>ML791953.1:137667-148093 GCA_009831015.1 Picea engelmannii
GCTATACTTTGGTCTGAAGAATGCTGCAGTGCTGAAATCGCCAAATTTTGAACCAGAGAGTATTTACTTAGCAACGCAAACACAGATGTGCGTCAATAAATCTCGTTGTTTTAATTTGTTTATGTTGCTGGTTATATTCCCCAAGGGTTAGGTATTCAAGGGTTCTACAGACAAGGGTTTGCCCTGTGCCATAGCTCTCTGATATATGGTCGGGGTCCAACAGTAGTACTCAACCCAATATCTCAGGGAACTAACTAAGGAGAATAGACCGTACCCTTAGCCGTACTACCCGACTACCCAGGTACTAGAGAGTATCTTCCCGAGTGTTGTTCTCGGTGACACTATAGCATTCCGGTGGCCGATAGGTTTATCTAAAGAGGGCTTCATGAATCTGGGCCGATCCGTACACAGGTGCTATCTGATGTGCTACGACTCGAAGGGGTACCAACAGGGGTTACAAGGGTGGCCAACAAATGTGCACTTAAGAACCACTTGTATTTCCTATGTGTATGAATCCCTCAACAACGGGTTTATGCGCGTAATGATAGATCTCTGTGGCTTAAAGACGCCGGAATACGTCTCTACCCTGAAAAAAAAAATACCCACAATTTCTGCCAAGGAAAGTGCTCTGATACCACTTGCAAGATACCAGATATATAAAATATGCAGAACAGAAATGAAATGCTAGAAATGACAGAATAACAGTAAAATATCCAGCATAATCTTCACATTACACATAAATGATATACGAAATAGCAACAGAAATAACACTTTGATTCAGATAGCAATGTTCATAGGCCTCTTCGAGGGGGCAACCTTCAGTCGAGCAGCGCTCTGTTACAATAATCTCCAAGCTAGGTTTCTCATACCTTCGCCTCTTATTTATACTAAATATGTCTATTAAGAGAAGCATCTAGAGGAAGATCCTTCTAGAAGAGGAAGCTTCTATTAGGTCTTCTTACATATGCCTTATTCTATTTTATTGAAAGGCCTTATTAATATTGACCATTATTACATCCTAATACATTGATCTACCTATGTGCGGGTTAGGACCTTAACACAAAATACCTCTCTTTCCATCTGTTTAATGGAAAATTCTGAGTTTATTTTGACCAGGGAATCGACTCGCTGATTTTCTGTTTCTCATCCTGACATTCTAAACCTGACTATGATCAGGTAACGAAGCTGAGAGATGGAGTTGCCATAGGTTTCACAATCAACCACGCGGTCGTAGATGGGACTTCACTGTGCCATTTCATAAACTCATGGGCGGATATCTGCAGAGAATCGGACACAATCTCTCCCCCGCCTCTTCATAGCTGGTGTTTTGACATTAAAGGCTCCCACATAGCTCTCAACCTGCCCAAAACCCAAATGATCCAGAAGTTTTCCCCGCCTGCGTTGACTGAAAAAATATTTCAATTCAGCATGGAGGCAATCTCGAGGCTAAAGGATAGAGCCAAACAGAATAATTCAAATGGCTCAACTATAATCTCGTCCTTCCAGGCACTCTCTTCCCACATGTGGCAGGCCATCACATGAGCTCGTGCCCTGCCTCCCCACGAGCCGACGACCTTCAAGATGGCGGTGAACTGCCAACCGAGATTGATACCTCCGTTGCCTTATTCTTACTTCGGCAATGCCATCCAGATCGTTAGAACAAATATCACGGCAGGGGAGCTCCTAGCCTGCGATATCTATTCGATAGCATGGTTGCTACACCACATCATATGGCCACACCACGATGTAAACATCAGGGAGGAGCTGCAAAAATATAGGCAGTACCCTACTGTTCTGAAGCTGGATAGAACAATCTGCGATAACAATGTGATGATGGGAAGCTCTCCAAGATTTCCAATGTACGACAACGATTTTGGATGGGGAAGGCCGGTGTGTATAAGGAGTGACTGGGCAAACAAGTTTGATGGAAAAATGTCTGCATATCCTGAGAGGGAAGGGGTAGGAGGTGTCGATGTAGAGATCTGTCTTATGCCTCATTTCATGGCTGCCTTGGAGACTGACCCACACTTGCTTTTCCCTTAGAAGATCCCTCGGCTTTATTATTGGATTCTGTTATAGGTGTTTGATTGAAGGATGAAGGGTTAATGTAAAATAATAACCAGTGTATATTTCATATTTGATAGTTTTAGAGGCTTTTAGATTGTTCTGTGAGTGAAGCAGGGCGGGACGGGTTCGGGATTATCAGCGAAGCAAGCCCGTGTGTAAAGTTTAACCGGTTTCGTTTTTGAGATTTTTCCGATAGAAACTCTCAGCAATTGTCATCGCTTCATTCTCCGTACATTAATGGTAACTTTTACGAAGTATATCTCAGCGTACACTCGTTTTAACTTAAGATTGGATTGAGTCATAGTTTCATTTTAACTTCAACTCCATACATACCCTACCCCCCTCTGGATTTGAACCTGTGACCTCTTAAGAGGAAACACATGTTCTTAACCATTAGGCCCACTCAGGCTGTATAAAATCAAAATATAAAAAAATTATATATTAATTTATTATAATTGTAATTATAATTTATATTTATTATTATGATTATATATTTTAATTGTGGAAGAGTTAGATAATGTTATTTAAATTATTTTTCAATTTAATTTATTAATATTACAAACATGTTGTATTTATTTTATAGAAATAAAAATATCAATAATTTAAAACAATTTTAAAATCTATTTTTTAATAAAGAAGAATAATATTGAATTTCAAAATGTTTTATACATGGAAATGGACATACAACTTGTTAAATGAATGTATATGATGATGATGATGGTTAACTTCCACTAAGATTGTATTTGGTTGAATTTCTTAAGAGAAGCACTCCAAGATCACCATACTTTTGATGAGTTAGAAGGTTTGGAAGGTCGGTATTTAAATATTTTGAAATTATGATCTAAAGGTATACACAGGACATTCTAAGAAAAAGTGATTTTCATCTTCAACCTTCATAGTGCCACAAAGATGAAAGATTCTTTCAACCAATGATGTTTTGGGAATTGTTTCACTATGGAGCTTGTGAGAGTTTGTTCTTATTTTCACAATGTTGATTTTCTTCTTTAGGTGATCGAGGTGGATATCGATGTCCACCCACCTTTTCCACCTGGCTCAAAACATTTTTCTGGCAATTTTGGCAATATACTATTTTTAGTAGTTTTTAACTTCTGGGACCATTTTGAGGGCCCAAATGAAGGTTTTTCAAGATAGAGGTTCTCAATGATAGCCAAAGTAATTATTGATCCCCCAAAATGAATCTCCTCACTAATACCTTTCAAACGAGCTATCACACGCCTAAAACAGAGATCGTATGCAAAAGTTACAACCCTGAGAAGTTGATGTACTCACTTACCCAAACGAGGTCCACATGACTTTTGGCGCTTCATCTCCTAGGGTTAGGTTTTTGGATGTGTAGGGTTTTTAACATTCTTTCTTATTGTAAAAATGCCTTTAGAGCCTCATTGTAATCATCTTCTTATGAATGCGAGTAACCATCACATCTCTTCTCAGAGATAAGCTACCACCATTCTAGCGAGTCTTTCACTCTGTATTTTTACAATCTCTGTACATTTCTTTCATTAATAGAAATTGTGTATTACTGTATATCTGTGTTTATGGTTTCATCTATGATACATTTCAGTTATATTATTGAATATATGCAATATCTCTGTGTATTTCTTTATTATATCTCCGATCTCATTTCGTGCCAAAAATAATCTGGATCAGTGGTATCAGAGCAAGTTGTTCTTGATCGTTTTTTTCAGTGCATGTCCCCGACGAGATCTGAGTATAGCAAGTTGGGTCTCCAGATTGTCTCTCTTGAAGAAAATTGCTCTCACACAACCAAGAAACCCTCAATGGTGGAAGAAAAGAAAAACGACGGTGCAGATGATCCTCTCTGTCTGTTGCTTGAGAAAGCTCTCACATGATAGAGGGACGAAATGATGGAGAATTTTTCCCACATCCTTCAACACCTGCTGATAGAAACAGGCACATCAAGTGGCCACTTTGGAAGCACCTCGCCTTTCAAGGTACAAGTTAATTTTGATATTACTGTATTTGACGGACAGATGGATGCATAAGCCCTAAAAAAATTGTTAACTCTGCTAGAAGGTTATTTCTCTGTTCACAATTTTTCCGACAAAGAAAATATCACCTTCTCACTCCTTAAATCTCTCTATCATGTCAAACATTGGTGGGAAAATTATTGGGAGAAAAGTTCCACAGAGGAGTCTGGAATATATGGGGCTGAACCCATTTGGGATTTTTTTGTGGATGCGGTAAAGGAACAATATTACGATGTTGGCAACTATGAGGACCATTACATGAGATGGACCACACTATGGAAAGAGAGGGGCCAAGTAGTTCTGGAGTTCACCAATATCTTCCATAACTTGCGCACCAAGATGGGTATCAAAGACTCCGAGCGACATTTGGTTTTGAAATACCGTGGGGCTCTACACATACATCCAGACTGAAATGGATTTTCTGGACATCTCATCACTCAATGTTTCTTATCGATATGTTGTTAAAATTGAGCAGAAATTTAAGTACCAAAACAAATGGGAGTTCAGGTCTGCAAATTCGCAACAACCAAAGTATGAAAAAGATGGCCCTAATAATCAGTCTCCCAAAAACCAGTCCAAGACACAGTAAAAGAAGGGTCACGGGAAAACAAAGAAGGACACCGGAAAATGGTGCGATTTCCACAAAATCCCTTGGCACAACACTGATGAATGTAGATCAAAACAGTGATTGGTGGCTGAGATCAAAGAAAAGGAGCCAAACCCTGATTTAGAATCTGATTCTGAAAATACTGGTAAATGAAAGATCATTAATGCAAACCCCACTATTACTATCACGACCACAACAATTCAACTTGAAGAACCAATAGTTCCTGAAGAGGGGGAGAGCCTTTTTCATTCACAGATGTGGGTGAAGGGGACCCCGCTACATTTTATTGTTGATAGCAGAAGCCAGAAGAACCTCATCTCAACAGAGGTCGTCAAACAATTGGGATTGTCGACAACACCACTCCCGCAGCCATACAACATTGGGTGGGTTCGCCAAGGATGAGATCTTCATGTCAGCCAACAATGTCGATTGTCATACGGTATCCATCCCTTCAAGGATAAGTTATTATGTGATGTTTCCCCACTGGATGTCTGTGATGTTCTCTTGGGCCAACCATATATGTGGAAGCGCCATGTTGTTTATGAGTCTCGACCCCACAGTGTCATTGTTACTTTGGGGGGTCATCTCTACAGGATACCAGAAGTAGTTCTGACTATTGTTCCACCAAAAAAGTGTTGCAAGGTAGTATCTCATACTACAAAATTCATCTTCTTCACAATCTGTTCAAAAGGGGAACAAAAGGACATTGGAACCACTACAACCTCGCTCCAAACACATTCTATCCAACAGAAGTAGGTTGAAAAGGTTGCAGCAAAGAGCAAATATTCCTTTTGCACACCATCCACTCATGTAGCCCAACTTGTTGAATAGTTTCAGCCTCAACAGGTTCGTGACAAACTTCCACAAATTAAGCAATGTGACGTCTCCAGTAAGGCAAACAACTCACCAAGATGCATATTCAGCAAATGCTTTTCCCTCTCCACCGGGAACTCAACGCAATGGAGACCATTGCTTCCTAAGGAGGGAAGATTGATCTAGGTTGATATCGGTGGCCACCCACCTTTTCCGGCTGGTTCAAAACAATTTTCTGGCAATTTTGGCAATTTACTATTTTTAGCAATTTTTAACTTTCAGGGCCATTTTGAGGGCCGAAATGAAGGTTTTTTGAGATTGAGGTTCTCAATAATATTCAAAATCATGATTGATCCCCCAAAATAAATCTCCTCGATGATACCTTTCGAACGAGCTATCACATGCCTAAAACGAAAAATCGTATGCAAAAGTTACGACCCCGGGAAGTTGATGTACTCTCTTACCCAAACGGGGCCCACATGACTTTTGGCGCTTCATCTCCTAGGGTTAGGTTTTAGGATGTCTAGGGTTTTTAGCAATCCTTCGTATTGTAAAAAGGCCTTCAGAGCCTCATTGTAATCATCTTCTTGCGAATGCAGGTAGCCGTCACATCTCTTCTCAGAGATAAGCTGCCACCATTCTAGCGAGTCTTTCACTCTGTATTTTTACAGTCTGTGTACATTTCTTTCATTAATAGAAATTGTGTATTACTGTATATCTGTGTTTATGGTTGCATCTCTGATACATTTCTGTTATATTATTGAATATCTATGATATCTCTGTGCATTTCTTTATTATATCTCTCATCTCATTTCGTGCCAAAAATAATCTGGATCATTAGGCTAGTCAAAACATAGAGGTAAATTTAATCTTCTAGATTAGATTTGATCACCTCCTTGTAGTATCTTAATTTTGTTTTATCCTTTAATTCTTTATTGCACCACATTTACACCTTACATTTGGATGTAATAATATTTTTGTTATTCTATTGAATGACCTCTTCTTTTATTCCCTAATGATTTAGCCAAGACATGACATATTTATGCCATGCTCTCAATGGGGGAAACGATCACTTCTATAAGGAGCATAGAATATGGTGTATTTCATTTAATTTTCAGATTATGAGTTATAATGTTTTTTGAATCTTCTCTATGTTTCTCTAGGATTTTCTAGAGATATTGCATCTCCAAACTTCATATCCATATAAGATAACATAAATGAATAGATTCTGAAAGAGGAGTTTTTTCTTATCTCATAGCCAAAGGTCTACTAATTTACAATTGTTTTCAATCCCATATTAAGCTTTCCACCCTCCTTTTATCCCTTTCTCATTTCTATAATTCCAAATGAGCTTGTGATGAATATCGATTCTGAGATATTTGTAGGGAGGAACTTCCTCCAAGTTGTTGTTATATATAATAGTATCACAAGTGATTTTTTTGGAATTAATTATCATAACCTTCATTTTGTTAGTGTTAATAGTCATACTTGTATTAGAGAAAAATTCCTTGAGGATCATAGGGAATCCTTGCCATAAGAATAATATCATCAGTGTAAAGAAGAAGGATGATGACTATGTTAGCAAGAGTCAGGTCGACACAACCTACTTTTCTAAAAAATCTTTTAACTTGTCAATGCATATGCCAAAAATGGTAGGGGATAGGGGAAAACCTTGCTTGACTCCTATATTACAGCTTCAAATTCTTTTGACCAGCCCTCAATAGTCTTAATCTTGGAAATAATATCTCATACAACCTGAATACATCAACTCTCAACTTGAAATGAACTTTTATCTCTTCTAACCTATTCCAAAGGTTAGTCCTAGGCATGGTGTCAACATATTTTCTAAAGTTAATGAAACAACAAAGTAGATTTATTTTATTATTGTGACCCTCTTTAGAAATTATTCTAAGCACAACAAGGTGGTCCACAGTTGAATGATAACTAATAACTCTAGCTTGACCTTTAGCTCTTTTTCTGTGGATTTCTAGTCATACGATGATCTTCTTTTCCAAAACAATTCCATATAGCTTGGCTAAAATGGGGCTAAACATAATGGTCTTATAATTAGAGGGATTGCATTTATCTCAACTTTTAAAAATAAGTACAATGAGGCTTTGAGTCTAGGGTTTAGGGAAGCATTACTTGACTACTAAATTGAAGAGATTGTGTATGTGAGAGATTAGGATAAACCCTCTAATTTTTGAAATTTCATCTTGGTAGTCTACAATGTTCTTAGCTTTCCCTTTTGTGGGCCACTTAACCCAAAAAATTATGTCTTATATAGAAAAAACTTCATTCTTTGGAAAAATGTTTGGAATGTTATCTACGACATTAAGAATTTTGTAAATATTTTTAATGTAGGAATTCAAATCACTTGAGGGAATCATATTATTTTCTTTAGTTTTATAAGTCAAAATTTACCTCCATAATTTCATAGGATCTAGCTTAAATAGGTGCAAAAGATTCTCTTGCTTTCTATTGACATAGTTTTATTTTTCTCCTTTTAATTATGGCTCTCTCTCTATTTATCTTATCATATTTTAAGCACTCATTAGAATCATACCTAATGTATTTTATAGAGACTTAATACGCATTATCATACCAAGAGAACTAGTTATACTATTATTCATTTTACATAGAAACTCGATAGAGAACTTGTTAATGGAAGTAGAGAGGGTTGTCATAAAATTATGATAGAGGTATTCGATATTGTTCTTATAAGATATAAAATTTAATTCACAATTTAAATCTTTTAAGAAAATATCATCTTTATTTTTGTCAAAAAGCAAGTGCTTTTGGTTATCAAAATCCTCTTCAGTGGGGATTTTATGCATGAAAACGTTTAGAGTTAGGGTTAAAGGTCTACGATAAGAATTGGGTTCATGGTCATTTAAAAGGTCAAAACCCACTTTTTGGTTGTATATAGGGATATTGGATATCACATAATCCATGACACCTCTACATATCCCATGGATACAATTCACTTGGTTCGATTTCAGCCACTTTATTAGACCATTGCAAATGATGAGGTCTTGAGAACTACGTATAATGATTATCTCAATACCATACAAATTCTTGGTTAGGTGTTCAAATTTTCTTTTGTATCTTTTAGCTAAAACAAGGTCCTCATCTAGCCATAGAGGATTAAGGTTGGAATCATTGCTTAAAAGAATAGCCCGATTAGTTGTAGTTCTAGCATTAAATTCTCCTAGTATGGAGATATTACCTTCATTTCTCAAACTTTAAATATCTTTATCTTATCTATTATAAGAGAAAAAATTATCTATATTTTTTTCTTATAAAAGGTAGAATTAACAGGTGTGAAATAATAGATTTCTATATAAATATTCATATTATTAGTATCTAAAATCTCCATCCATATTCTTTCTTATGAAGCCGAATGTGAGGATAAATGTTCATTTTTATGTAACAAGCTATGCCTCTAGTCCCTCCACAATAACATTTCTTGTTCCATGTTGACCACAAGGAAAATCCTTCTATGTTAGGGACCTTATATTATTCATGCTCCCAAGTTTCAACCAGAGATATAATATCAATTTCACTTGGCATCCAACTTAACATAGGCCCTTTGCTCCATGGATGATCCGGATTTATGTAGGAACACAATGAAATACAAAAATACACATAAAAACAGAGATGCAGCAGAAATAAGAATTCATTTCATTAATAACAAATGACTGAAATATGCTTACAGACAGAATGGAAATAAACTAGCTAGGGCGCTGGTAGCTTACCTCTGAGAAGAGATGTGGCCGCTACTCGCATCCCTAAGAAGATGATTACAATGAGGCTCTGAAGGACCTTTTACAATAAACGAGAATTCCAAAAGTCATAGACATCCAAAAACCTAACCCTGGGAGATGAAGCGCCAAAAGTCATGTGGGCCCCGTTTGGGTAAGTTGGTGCATCAACTTCCCGGGGGTCGTAAAGTTTTCATATGATCTTCGTTTTAGGCGTATGATAGCTCGTTGGAAAGATCTATCCGAGGCCTACAACACTCGAGAAAAAATAACATCATTCGATGTTATTTTGTGACATCAACATACCCAAAAACACATCGTTTAGGGCCTCAAAATGGCCCCGGAAGTTTAGGACCCGAAAAAAACTGCTAAAAATAGTAAATTGTGTGAAAATTGAAAAAATGAAAGAAGAAATGGTGGGAGTCCAAGTGGAATAGGTGGGTGGCCACCAATATCCACCTGAATCATTCCTCCCCCCTTAGGAAGCAATGGTACGCATTGCATTGAGTTCTTCCATGAGATGAGGAAACTTCTACTGAACTTGGTCCCGTGTGAGCCATTTGCCTTGGTGAAGGAGTTGGCCTGCTTTGACAACTCGATATAGCGATATCCTTCGTTTTCGGGTGTCTTGATTTTTGTATCCATGATCTGATCAGTTATGGCTTGTTCCATGCAGTCTAGATTTAGCTATGTTGGTGTGAGTTGTTCTGCCATGTCGGATGTGTCTAGTAGAGGTGGAAAGTAGGGCTGAAGGCGGTCCACATTGAACACTGGGTGCAGACCAAGGAATGGTGGAATGCTGAGATCAAAGGCATTTTCCCCTAAAGCCTTGGTGAGGGTGTACAATCCATATCGAAGAAGGTGAATCTTGCGGTGGGGTCCAGCGAGGCGCTCCTTTTGCAAATGCAGCCACACTTTGTTGCCCACTTGGAAGTTGTGTGGCACCCGATGTTGATCATGTTGTTGCTTGTACTTATCATTGGCTCTATCCAAGATGTCACGAACCTGTTGGTGGATGTTTTAAATGTGCTCAATGAAGTTGTTTTCCTTATCCGCCTCAGACTGGACATGAGTTGAATCTTCTTGAGTAGCCACAAATGGCATGGCTATGTCAATGGGACATAGTGGCTGGAATCCCAAGCCCACTTGAAAGGGGCTATGGCTAG
>ML791953.1:170003-189777 GCA_009831015.1 Picea engelmannii
CCTTCTAGAAGCGGAAGCTTCTATTAGGTCTTCTTACATCCGCCTTATTCTATTTTATTGAAAGGTCTTATTAATATTGACCTTTATTACATCCGAATACATTGATCTACCTATGTGCGGGTTAGGACCTTAACACATTTGGAAATCGGCTTTCAATCCTCATGCTTGTTCTTTTCAAAATTACAACATTGTTGAAGATCTGGCCCAAGCACCTTCTGCGATATCAGCCCTCGAAGTCCTTCAAAGTTGTCCCACACAACGAAAGACACTGTTGAAAGATATTGGTGGAATTGACCAGACAGATACGAATTTAATAATTTTTGACTTGGAAGATCACATTCCAATTTTTCCCCCTCAACTCGCATTCCACATCCAAGTAATTGTCTCTGACAAAAACATTTGTCGAACCGTTATCGACGAGGGTGCCTCAACGTGTGTTATGTCTCTGACTTGTTGGAAAACCATTGGCTCTCCCTCTTTGAACGAATCCAAGAAAACTCTTAAATCCTTCAACTGCTCTGGTTTTAAGCCCTACGGTGTCCTTCCTTTGTTTCCCATCATGTTAGAAGGAAAAACGGTCCAAGTCGAAGTGGAAGTCTTTGACGCTCCCCTTGATTACAATCTTCTGATGGGCCGTAGCTAGATCAATTCTATGCGCGCAATTGTGTCAATGCTTTTTCGTGTGGTATGTTTCCCAAATCAAGGGAAGGTAGTCACTGTCGACCAATTAGCCTTCTTTAACTCCAAAACTTGTACTGGAAATCTACCGTTCATCGCTAAAACCCCACCGGGTTATGAGAACGTTGGTGTAGGCCTTCTCAAATATTGTTCGTTAATGGGTACTTTCTCCATTCCACCACCCGATGTTCCACGCTCGTCTGTTTCTTCCATCAACATGATATCCACCATGATTCACGGAATTCCTACGTCTCATGACCCATGGATAGTACCTAAACCTGGAGATCATCTTCATTATGGCAACGAAATGTTGTTAAATTCGGTTGAATCTCCCTATCAGGCCATTCAATTGGCAACCCCTTCTACCCCCTCTCTTGGTGAGTTATCTCCAGATCCTTTCTGTGTCATTTTTCCCACAGACAAGATGATCATGTTTGTTATGGATAACAGACCTTGGGACGATGGACATCATCATTCGATCCTCTTCCTGAAGAAACGTGCCATTGAGAACTACCAACGGATCTCGACCCTGTCGACCGTTTTCGTCATCTCAACCGTTCCCAAGTCCACACACGATGTGTTTTCTGAAGGGAGCTTAAGCAATATCTCGCCCACTATTCCCCTCGACATATCCATCAAACCTGGGATTGTTGAAAATGTCCATATCGTAGCTTCGTGTTCTTCTAACGAAATCGTCACCTACACATCCCTTTTCAAGGAGTTTCGTGACATCTTCACCTGGAGCTACAAAGAAATGTCGGGTATCGACCCTGCCATTGTGATACATGAGATCAAGACATACCCCGATGCTAAACCTGTCCGGAAATGCCTTCGTCGAGTTCACCCACGTAAAGCAGCTGCTATCAAGCTCGAAGTCGAGAAACTTCTCAAGGCCGACTTTATTTACCCGGTGTCTCTCACTGACTGGGTTTCCAATCTTGTCCTGATCGACAAGAAACAAGGCACAATTCGTGTATGCGTTGATTATAGGGATATCAACAAAGCTTGTCCCAAAGACAACTTTCCTACCCCCTTCGTCGATCAGATTGTCGACGATTGCGTCGGAAGTGAAATCTTCTCGCTGATGGACAATTTCTCTGGGTATAATCAAATCTACATTGTTCTCGAAGATCAACATAAGACTTCTTTTATTTGTCCTTGTGGCACTTTTGCCTATCGAAAACTCCCTTTCAGTCTCAAGAACGTTGGCGCAACTTTTCAATGTTCTATGTATTATGGTTTCCATGATATCAAGAACATCGTTCAACCATATTTGGACGATTATCCCGCTCACTCAATGCACGGAGTCGATCATCCAACCCACCTCCGAGCCAATTTCATCCGCCGTCGGTTCTACCGTATATGTTTGAATCCTCATAAGTGCGTTTTCTTCATGGAATCCGACCGACTTCTAGGTTTTATTGTTTTTCTTCAAGGGATCAGGGTAGATCCTTTAAAGGTTGAGGCAATCGTTAGTCTCCCTCCTCCTTCTACCCTTTTCTAGTTACAACGTTTGCAGGGGAAAGCAAACTTTCTTCGTCGTTTTATCCCAAATTATGTCGAGATAACTCGTGGATTTACGCGGCTACTAAAAAAGGGGTCTGAGTTTGTATGGGATACCATCACCCACAACACTTTTTAAGCTTTGAAATTGTCCCTAACGCATGCTCCGCTTCTCTTCCCCCCCCCCGATTACGGTCGCGATTACTTCCTCTACCTTGTTGCCTCGGATTACACCACTAGTATGGTTCTCATCCAAGAGGATGATGCTAACAACAAACATGTTATCTACTACTTGAGTCGAAGTCTAAAGCCTACCGTAATCAAGTATTTACATGTCAAAAAGCTGGCCTTGGCAGTCGTCCAAGTCGTCCAATGCTTCCGACACTATATCCTCTCGTGCAAAACTACAGTGATTTCTAACTGCAACCCTATGCAACACATTCTCACACATCAATTTCTAGGGGGAAAATACTCCAAATGGATCGTGATACTCCAAGAGTTTGACTTTGAATTCAAACACACCAAGTCCAAGAAGTCCTTAGTGTTTCCTAAGTTGATATGTGACTTTCCCTATTCTGAAACGGAAAATGTAGCAACTGATTCATTACCCGATGAATCCCTTTTCATCATCAACTCTGATGATCTTTGGTATGGTGATATCATCATATATCTCCAAACCCAGACTTTCTAGCCAACTTTGTCTAGTACTGACCAACGTCAAATACGCTATCAAGCCCATTAATATATTATCCTTGGGGATACTCTTTATCATCAGGGGGTTGACTTTGTTTTTTGACGCTGCCTCATGTTCGACGAAGCCGAGAAATCTCTGAATGATTTCCATTCTGGAGCCTGTGGTGGTCATATGTCTTGGTATGCTACTGCCCAGAATATCTTACGAGCAGGGTATTTTTGGACTTCTTTATTTAACGACTGCATAATCGTCGTTCAAAAATGCCATTTTTTCCAGACCTACAATAACAAGATACGGTCACATCCTGCTCCTCTTCACCCTGTGGTCTTCGTTGGTCCCTTTGCAAAATGGGGCATCGATTTCATGACATGTCACCCTCACCCATCCAGGGGGAATGGATATATTATTGTAGTCGTCGATTACTTTATGAAATGGGTTGAGGAAATGCCGACATTTGACAACACTGGAACGACCGCAACATTATTCATTTTTAATCACATCATAGCTCATTTTGGTGTTCCCCAGGCTATCGTCACTGATCACGGTAGCCACTTTAGAAACTTCATGATGTCTGAACTTACTGAAAAGTTGGGTCTTCGCCATGAAAACTCAACGCCCTATTACCCACAAGCCAACGGCCAAGTCGAAGAAATTAACAAAGTTCTCATAACTATGCTTCAACAAATGATAGGGATTCACAAAACAAGCTGGAACACAATGTTGTTTTCGAAATTGTGGGCTTACCGGACATTCATCAATTCCGCTATTGGGTTTACACCTTTTTGGTTAGTTTATGTTTTGGAAGCCATTCTCCCGATTGAATGCGAGATACCCTCTTTAAAACTAGCTGTTGAACTCCTACCAAACACTTCTGCTGAGGAAGAATGTCTATTGTATCTTATGCGATTAGACGAAACTCGACGCGATGCTACCCTAGTCATAGAAGCTCAGAAAAAAATGTGCCAAGGCCCAATACGATAAACATGTCAAGCCTCGCGTTTTCTCCGAAGGAGATCTCATTCTCCTCTATGAACAAGATCGAGATATGCTAGGAGCTGGAAAATTTGAAGCTATGTGGCGAGGTCCTTATATCGTTCGACAAGTTTTTG
Organism: Picea engelmannii; assembly: GCA_009831015.1. Taxonomy (NCBI): domain Eukaryota; kingdom Viridiplantae; phylum Streptophyta; class Pinopsida; order Pinales; family Pinaceae; genus Picea; species Picea engelmannii. Next base: position 173,988 of record ML791953.1, read on the forward strand.
AAAAAGGGGCTTATGAGTTAGTAGATTACGATGGTATCCCTTTGAGTGAACCCAGGAATGGGTTGTACTTGAAGAAGTACTATGCATAAAATCACCTATGCACGAGTACTTGTATTTTTATTGTATCATACTTCTTGTGTGTTACTATAGCTTGCTTTTGTCGTTATCTGGCCTCTGCCCTTATGTGATGTTTTGTTTGATTTCCAGATGTCGGAGTCTTCGCTACCCTATATTGTCTTCACTGATGATGCTAGACGTAGTACTCAGAACCTTGCTTCCGCTACATGGGCAATTTACACCCCTACAATCGAACTTGTCTCCTTACGAGGTGTGTGTCTCAGCCGTGCGACCAACAATATTGCAGAGTATATCATCGTTATTGAATTGTTGATTGATGCTATCTCTGTCGGAATCCATCATTTGGTTGTGCGACTCGATTCACAGCTTGTAGTACTATAGTTAAGTAATGTCTATACTATTTGAAGTCCTACTTTGTTACGGGTGTATTTGCTATTTCGCCTTTTGGAACGTTATTTTGATTATATTGAATATCAACATATTCCTAGATGTCTAAATACATTAACTGATGCATTGGCTAACTATGTATTAGACAGACATTTGGATCATTTATAAATCAATCACATCAACTTTCACACAACACAAGATAAACCGGTAGAATCCATATGTATATATAACGATCAAAAGAGTTTTTTACAAAACGTTCTGTCCGAGAACCAAAATGTCAAAATCTGAAGCTCATAGCTTCTACAAAGTGACATCATGGATGACGTTCATGGTAACACATGACTGCCCGAGAAACCCTATGGAGCAGTCGACCAATGGACTCTGACACTCCTACTGTATGACACTGATAACATTGTGGAACCTCTCCAAAAGGCATGTCTAGAATATCTATTGTCAAAACCTCTAGGTTTTTCTCCACCGCTTCATAGTCCTCGGCATCCCATCGTGGCACTGGCGCTACCTCTCCTCACCGCTAAATGGGAGAAGTGCCAAGAGGTCGGTAAGGTCCCAAATCTGTGTCATCAACAATGAATTTTGTATTTAATATTTGGAAGAACATATAAAAAGCATTTTCATATAATAAAATTCACAAAAACATTTAAAAAGGAAAAATTGTGTACTTCTTACCAAGTTCCCCCCACTGAGCATCCTCAGGAAGGACTAAGTCTGGATCTCCTCGGAAACCCAACCTGGTATAAGCATAATCGTTGACCATCAACATCTGTGGTCACAACCAGTCGAAGAAGGTATCATCATATTTGATAATTGGTCCTGCTACGTGTCGGGCCATGACCTGACACAATCTCAGCATTCTTGGATCTGTTGGGGCCGATAAAGTCCACTCAACCTGCAGCCTCAGTAACGGAACCCTCTCGATAAATAAGTACACCAACAAAGACCCGTACCCGAATTTCTTCAGGTTACCTCGCCTGCATTTGGTCAACTGCCTCTTCATGCTACGAAGCACTGCATCTGCCTAGTTAAAAAACCAAGGCTCAGTACACTTTATGGCATACTGAAAGTATCTCTGAAGAGCCATGTGAGGAGCGAAACTCCCAGCTATATGAGAAATGGTGAAAAAAATAGTGCGGAGGGTAAAATCCCGCACTCCCTAAATAGAAACTTTCCCTTTGCTCCTCTTTGCCTCTGGAACACAATGTAAGTGACAATATCACTCATGGGCATCCCACCACCTCTGCTGCCAGTCAGGTTCACTGGTACCCATGCCATGATAGTCCTGTCAAGAAGTAAATGTCCTTGATATCCAAGGACAATGTGTGGACCCCTACATGGAATACTTGTTGATTGGGATCCCACATATGCACAAGGTACTCTAATAACCTGACTTGGGCCCTCATGCATGGGATACGGAAGTACTTCAGAAGACCACAATTTTTCAAAGCGGCAATGGTGGGCAGATGATTTCTGGAAATGAAATTATATTCTTCATGCTCCCTTTCGTGCCATTCCAGAACCATTTTGATGGCCAAATACCTACATAAGAAGCACAAGAAGAAGATTAATAACTCTATTCACAAATTGGTATCTTTTCATTGAGCAAATTTTAAAAAACAAATTACACTTTGCAGTTCTCACAGGTGCCCTTTAGGAACAGTGCGAGGTTCTCTTAGGCACCTTTGGGCTCACCTACGAGAATGACCCATTCTCACAGGTCCCGTGTAGCTCACCTGCGAGAATGGCTGAGCGCCATAATAACCCCCAAAACAAACTCAAAATGATAGTTTTTTCCAATGAAAATGAAAAATTAAACCATGAAAAGGTAGAGGACAAAGTGCCTACCTCACTTTCATTGATGGTTCATCGAATGGATGCTCATAACTCCCACAATCTGACTCTGAATTTCAAGGGTAAAAGAGGGGTTTTGGGGCTCAAATAGTGGTAAAGTTAAAATGATATGGTAAAAAGAGTTTTTACTTCTTTCTATTTACTTTTACCATGTTATTGAATTTTTATAATTATTTATTTATTAAAACCTAATCCTTAATGCCCTTTTGAGTGAAACTTTTGCAGGCGTAACGACTTTGATGTTCATATACAGGGATGCAGACATATTTTTCTTTTTCATCGCATGTTTTGATTGTTTTTTATGGTTTTTGTATAAAACCTCGAGCTTGGTCTTTGTCCTTTCTCATGCTCGAAAATACATGAGAACTCGATCGAGCATACTTTTATCACTTTTTTTGGCTCGACATGGTTATACGAAAAAGGAACCCCCCTGGAGTCCTCTTTAAGCTCTTTTCAGACTCTCTAAACATGAAAAGATAGCCGAGCGAACTTTCTATTTTCACGCTCGATAAAGTATTTAAAGAAAGCGTGTGTTGGGTGATAATTTATCTCTTTTTCGGTCTCATCAAACTATTTTACGAAAAAGGAACTGAGAGAGTTCTCTTTTAAGTGTTTTTCCAGACTCTATAATCATGAAAAACCTTCGAGTTTTATATCTTTGGACTTGTTAAACAAACATCGACAGACCCGCCATGGGACCGAACCATTCCTTCCTAGGGTTCATTAAACATACTCCAAAGGACTTATCTGAAGGATAAGATTTCAACAAGCATATGTTATCCTCCTCAAGCTTGCGTAAAAATAAAGAGGTACTCGCTAGAAATGGTGGGGGGGAATTTGGGAAAGGGATATGTTCTCGTTTTCATATTGATTGGTAGTATGTGTCTCTCTTGAACATGACACCCCCTATTCATTATTTGAAGCCAGTTTAGGAAATCCATTTGTCTCTCATTCTATTTGCTACAAGGTCATACCCTGTGTCGTCTCTGAGTCAATGATGCCAAATCATTGGTCGTGTCGTTCATATGTTCAAGAGAAGTTCATCTGAAACCTCTATTGAGTCGGCCATATGTAGTTGTCCATTCTCTTCGTGTCAGCCTTCCCTGTGTCCAGTCCAACATACATCATACTCTGTTTCACCTTCAAAATCTGTTACTCATTTCATGTCATTGATGGGGGATACATCAAGGCCCTCCTGTGGCGAGTTTTTTTCCATCAACTTTAGCTCATTATCTGGAAACAAGACTTAGAAATTCTTCAGTAACTTGGAACTTGCATGCCTCAATGGCAGGTTTCCTCGCTTTTGACAGTGGGTTTACATCACTGATCCCTGATCGAAAGATTCCATTGGATGTTTGACCTCAACTCATTCATTCACATTCGAAGGATTTTACTAGAGTACCTTGGGATTCATTGACATTAATGGTGATTTCCCTCGCACTTGTTAAGGGTTTCATCAATGATAGGTAATCAAGTGGTTTCTGCCATGTTTGACTTCAACACATGTAATCACATGGTTAGATCCGTACTTTTGGGTGACGAGATTGAAGACCTTGGATATCATCTCTTTGTCCAGGTTGTGATGGAGTATGTATAATTTGCGACACATAGATCCACTTTGTATGTCTCATGGCTATGTCATCTCAATTTGAATTTTCTCGCATAGATCCACAGTGTATTCTTGGTGGCTATGCTATATTTTGATGGCATGGATCCACAGTGTATGATTGGTGGCCATGACCTATGTCTATAATGTCATATGTCTGTGATCTGAGTATGGGAATGCCTACCTCAGAATTAGTATATTTGATATTATGCAGATTCTTGGTTGTTCATAGGTTTCTGATTAGGTGTGCTCCTGGTTTTCGACACACACATGCAGTTTACAAAGTCTTTTGGATGTCACTAGTTCCAGCCTCATACTTTGGGGGGCATTCTGTTACCCATGATTTTGGTCAATCTTGATGGTGTATTGATGATGGTGTACTCAGGATCCTCATAAGAACTTTCTCCTGAGAAAAGTGACATTCATCTCTTCCCAAAAAACTTACTTTTGAAGAGAGTTTGCAGGTTGCTAATATCCTAGGGTGCGAGAATGACCCATTCTTGCAGGTTGCCTTCAGCTAGGGTGCAAACTTCTCGCACTGTGCTACATAGCTAGGGTGCGAACTTGTTCTAAAGATTGGAAAAAGATGAAGTCTCGATGGTTCTAGAAGGGAATCTTCTAGAAGAATGGGTTGGCATTCGAATGGTTATTGTTTTAATAGTTTCCCTGATATTGTGGGATCATTCTTATCCAATTAACCATCTCATTCTCTCCTATATATTGATGGAATTATCATGGAAAAGGTTAAGCAAGATTCATTGGAGAATTGGTGAAAGAATTGTGTTAAGGACCTAGCTTGAACAGGAGCTTGGAGACTCTAGCAAGTCTATCAAGAGGGATTTGATCTTCTTCATACAAGGATAGAGAAAGTGTGTGTGTTGGAGACAAGAGCCATCAAAAGGAAGCTTGCAACATCAAGGCGATTAGGTTGTATCTTCTACTTTCGATTAATATGATACAGTGGCATGTGCTTTTCCCACAAAGTCATTCTCACTTTATTGTGTAATTCCTTGATCATACACATAAGTTGACAGTTGAATATATTTTGCTATCTTCACTTTGGTTGGTTTGTGTTGTCTTGGTCTTGAACTCACAAGAGCACTAGAGTGAAGCGGGAGCAAAAAAGACCCTAGGAAGCGATACAAAGGTATGTTATTTGTTCCTCCCTACTAGCTAATTCAATGGTCAAAACTTAGGGAAAGAGTCATGTCATGTCCTGTTTTGTTCTAGATCTAGGTGGATCTAGGGAGATCTGTTAGTGTCTGCACCTACCGATTAGTCCGATAACAAGGAAGACACACAATTTATTGTGGTCAAGAATCCTAAAATTGTTTTAACCAATACAAGGATAGATGATTTACCAGAAGAAATCCAGAAGTTGCTGGGAGAGTTTGTTGATATAGTAGTGGACAAACTACCTTGTTCGTTGCCACCTATCAGGAGTATAAGACATCACATCGATATTATACTTGGAGCCAGTTTACCAAACAAATCTGCGTATAGGTTGACGCCACAGGAAAATGAGGAAGTCAAGAGGCAGTTCCAGAACTTAATGGACAAAGGATTGATTAGAGAAATCTTGAGTCCATGCGTTGTTCCAACAGTGCTCAGCCCAAAGAAAGATGGAGGCTAGAGGATGTGTACAGACTGAAGGGAAATCAATAAGATTACCATCAGATATAGATTTCCATTGCCAAGGATGGATGACTTGATGGATTGCTTGAGTGGAGCAAGATTTTTTTCAAAGGTTGATTCGAAAAGAAGGTATCATCAAATTTGAATGAGAGCAGATCATGAATGGAAGACAACATTCAAGACAAATGAAGGGCTATACAAATGGCTTGTCATTCCATTTGGATTAACAAATGCACCTAGTACTTTCATGAGACTGATGAACGAAGTCCTGAAGGATTTCATAGGGAAATTCGTCATTGTATATCTTGATGATATATTAATTTTCAGAAAGACATAAGCATAGCACTTAAGGCATTTAGCTACAGTGATGAGGAGATTACAAAAAGAGAAATTGTTGATTAATATGAAGAAACCATCATTTATGAGGACATAACTCATTTATTTGGGTTTTGTTATCTCTTCGAATGAGTTGAAGATGGATCCCGAAAAGGTAAATGCGATTAAGAGTTGGCCATCGCCAAAAAATGTGTTTGAAGTTAGAAGCTTCCATGGTTTGGCAAGTTTCTACAGGAAATTCATCTGAAAATTCAGTGGAATTAGTGCACCAATGATGGATACAGTGAAGAAAAGACACAAATCTTTTCACTGGACAGAATAAGCAGAGAAGAGCTTCAATCTACTGAAGAAGAGGATCACTGAGCAACCGATTCTGGTTTTGCCGGAATTTATCAAGACATTCCAGGTCAAGTGTGATGCAAGTGGATTTGAAATTGGAGTGGTCTTGAGCCAATATGACAGGTCGATCACATACTTCAGTGAAAAACTGAATGAAGCAAAGATTAAGTACTCAACATATGACAAGGAATTCTATACAGTCATACAAGCACTGAAGAAATTGAGACATTATTTTGTTCCCGAAGAGTTTGTTTTGTATAGTGATAATCGTGCTTTACAATTTGTGACTCAACAGGAGAAGTTGAACCAAAAACATGTTAAATGGGTTGAATTCATGCAAAATTTTACTTTTGTAACTAAGCATATTTCCAGAACTGCTAACAAAGTTGTTGCTTCTTTGAGCAGGAAATGTTTGCTTATGTAGGAATTCAGAGTCAAGACTTTGGGTTTTGATAACCTCAAAGAAATGTATAGGGATGACCCAGATTTTAAGGAGGCATATGAGGCATATAAGAATCTAGTTCTCAGGGACAGAAGCCAATGGACTGAGTATATGATCCGGGATGGGTTATTATTTCGGGGCAATCAACTATGTATTCCAAAATGCTCCATGAGGGAGAACCTGCTGAAGGAAAAACACAGTGGAGGATTGGTCGGGCACTTTGGTCATGATAATACGTTCTCAAAGTTGAATGGCTCATATTTTTGGCTAGAGATGAGGATAGATGTCAAGAAATTTGTGGATAGATGCAGGATTTGTCAGCACACAAAAGGGAAAAGACATATCATAGGGTTATATCAACCATTACCCATACCAGAAATGTCGTGGGATGCAGTGAGCATGGATTTTATATTAGGACTGCTAAGAACACAAAGAGGATGTGATTCAATCTTTGTGGTAGTCGACAGATTTTCAAAAATGGCACATTTCATACCATGCCAAAAAACCAGTGACGCAACTCATATTGCAAACCTGTTTTTCAAGGATGTCGTCATACTTCACAGCTTACCAAGGAGTATTGTATCTGATTGGGATACTAAGTTTGTAGGACATTTCTGGAGGACCTTATGGAAAAATTCGGGGACAAGTTTGTCTTTTATCTCAGCATATCATCCTCAAATGGATGGGTAGACAGAAGTCGTGAATAGAATCTTGGGAGACTTGTTGAGGAGCTTAGTGACTGAACACCATAGTCAGTGGGATAACATTCTACCACAGACAAACTTTGCTTACAATGACTCACTCAACAGAAGCACAAGACAAAGTCCATTCCAAATTGTATATGGAATGCAACCAAGGGGATTTTCTGAATTGAAATATTTAGAACAAGATGAATTCAGGAGTGCTATTGCAGAAGACTTTGCAGAAGCAATGAAGGAGCTTCAAAGCCAAATTAAGGAGAGATTGCAGAATTCAAGTCAAGAATACAAGCGGAGAGAAGATCAACACAGGCGAGAAATTCAATTTAAAGTTGGTGATCTGATTCTTGCACATCTGAGGAAGGAAAAGTTCCCAAGGGGAACGTATAATAAACTGAAGATGAAAAATATTGGACCATGCAAAGTTATAAATTTTTTTGGGGAAAATGCATATAACATTGAATTACCCAAAGGGATCGGAATCTCACCAATATTCAATGTCGCGGATTTGTACCCTTACAGAACTGAAAAAGTTGGAGAATAAAATGAACATAAAGAGGTTCAATGGAAAAAACAAATGCCTGTAGCTGAAAAGCCACAGATGGAAAGTATAATTGACAAGAGGGTCAACAAAAAGACCAGGAGAAAAGAGTATTTTGAATACTTGGTCAAGTGGAAAGGACACCCAATTGAAGATGCCAGTTGGGAAGATGAAATAGAAATCCATAAGCATGGACAGACCGTGCAAGAGCTCATGAATAGGAATTCATGAAAATTTTCAAGCGAGGGAGTATAATGCAGGAGCATCGTAAGTAGCCAGCCAAGCGAACATGAAGGTGAAAGACAACTGGAGGAGCGCAACACACATTTTTCCCATTTTGAAATGTTTTTGAAAAATTAATGAACAAATGTTAATGTAGTAGTTAAGGGAAACGTACTTGCATGTTGTAAACAAATCTTGAGTGATTTTATCTCATCTGTTAATGTAAAAGGAATTTAAGCCTAGTTAATCAAAGTAGGTAGATTTGAATTCATAGATTAGACAGTTAGAGCATAGGAGGGAGAACGGATATAGACACCCTCACCTTTGTATCATGGTAATTGTTGTTGTATCATTAGAATAGAAGAAGAGATATTTCACAAGTGGTTGAGCTATAGAAGATAGTTGTAGAGAAGAACCCATGTACATGAGTATTTGAGTTAATAAATGAAGCTTCGACTCAGATTTCATGGTCTTATGATGAGTACTATTTACATATGATGAGTGGTATGCTTATAATTGTTTTATTCTCTTTGTTATGCATTTGTTATGATGCTATGCTATGTTGAATGTATGAAGTCTGAGAGAGAAAGAGAATGAGTTTCAATTGTTTCTCATCCTGAGGGAGTTCCTGAAAGGAGTGCAGTGAAACATCCGCAAGGTGTGCATTGAAAAGGGTTCTAAGTTTTATCTTAGAAAGCTTAGGAGGGATACCATTGTTCTCATTCTAGCAGAAGTGCAGGTGAAGCACAAAAACTGTGCAAGGTGTGCGCAGGCTAGTCAAGGACTTAGAAATTATCAACTAAGGTTGAAAGGTTGAAGGACTGCTATTGTAGAAAGTGCACAGAGTCGAAAGATCAAATACCTAGGAGTATTTGAAAGATTGCCGCAAGGAGTGCGTGTAGGAGTCCTTTTAGAGACTCAAGTTTACAAGTTAAATCTAAGGAGGATCAACACCTTTGAAGTGTTCAAAGGGAGACGAGCAAGAGAAATCATCGAGCAGAAGGTTAATTTTCAGGGGAAGAACATTGGCTCATTTCATAGATATTCTTGAGGAAGAAATCGAACGGTCGAAATTCTCCATGGAGAACACGCGAAGTTGCGAGGAACGTAGGATCCATAGGCGTTTCAGGGTGGATAAGGGTTGGAAAAACCCATTATGTTGGTGTCAAGGATCAACAAATACCATCGATCATGGTCAGTTTGGGCGGTCGGATCATTTCACAAACTCGGGGTTCGTTAGTTTGGAGGTGGAAGAACAAACTCTTGGAGTCGCGAAGTCCCGAGTTGTGAGAAGCAGAGGAGGAGATCTAGACTGTTGGATCCAAGCCACGGAAGAATCGTCATATTTGAATCTTCATGGGGTATCGCATATCGTGAGTTTGGAGGATAGACCAAATCCTTTGGTTGTGCAAATTCCTGAATACCGAGAAGTAGGGAAACCGTTGGATCTGAACAAGTAGGAACAACCATTGGATCAAACCCTCTTCGCTATATCTGATATCGGGGTTTCAGAGGTTGGGAGGAATCAGTTTCGACTACAGGAGTCATGAAGAGCTGAGGGATGAGGTCTCGGGAGAGCACGTGGCGTGTCCATCAAGTGGGGACCATGTGGTTGACAGGTGGACACTCATCACTTGGGAAGGATTCAACACCCTATTCACTTCTCGTTCTTCGGGTTCTCGTAAGAAAGGAGCACAAAGGCTCAACAATTCAAGTCATGAAGTTGCGAGTTTCGAGAAGCACTGAAGAAGTCAAACCTTCTCTAACTTTTGTGTCTCTGAGTTTCGTAAAAGAAGGGGTCGTAGGTTCAACCATTCAACTCACGAACTCGTGAGTTGTGTGTGAGGTTAGTTCTTATCTCTAGCTGGTGGCTACGTGTGGAGGGTGCTAATAGGGAGGAGCCATACCCCATCGCAGCTCGGGTATCAACATTTGCCGAAGAAAATTCGAGGGTCTTGGACCCAAGAACACGGGAGTGGCAAAAGATGTTTGTGCAAGGACCAGGTCGTGGTCGTATGGAAGTGTAAGGCTCGCTCTTGGTGTTAGTTGCTCAAGGCAAGTTTTCACGAGGACCCATGGATCAGATTTGTTAAAGGTTTCAATAGGGAGCCAAAGAAGTCGCTTTGACTTAAGGATAATTTTGAATGATCTTGAGCGGATCTCAACCCGAGGGCAAAGGGGGTCTGCGTCATCTTTGATCATCTCAAAGAGTTTAAAGCTCTTGTTGAGACTCAATCAGGGAGAAATATCAAATCCCTCCATATAGATAATGGGGGGGAGTATATAACCAGAGATGTTGAAAATATTTGTCTCTAGGCTGGGATACAGTTGCAACACAAAGTACCATATAATCCACAACAGAATTGGGTTTCTAAGTGGAAAAACATATCACTCAAAGAGATGGCTAGTTGCATGCTATGTGAAAAGACACTTCCTCCCAAGATTTGGGATGAGGCACTTAACTATGCCAATCACATTCAAAGAAGATCTCCTCAAAAATATGTTAGGACATGATTTCTTTTCATCCTAGGAGTGGCAACAAACCAGAAGTCACCCACTTCCGTATCTTTGGATAACGTGCATGGTTCTGCATTCCCTCTTAGAAGAGGAAACCATTAGATCCACAGAGTCACCCATGCATCTTTTTCATTTATCCCGATAATGTGAAGGGATACAAATTACTTGATCCCTCTAGGGACCATCTCATCATTCAGCGCAATGTCCATTTCGAGGAATGTCCATGGCATGATCCACATGAGCCACATGTAGAGGATTTGTTTGTTTCACCAGTTGTGAATGATGGGTCCACACATTCGGATTACACTACATACTTGAGTTTTGATACAAAGTCGAAGGATTCAGAGGATATAGATGCATAATCAAAGAATTCAGATGCAGATTCAATACATGAAGATGAGGAGCTAGAGTAGATGCCCAACTGGGCACAGTCCACACTTTAGGATGCAGGGGACCTTACTGGTGATCCAAAAAATCCATGGAAGACTATATTTCAGTTTGAGGATTCTCTTCATGTACTCACTTCCACTGAACCCACAATTCCCTTGCATTGTTATATGGTTCAATCTTCATACCCACAGACCTACAAATAGGCTAGATCGAACCCCTTCTGGGAAGAATCCATGCAGGAGGAATACAACTCTCTCCTCAAGAACTAGACTTGGGATTTGGTTCAACTTCCTTCAGACAACAAGCTTGTTAGATGAATATGGGTCTACAAGACCAAAAAGGAAATTAACATACATGTGAGAAAATATAAGGCAAGATTGGTTTCTAAGGGATTTCAACAGATCCATAGGATTGACTATGATGAGACATTTTCTCCAGTAGAAAAGTTGGATTCTATCAAGTATTCCCTTTCCATTGGAGTACCCAGGGGATGGGAAGTACTTCATATGGATGTGAAGAATGGTTTTCTTCATGGGGATCTCTCATAGTATATTTATATGGAGTGGCCACATGGATTCATACATAATTCATCTTTAGTGTGTCGACTGAAAACGTCACTCTATGGACTCAAGCATGCACCTAATATGGAATCCTACTTGCTCTCCAAGAATTTTTTCAGATGCAAAGACAATCCCAATGTCTACATGTTGAGGACCACTAACTCACTTCTAATCCTAGTCATGTATGTGGATGATATTTTCATCACCGTCAACTCGGTTTCAGAGATTGTTGTGGTTAAGGGGATTATTCATGACATATTTTCAATGATGAAACTGAGTCCACTCCATTTCTTTATTGGTCTCGAGATCAACAAGGATGCTTCAAGAATCAAGCTATCTTAGGCTAAGTATACTAGGGATCTCATGGAGAGATTCCACATGACAGACTATAAGTCTGCACCTACACCCTTCTTATCTGGGGTTAGACTTGAGGATGGTTTGGATACACTAGTGGTGGACAACACCTTGTATCAACATCTTGTTGGGAGCCTTTTATATATCACCCACACCTAAACATATATATCCTATGCATTAGGGGTCATATCCAAGTACATATAGGAGCCTCATGAGTAACACTGGAAGGCTTCCAAGAACATCTTTAGATACAATCGAGGCACCAATAGTTATGGTATCCACTATGAATGAAGTTTTGAAGTTGGATATCATAGGATTCACTGATTCTAATTGGGTTGGTGATGGCACCAATCTTGAGTCCACCTCTGGGTACATGTTGATTTTGGGATCTAACCCAATCTATCGGTCGAGAAAAATGCAGTCAACTATTTCTCTATATTGAGCAGAGGCTGAGTACATGGGAGAATTCAAGGTCACCATACAAACATTATTGGTAATGAACTCCCTCATCGATCTTGGCATTCAGTTCCACCGTCTGATTATGATTTGGTGTGACAACCAGAGTGCACTCAAATTTTGTCGAGATCCAGTACAGAGAAAATGGACAAAACATATTGAGATCCATATTCATTTTATTAGGGAGTTGGTTCATGACAAGATCATCTATTTTTTGTACCTCCCTTTTTCTGAGCAGATTGTTGACATATTCACCAATACTTTCACTGAGAAAAAAATCCATAGTTTACGCAATCATGTTGGAGTGAAGGACACAGTTTCCTAGCAATTGTGTTTCTATTCTTTTGATACATTCTATTTTGAGGGGGTGGGTTTTCCCATGAGTTTTTGCCTCTTTCCTCACTTTATTTCATTGTTCATTAATTTCATTATTCATGGGTACCTAACATGGCCTTTGTTATTGGGACCCATTCATTATGTATACTACCTAGTAGTGTTCAAGGGGGGTATTGGAGATATTACACACACCTAGGATTTTCCTTTCATTTTCCTCTCCTAAGTTTATTTGGCTATGTTGAGGATCCCTTAGTCTGAGATATTCTCCCCTCATTGATAATATTCTCCCCTAGACAAGGGTGCCACATACCCTCCATTCAATCCTCATTTACATTTCAGTTAGACTAGTTGAGTAAAGTGTTACATGTCAACCTTGGATTTATCACCAAGTGTTGCATGATAACCTTGGTATCATCACCATTAAATTGAATTCCACATGTGCGAGTGATATCCTCCTCATTTCACTCTTGTTGATCTAGTTAATTGACGACCGCATGGCCAATTAACTAGGACTAGGTGGCATTTTACTCCACTGATTGCCATTGTGTGTGACATCTCTCTACGACATTCCAAATTCACATTATCTTGTATACTATGGTGATTTATTTGGGTCATATTGAGTATATCACTTTTATTGTAACATTCTCTTACTCATATAATATAAATTCTTTCATTCTTTTCTCCAATTTTTGTATTCTCTCTTCATCCACCATTGCAAGTTGTGTATGTTTCATTGTTAGCTAGATCTTCTGTGCAGGTATCTTAGAAAATATACAAATTGATGTGATATTGAAAACTCACCCAACATTGATATCCTCGAAACTCATCAAATCTAGAAGGTTATGGGGGTGTTCGTGGGCTACCGATGGTGCAGTTAGTGACTGGTCACATAGGTAGGCACTTGTAGAATCACTGATAAATGGAAATTAGTTACCATGTTGGCCCTAAGTTTAGGTTTTAATCACACAAGTCAATAGATAGTCACTATTTTCCCTTGGTGAGGAAAGAGAAGAAATCTAAAGACCAATGAGACTCTAGCCATCATTGTGTATAACCAACTACTCCCTAGTAGAATATTATACTAAAGAGAGGTATCGACATTTAAACTTCCACCAAAATAGTGTTACCAGTTAACTCTATGGGAAACTTAGGAAGGATCCCATGAGGATAAAAATTATTTCCATCAAATGCCTTCAGCATGGGTTAGAAGGATTGATCTCTAGAGATTCGATATCCTTCCAACATGACATGGAAATTATACAAGTAGAGGCTCCTTCATCAACAACAGTTTGGAAGATATTTGTCCCACATACAATCAATTGAATTTGAAATCTTATCTTGTGGGAAAGCCTATGTCGAATCTGGTCCATTTCAAATATAATTACATTAGAATCTGAAGGGTTGGCCCTACCTATAGATGACAACAATTCCTTACAATTGTGGGACAACTTTGTAGAACTTTGAGAGAAGACATGACACATGGTTCCTAGGCTAAATCATTCACAATACTATAATTATGGGAGGCTAGTGTGTTAGGATTTTGTGTTGATTTACAAAAAACACCCTTTGGCTGGAGAAGCATTGTATCAAGTGATGGATTTTTTATCTCAAGAGAGTCACCCAGTTGGGAAGAGGGAAAACATACTTATTTGAAGAACCACTCTCAGGATTCTCATAATTATTATCTCATGTCTATAAAATAACCAATCTAGTAACACAAGAACACTTGGTCACTTGAGGATGAAACCCCTTGCTAAGGGGTACCTACCATGCTCCTTATGGAGGGAATTTATTAGTCAACACAATATGCTACTATGAATCTTTGTTTTGGTAAAAATTCTCATAAATCTCATCCATTATTGGAAAATCATGAGTAATATGATCATCTCCACAAATATTGTAGGGAAACATGTTCTTCTTCTTCTCTTTAGTGCCTCCACTAGCAGTGTTTTGTGTTTGTTGAGTCCCCTACTCATTATTAGAATCTTTCATTTTATTCTTGTTCTTTCCTCCAATTTGATAAGGATTATTTGATTTTGTAGACTACATTGAATTCACCTTGGATATTTGACTAGGGACCATATCAATTTGAGCAATGGGAAAAATAGTTGGTGGGTTTGATGAAAGAGTAAATTTGCCCAACTATCTAGTCAACTAGCCCACAGATACACTGGAAATGGAACCAACCATTCCATCAACATGTAGTCCTTGGTTTTTCTTGTGAGGATCATTCAATGGCCTCATAGCATGAGGAATGATATCACATAAAGTGACAAAGTGAGAGTAGAAAATATCCAAATGTTGTCACAAAGTATAGCCCTCTCCTCGGTCACTGCCCCTGACATATCAACATCCTAAGTGATGGGAGGTAATAGAGACTTGGTGAACCAATCTGCAAGACACAGGTTGGGAATCGTGGCTCTGATGAGCCTATGTCAACACCTCCACTCATGAATATGCTTAGAAAGATGGGTGGTGATATATTGATGCAAATATTGTTATGGATAAGAAAACATTATCCTAATACTAGGGTGAAATCATAATAGGTTGAAAATTGAAGATAACAACCTTATTTCTCCTAGCTTGGTCTACAATAGTTCAGAAAAAAATTCCAAGGTATCTAGAGGACTTACTTAGTAAACTGATGGTTGGAGACCAGATGCACAAACTGTCCTTGATCCAATCCTCTTTCTCCTTCCACATGTTTCACAACTTGCAAACAAAGAATAAGAAACCTTTCTCAAACCAAAACAGATAAATAACTAAATTATGAAATAACCAACTAACTAACTACAATCAGGTGTGTTAGCATCAACACTAGAACTACATAGTTATCAACTTAATGAGAACTTTGACCTCAAAACGAGAACTATAGCCCCCAAACCCCATATTTTTGCATAAAAAACATCAAAATCAAACACAAAATCAAAAAGTAGTGCTATAGATAGCACCATTTTTTTAAACTAAAAAAACCCCTCAAATCGGCACCTAAAAAAAGAAAAAGATGTTACAGATTTTTTTTTTTCA
>ML791953.1:199958-214241 GCA_009831015.1 Picea engelmannii
TCTTGGCATGCTCGCTTGAAGGAACACAAAGGTGTCCCAAGTGACAAAGCAGGGCATCCTAGAGGTGAAAATTGGGAACTTGCTTACCCTCCAAGAGTGTATTGTATGTGTGGCCGAATTCTGGATCACTTGTGTAGAGAAGTAGCCAATCAGAAGTCTCGTGCCCACAAGAGTTGATCACAGTGGTTAGCACCACGATGGGTGGTCAACTGAGGCAGTATGCAACATTATTGGTGCTACCTTTTTTGTACTTAATGTTCAAATGAAACTGTTGCAGGTATGTGGACCACTTCTGATGGCGATCGTTCTGCAACTTCCCTTGTGTCTATATGAACTGTAGGGGTCGGTGGTCTGTGTGGATGGCCATTTCCTTTCCCAAAATGTAATGCTTCCATTGCTGACAAGCCTGCACAATGGAATACATTTCTTTGTCATAAGTGGGATACTTTTGGACTGTGTCGGAAAGTGTCTCACTGTGATATGCCACTGGATGCCCATGTTAAGTAAGGACTGCCCCAATAGCATAGTTAGAGGCATCTATCTCAATCTCAAATGGTTGTTGCAAGTCTGGTAGTGTGATCACTGGTGCAGAGCAGAGGTGATATTTCAACTCCCCGAACGCCTTCTGTTGAGATTCAGACCAAAAGAATTTTTCTTTAGCTCCTCCCTTGGTGACTTTACTCAAGGGCCAAGTGATATGAGAGAATCCCAACACAAACCTGCGGTAGAAATTGGCAAGACCTAAAAATCTATGGAGATCTGTTAGGGTGGTTGGGGTTGGCCAATCCCGAATTACTTGCATCTTTGCTGGATCCACATGCGCCCCCCGCTCATCAATAATGTATCCCAGATATTGAACCTGGGTTATGCCAAAAGTGCATTTCTCCAAATTGGCACACAACTTGTGTTGCCGTAGTGTTTGGAGGACCTATCGGATATGGTGGAGGTGCTCTTCCCAAGCCTGGCTGAAGATCAAAATGTCATCCAAGTACACCACTACAAATGAGTTGGTGAATGGCCGCAGGATGTCGTCCATTAGCCTCATGAAGGTTGCAGGGGCATTCGTCAACTCAAAAGGCATGACCAACCATTCAAAAAGGCCCTCCTTGGATTTGAATGCAGTCTTCCACACATCAGAAGGTTCGATTGGTACCTAGTGATACCTAGACTTCAAGTCAATCTTGATGAAATATTTTTCCCCCTTGAGTTGGTCCAGAAGGTCATCAATCTGTGGGATCGGGTACCTATTCTGAATAGTGATCTTGTTCAGTGCTCGATAGTCAATGCAGAGTCTCCAAGTCCCATCCTTTTTCTGCACCAATATGATCGGGCTCCCATAGGGCGATGAACTAGGCTGGATGTGACCTTTCTGCAACAACTCATGAATTTACCTCTTGATTTTTTCATTCTCCAGGACAGAGGGCTGGTAGATGGGTCCATTGGGTAGCGGTGCACCTGGGGTCAGATCGATGAGGTGCTTGACCTGGCAGTGTAGAGGCACCCCTGTGGGGGAGGTGAAGATGTCCTCGTACTCCTCCACGACCTTATCCATCTGTTGTGTTCATGTAGTGGGGCCTTGTCTGTAGGTCATGGACATAGTCTTCCTCTTTCCCTGAGGGCGGATCATTAGGAAAACAAATTTCCTGGTTTGGGAAATGAGCTTACTGCATTTTTTTGCAGTAACCAAAGAGATGGTGGTAGGCGGTGTTATCTCCGGTATCCTGTATATCTTATTGCCTAAAGTGATAATAACAACACGAGGTCTAGACTCATACAAAACATGTCGCTTCCACAAGTACGGTTGGCCTAATAATACATCAGAAACATCAAGAGGAACAATGTCACATAATACCTCATCCATGAAGGGCTTGATGTTGTAGGGAAGGCGACATTGTCGACTGACGTGGAGGTCCCGTCCTTGGTGAAACCACCCGATGGTGTATGGTTGTGGGTGTGCTGTTGTCAGCAAGCCCAACCGCTTCACAACCTCTACCGAGATGAGGTTCTTCTGGCTCCCGTTGTCGACAATGAACTGCAATGGGGAACCCTTTACCCACATATTGGAATGGAAGAGACGTTCTGCCTCCTCTGGATATTCTGGTTCCTCCTTCTAGATCTTCATGGTGGCAACGGTGACATTGGGATCCACATTGATAATCTGCTTCCCCCTGTCATTCCCCTTGTTAGGTTATGATTGAGAGTTGGAGCATGCATCCGATTTAGAAGCCTTCAACTCGGCTACCAGTGACTGCTTGGCCCGACACTCACTTGTGTTGTGAGTGGAGCTCTTATGGAACTCATACCACTTCCCCGTGTCCTTTTTTGGCTTTGTGGTGTTGTTCTTTGCTTGTAGCTTTGGCGGGTTGTCCTGGGCTGCCCCGCCTTGGCTTGGTCCTTTGTTTTGTGGTTTGGGAGTACCTTTCCCGTGCTTCTGATTTGCAGAATCAAAGTCTCGCTTCTTCTGTTTGAACTTCTGCTCAATCTTGACATCATATCAGTATGCCACACCAAGTGAGGAGATGTCGAGGAACTCCATTTCCTCCTGAATGTATCTGTGCAGACAACTATGGTACTTTAACACCAAATGTTTCTCTGAATATTTGATACCCAACTTTGTGCATAGGGTATGAAACAGATTCGTCATCTCATGCACATCTTGGTCCCTTTGCTGCCGCAACGTAGTCCATTGTATGTATTTGTCCTCATAGCTCCCCACTGGATAATATTGTTCCTTAATGGAGTCTTGGAAAGAATTCCAAGTGGGTGCAGCCAAGAACAAAGAGGGTTCTCCCTCGCCCTCTTGCTCCTAGTAGGTTTCCCACTAGTCCTTGACATGGGGGGCGGCTTTGAGGAGTGCGAAAATAATCTTTTCTCAATCGGAAAAGTCATGAACCAAGAAATATCCTTCTAACAGATTCAACCATCTATCTACGACATCCGCATCTATTTGGCCGTCAAATATGGGAATGTCAAAGTTTACTTGTACCTTAAAAGGAGTGGCACCTCCAGAGTGGCTTCTGGATGTTGATGCACTGCTAGTCGGAATCCGTTGAAGAATCTGGGAAAAGTTGTCCATCATCGTGTTCCTTTGTTTCTCAAGGGCCTCCTCGAGCAACATTTTGATAGGATCTCCTGCTCCCTCATCTTTCTTTTCTTCCCCCATGGGCGGTCGTCGGGGTTTCCGAGGCTGATCTTGCAAAGGTTCAACCAGATCGAGCCCCAACTCCTTATACCCCGATCTCGTTGGGGACATGCAAAGAAGGATAGAGAATGAGCAGACCTCTCTGATACCAATGATCTGGATTTATGTAGAAACACAATGAAATACAGAAATACACATAAACACAGAGATGCAGCGGAAATAATACTTCATTTCATTAGTAACAAATGACTGAAATATGCTTACAGACAGAATGGAAATAAACTAGCTAGGGCGCTGGTAGCTTATCTCTGAGAAGAGATGTCGTTGTTACTCGCATCTGTCAGAAGATGATTACAATGAGGCTCTAGAGGCATTTTTACAATAGAGAAGAATTCCAAAATTCATAGACATCCAAAAACCTAACCCTAGGAGATAAAGCACCAAAAGTCATGTGGGCCCCGTTTGGGTAAGTTAGTACATCAACTTCCCGGGGTCGTAACTTTTGCATATGATCTCCGTTTTAGGCGTGTGATAGCTCGTTGGAAAGGTATCGTCGAGTAGATTCATTTTGGGGGATCACTTATGCCTTCGACTGTCATTGAGAACCTATATCTCAAAAAACCTTCATTTAGGCCCTCAAAATGGCCCGGAAATTTAAAACTTGCTAAAAATAGTAAATTGCCAAAATTGCCAGAAAACTGTTTTGAGCCAGTCGAAAAAGGTGGGTGGCCACTGAGATCCACCTGGATCAAATGGGCTCATATTCAACGATGCATGATACCCATTGTTGTAGGAAAATTCTACCAAGTGCAGGTAGTCTTCCCATCTTAATGGTTTGTCCATCACATACATTCTTAGTATGTCTTCTATTACTCTACTTACCCTCTCTATCTGTCCATCAAACTCAGGATGATAAGATGTACTAAAGTTCAGATTCATTCTAAATCCTTTGAACAATCCTTTCCATAAATTCGAGGTGAATTTCGGGTCTCTGTCGGACACAACCGTTTTAGGAATTCCATGCAATCGTGCCACTTCCTTTATGAAAATATTAGCAACATTTGTTTCCTTGTGAGTAGTTTTCAGTGGAATAAAATGGGAAACTTTTGTAAGGTTGTACACCACCACCATGATCAAATCATGCAGCTTGGTTGTTCTAGGCAATCTCATAATAAAATCCATCGTTACTACTTCCCACTTCCACTCAAGAATGGGTAAAGGTTGCAGCAACCCTGTTGGGTGCCTATGCTCAGCTTTAACTTTCTGGCACTCCATACATTTGGTGATGTATTCAACAATCTCTCTCTTCATACCCAGCCAAAACTAATGGCTCTTGATCGCTGCTACTATCTTCTAATATCCAGGGTAACCTGCATAAGGCACATTATGCATCTCCTGCAAAATCATCTGTTTCAAGCACTGGACATTGGGTACAAAAATTTTGTTCCTGTACAGTAGTATTCAATCTGTTTCCAATTTATAAATTTCCATCTTCTGTAGCATCTTACCCTCTTGTAGCTTGGCTACCAATTCTCTGTACTGCAGATCTACATTTGCAGCCTCCAAAATTCTACTTTTAATATCAATATGATACATGCTAATGGCTGTAGCATGTAATTCATGCACCCTCCTGCTGAGTGCATCAACCACTTTATTCTCCTTTCCTTTGATATGCTTGATCTCAAAGTCGTACTCACACAAAAATTCCAGCCACCTACTTTGTCTAGCATTTAATGTTGGCTAATCAAACAAATATTTCAGATCGTTATGGTCTGTTCTAAGTTCAAACCTCCTTCCCATGAGGCAATGCTTCCATTTATTTAGAGCATGAACTATGGTTGCCAACTCCAAGTCATGGGTTGCATAGTTCTTCTCATGCTCTTTTAATTTCCTGGAATCATAACAGATTACGAATCCATTATGACTGAGGACCCCTCCCAGTCCTTCTTTGCATGCATCAGTGCATACTATGAAATATGCATTTGGATTTGTAATCCTTAGGATCGGAGCAATGTTTAACAACTCCTTCAATCGCTGGAAACTTTCCTCACATCTCTCTGTCCAGTGAAACTGTTTCCCCTTTCTTTGTAAGGAAGTGATAGGGTGAGTTATCTTGGAAAACCCTGTGATGAAACTTCTGTAATAACCAGCCAATCCCATGAAGGATATAACTTCCATTACATTCCTTGGTGCTGACCATTATCTAATGGCTTCAATCTTCTCAGGGTCTACCACTATCCCATCCTTCGAGATAATATGTCCCAAGTAATGGATTTGTTCCTTATCAAATGAGCACTTGCTCAGCTTGGCATAAAATTGGTGCTCTCTTAGCACTTGCAACACCATCCTCAAATGTTGTTTGTGTTCTTCTTCAGTCCTAGAATACACCAGAATGTCATCCAAGAAGACAATGACAAACTTGTCCAGATAGTCCCTGAATACTCCATTCATCAAGCTCATAAAAACAGCGGGTGCATTTGACAGTCCAAATGGCACCACTATAAACTCATAATGACCATACCTTGTTCTAAAGGCGGTCTTGTTGATGTCTTCATATTTTATTCTTACTTGGTGATATCCCGATCTTAGATCTATTTTCAAAACTATCTTTGCATCCTTCAATTGATCGAAGGGATCATCAATCCTCGACAGAGGATACTTTTTCTTCACCGTTACTTTGTTCAATTGCCTGAAATCGATGCACAATCTCAGTGTTTCATCCTTCTTCTTTACGAACAGGACCGGGGCACCCCAAGGAAATACGATTGGGTGTATATACCCCTTCTTCAGAAGTTCTTCAAGCTGTAGTTGCAACTCTTTCAGTTCTGGCGTACTCATCCTGTATAGAGCCTTTGACACTGGAGCTGCTCCAGGCATCCAGTTCATAGAAAAATCGATATCCCTTTTCGGAGGTAGTCCAGGTACTTCCTGGATACATCTTCGAACTCTTTAAGTACCTCATGATCCTCAATACTTGACACCTTATCCTTAGGCATTTCCCCCACATGGGATGCAAATAATTGATAGCCTTTTCTGTAGCACTTCTTCAGCTGCATTGTTGAGATTTCTCTAACAATAACAACTCTAGGAATTCCTTGGATGGATCTATGATTCCCTTCTTCATTTAAGAAAGTGAATTCCTTATTCTGACAGTCCAATATGGCATGGTGCTGGTCCAACCAGTCCATCCCAATTAGACAATCATAAGAGCCTAACGATAGAATGTTCAAATTGGCCTTCGTGCTCAGTCCATTCATGTTTACAAGACATGACTTGATTAACTCCGTGACTTTCCTCTTGGTTCCTGTAGCTACTTGTACTAACCAATACTTTCATGTTTTCTTCTTATCAAATGCAAACTTTGTACCACTCTAGGGTCTATATAACTATCTCTAGCCTCTGAATCAACTAAAATAGTAAATGGTTGGTTTTTTATCATACCTTATATTTCAATCATGTGCGACTGATACTCAACTTGCTTCTTGTCCAAGGCTGCGTAGATCCTTGGAATTCTACTGCCCATGTACTCCAATGTTTCAGCCTGGTGAACATTGTGGAGAACTCTTACTTTATCATTTATGTGGGGGAAATCCTTGTACCTATGGTTTTCTTTACAACCCCAACATTCCATAGGTGGGGGCCTTGACATTTGCCCACCCACTTCAACCTTCCTGGGCTCTCTAAGAGACAACTGCCCTTGAGGACTGTTTCTGAAAAAGGGTGGTTTATTTCCCTTCTGCCTCTGTTCTTTCTTGAACTTTTTTTGGTCATCCCAAGCCTTCCGAAAGGTAGGCTTTTCTCTTTGTTGTTCAAATAAGCACTTCACTCTTCTTATCATTTCTTCCATAGTATTTGGGTCATCATACTAAATCTTATCCCCAATAGGAGGAGGTAATCCAATCAGGTATCTCTGAATCTTGACAGACTCATCTTTGATGAACGGAACATACTTCAGTAATTACAAAAACTTTCATTCATACTCATCAATGATATTGTTTTCCATCTTGAGTTCAAAGAAATCTTTCATCTTTCTATCATAATATATTTTAGTTAAGTATTTCCTCTTGAAATACCTCTTGAATTCTTTCCATGTGATGTCCCTTTCCCTGATGTGTTGCACCTACACAAGTTGATCCCACCACATGGATGCCTTTCCCTTCAGTTGATACATGGAAATCCTACCCTCTCCATGAGAGGAATAATTTTTCAGTTTAAAGTATTTCCTCATACCCAACGACCAAGTTTTGGCATCTTCGTCCTTCTTATGTTCTCCATCAAACATTGGAGGCTTGATCTTGTTCATTTCCCCTTTCAATTCATCCATCCCAGATCTATTGTGCTTTCTGATAGGAGATGGGCTTGAACTACTATGTGATTCCTTACTGGAATGCTTTGGGGAGTGAAGACGATGTCTGCTGACACTCCTTGATCTTCTTTTCCTCTCAGGGGTCCTGAGACTCTCTGTCTTGCTTGAGTCACTCTCCTTTTTCAATTTATTTTCTATTCTTTCCAGACTCTTCAACATCCTTAAGTTGAATTCACCTTGCCTATCCTTGACTTTCATGAGATTTCGGCTATCATCTCGGCGAGCCT
Organism: Picea engelmannii; assembly: GCA_009831015.1. Taxonomy (NCBI): domain Eukaryota; kingdom Viridiplantae; phylum Streptophyta; class Pinopsida; order Pinales; family Pinaceae; genus Picea; species Picea engelmannii. The sequence goes on from ML791953.1 coordinate 207,694, forward strand.
GGGCATCTCTCTGCAATATTTCAATGATTTTCATCATATTTCCTTCCTTATTCATCTCTTTTCCTTGCCCATTAGAGTTTGACCATTCGACTCCCAAGTTGACATTCCTTCCTTCTCTTTCGCTCTCTGAATTGGAGGCAATCCACACCTCTTCCATTCTCTTCTCTCAACAACCCTATTCGGTTCTGGCACTTTCTAATCTTCTGTAAACACATGTGTAGACAATAGGGATTTGTTAGTTCATCATTTTTAGCAAATTCCACACATTCAAAACCATTCTGATTTAATAAAACGCTTCGACTTCACAAATCTTCCGAGTTCTGCTCGGCTCTGTAATTTTTGGGTGATAGCTCCCTCTTTCTCCCTACCCTCATAACCAAACATCCTAACCAAATGCTAGACTACTAGGTGTTACTCGATCTTTCGACCTTCGAAGAGTTTAAGGCACACACATCTATCTCCCGGAGTTTCTATTTACCGAATTCACATAAATCGGGTGGATCGATGGTCCATGTTTACCAAACATCCAACGGTTAAAATCCGCTATGGTTCTTCCGTCTTCGAAGATTTTGGGACATTGGGACTTTGGGTTTCAGGGTTTCGGTCCTCGAGGCTCTCATACTCGCTTCTCTCTCCAACCCCCCACTTCCAAAAATTCGATTTCCTTATCCTCCGGGCCCACAACACATCTATCGCCCACCAGGGTAGTCACACATGGTGTCCTTAAGAAGTTCCACCTCACTCCCAACGATGTCATGGGGCCCCACTACTTTCACTTTTTGTTTCAAAGTTTCGAGCATAAGGAGTTCGTGCATCCACACATCTTGAACTTTCATTTGCCAAAATTACAAAATTATGGTCTATCATATACTTGATCCAACGATCTTGATTCCCCACGATCTGACGACTCACATATCATCAACATTTCGTGTATCAAGATTTTGTGTGTCATGAGGTCAAAGGATTTTTCACCTTCGTCCTCCCTATTCCCGAAATGTCAATTTCTTCCTGGAAAATTAATGGTCCAGATCTCTCTTAGATCGACAGTTGTGTTCTAATTGTGAATTCACATTTCATGAATTCTCACGAACTCACCCTTAGACCATTTCAAGTCACAAGTCAATGAAAGGTTGGTCTCTCTCCACGTGTCCTTTCCGATGGATGGTTCTGACGAATTTGGGATTTCCCGTATCACAATTTCCACACTCTTGTGCAACTCCAAAGGGTTTTAAAACTTGTGCACATTCTCCATATTTGACGGTCGTGAGGGTTCTCCTTTCCTCCCAAACAAATTCTATGGATCCAACACTTCTGGTGTGGAGTTCTCTCTCTCCCCGTGGCCATATACCACGCCAATTGTGGTTTTATAGTACCTCTACAGCTCCCGAGCTTTGTAACACGGTTAAGTAGTCCATTGACACTCAGAAACATTCTGAGGTCTGAAGTTAGTCCTCCAGACACAATTTCTTCTCAAAACCTCGGTCCAAAGACCACTTATCCGACCCATCTAGGCTCAACGTTGAAACTAGGATCTCATACCACACTATAACGTTCCTTACCATCAACCCCATGGTCGGGCCAATGATACTATGCTGAAAAACACTTATGTAACACATTATGCATTCTAATGAACTTAAAACGCTTAATTACAGTTAAACCCAGAATTATTGCTAGCATTTCAGAGTTAATGGAAATAACAATAATTCATATGCACAACAAAATATGTGATAACATTGCAAGAATCACAGATATGCAATTTAATTAATTACAGAATTACAAAACATAGTGACACTTATCTTTGAAACTGTCACACACCACCAACTGTGTGTAGACTTTCCATGAACCTCCTAGCCTTAAACCACGTTGCTCATCACTCTCAGTAGTAGGTCACCCCCAAGCTAGGACTAAGCTCCACCGGGTAAGGAATCTTAGGCTAGGTAATGTTTACAGGAAGAATACACCTAAAAGGAGGATTCTCTCCCAGGAACCACTTATGCCCACTTCCCATAGACTCTCCTTCCACACATGCCTGTCCCACCCCAGGAGTATACACCTTCTCTGTCACCTAGATAGTCCTTCAGCTGCTAACCTCCCTTGCCTTGGGATTCAGCAACAGATCGGACCGAAAATCTTTGAGCTCTGTGGCAGCTACATGGTTCCTTCCAGGATCTCTCTCCTTCCTCTGTGCACTCTCTCACCTGGTGAGAGTCACTCACAGGATTTGTAAAACCTGCCTCTTCAACAACAATCACCTCCCTCACCTGGAGAGAGGTTACACATAGGTCGTACAACCGGTTTCCTTAATCTCGTTCCCGTACAAAGAATAAAAACAACAAGGCTCAACAACGAACATACAACAATAGAAAACCACACCTAGCCAAGAACTGCGTGGTTGCCACAGTCAACTGGGACAACAAACATGGGTTTCCGAAATAGATGACAGACAGATGCTTCAACCCAACCAGGCTCAACAATTATGGGACATTCGGTTTTCCCAACCATCCCTATAGAATAGACTCATGGTTCTGGGTTTCGGGGATGCATGATAAGCAATCCACATGAAGGTCGAACACAGACTTGACAGTTTTGATAGAGGGTGTACCGACTCCTCCAGAAATCAACACAAGCCTTTTTCGGTTTCAGAGTTGCATGAGGGTATTCTTGTAGAGGTGATATGGGATTCTCGGTTCAGAAAGTCGACGGTAGAATGGAGGAGGAACCCCCATCATGTCTCAACTCAACATTTTTAACTACATGTGCTTGGGTTGACACTTGTCACCCATGAAGCGCATTCCTTCCCATTTGGACGTCACTCATCCTTCCAAAGAACTTAGGATAAAACATCACATTTACACAGCTTTAGAATAGTAATAATTTAGTATTATTCTCAAGGGTTTAATCCCCCTTAGCTTAGACCCTCTTTCAACCTCTCAACCCCCTCTCCCTTACCTAGGCTTTGTGGATTCTTAGTCCCCTATCACTCATTCATCATGGTTGGTCTGCACACAAAGATGTTTTGTATTAATACTGTGCATAATTACATGTACAAAAATCAGGCTCTTGGACTTCAACACCTAGGCTCCCTGGCCTAATAACACATAAGCCCACTAGCTTATGTGAATTGGCTCACCAGCCTTATAAACTTGAATTACAGTTCATAAACAAGATTTATACTTCATAGATATGATTTACAATAGGGCTCGCCCTTGGGGACATTACATCAATGTTATCAAAATGGCTTCAAAACATATGTGTGCGTAGGCCTCATCGATATGAACACAACGTAACTTGAGTAAGCTCAAATGGACGTCGTATGCTCTAGATATTACGATATGTTCATTGTGCCAAATAGGAAAAAAGTCAAACACTCAACATGCCAAAAATTCAACATTGACCTCAACATGATGTCATGTTGACATCATCATGCTGATGTGGAAGCATCTAGAGGTGACACATGGTAGATGACCATACAATGAAGGGGACAAGTAGTTTGCGCGGCAGGTGTACATGGACAAATCAAGGAGTGACATGTGTCACCACTGCAAGGGTGACACGTGGAACATCAGTACTAATGATGTGGGATGGCCATATTACACATGGCAGGATACGGTCAACATGCTAACAGGGAAAATGATGTGGATAGTTGGGAAAATACATATTTGAAATTTGACGTACTGGTGGATGAGTAACGTGGTGCCACGTGATCGAGTCCTGGGATTCCACGTGGCACCCCTCCATTGGCTTGTTGGTATGAAATTTTTTTGGACTCCATGAGGTTTGAATCCGCGACCTCGGGCATGGGTGGAAGCATTTTGGTGTAGGCCGAGCTACCAGCCTGCCTACCTAGTGGTGATTCCCCGTATACCTTACCATTTATATTTAAGTTTGCATGTTGGTGTAGTCCAGGAAGAAAATGGTTGGGGCCTAACCCCCAACCCTCAACATATGCAACGTTCCCATATAACCATGGGTTCAGACCTTTACCATTGGTGCGAAGGTTGGATTTGGATGAGCCATGGATCTCAGTCCCATGGAACTGTATACGCCTGTTGTTGTAACTATTAGTGTGGGGGGATAAGGGTTAGCCCTGGTCAGTTGGGATAGCCCAAATACCATGGGCTTAACCAAAGGCATTGGATCAGGTGCTAGCCCATTGCACGCGTGTAGGAACATGATAGGACCATATGGTTGGTACCAATGCGACCAGGGGACGAGAAGTAAGGGGCCAATGCACTACTAGGTTAGCGCTTGGCCACATGGAGCACGCCACATGACCAGGATCCCTATAAAAATGGGTTGTGCCACTAATATTGGAAAAAGTGGTTTTTAAAACTATATTATAAATATTTTTATGATTTTTGCAGCAATTTTATGGGATTTTGGTCATTGCCTTTTTTAGGCCAAATATTGGGGTGAAGTTGGGAGATGGTTACCAACTTCATATCTATATAAACCAGGGGTTCTTGAAGCCAAGGGAGAGGTTTATAATAGGTTTATGATGAATAATTATTGAGCCAAAGACATTTTTATGCAGGGAAGCTGTTGAGGAGAGCACCTTTGCGGGCCATTTATGGGAGCTCTAGTCATCCAATTTCAGTGCCGTCGGTTTTGTTGAGTTCCATAGATCTGGTACAACAAGACCATATCATTTTGTAACATTTTTGTCACTTCTGTGATGTATGTTTAAATCTTTTAAAATAAATAATAAAGCCTCACCCACTGAGACAAAGGCTCAGAGATGTAAGCAAGATTGTCGAACTCCGTTATCATTTCTTGTGTTATGGTTTGTTGTTATTCATTATTATGTTCATATATGTACATTTATTAATGGATGATATGTTTCTTCATTAAATCTTCCTCTTTCATTCATTTCCTAAATGGTTAATTAACACATGCTAAATAACTCAACCATTGTCGTTTAAAAGATCTTTTAGGATCATTTATTGAAGCGAACAAGTGATTATTTTCTCCCTTAGTGAAGGAAACCAACAATTATATTCAAAGGAGGGATATTTTGTAGAGTTACAAATGGATTCAGTCATTTGAACTCAATCATAGAATGCATCAGGGCTAATAAGATTCATCTTAGCTAAATGAGGTGGATAAAGATGATATAATAGATTCACCCTAATGTGTGAGGTCAAAAGGGAAATTGATGGCTGAAACACATTATAATAAGGTGGAGGAATTTGATGAGTGGGGCCGGGTGGAGTGCACGAAACATTGGACATGGAAGTACCTTCAACAAAATACAAGGTATGAGATGAATCCCTTCTTGAGTCAGGTATACCCATGATCATGTGTGGATAAGCATGGATGCCAAATAAAATACATCGTGGATCCATGAAGCATATGTAGAAGAAATAATAATGTACATGAAAAGATACAAAGTGGATTCATGTATATATATAAAAATAATGAGCATGCTCATAGAAGAGATACATAGTGGATCCATGTCAGATAGATCATAACCATGAATAGATACATAATGGAGCTATGACCCAAATGCTCAAGAGTAAAAATATCATAAAATAACATAAGTACACACCATGTACAAAATGTGAGTGTGGATCAAAACTCCAATATAGATAATTTACACAATAATGTCTTAAAGAATAGGGGAACCCCGTCTAAATAACCAATTATATTCATACATCACAATTCGCATGTCCTACAATAATGACTACATGACCTCTATATATACCTATTCGCACTTGCACATGAGGCCCGTTTACCATTTGGTAGACCTTATTACATATATATTTACACATACATGTACATTTATGCCCATATAATCCCCCCCTTAGGGTCATATCATATACATGTATCCCCATATATTCTCCCTTTGGGTCATAACAGGGAGACACCATTTGATTACTGGTCATTAATGTATATTGATAATAAGAATGAAAAAACCCACTGATAATGATAATGGGTATTGAGGTACCTAGTACATTCTATCAAATGAAAATAGATGCATTAACATCAAACACTTGTAGAATCTATCGATCAAAATAAATTGATTTATTTTCACTATCGATAGTGAGGGAACCTGTCACTAGTGACTGTAATCTCCAAGGTACTATAAGGTCTCTAAATCCCATTCGTAGAGAAAATGTGTTGAAGTTGATGGGAAGATATCCATTTGAAGGAGGGAATTAAGGCATCCCCCATCATCCAACACAAGTGAACATAAGGATAATGATTTTTAAGGACTCAAACGAAAGTTGTAAGGAAATACCTCTGAGAACGTCTCTCAAATGTGCCAGATGGAACATCGCAAAGAAAAACTCCTATGAGTAACAACCAATAATGAAATTCCTTGACAAAGATGAGCAATTATTCCACTAATGATCAAAATGGAATCCAAGGTGTTGCATGAATTCGAATGTGTGAATAGAGGTATTGATGTTGAATACATGGAAAACCACTCAATCAATGACTATTGATGAATTTCATATGTTAAGTGCAAGGTAACATATCAATGATGAAAATAGTCCCGTGGTTCTACTCTAGGTCAAAAATATCGGAGCAATGTGTTGTAGTCA
>ML791953.1:215783-238942 GCA_009831015.1 Picea engelmannii
AGTGGAGGTCATTCAATGTAAGGTGGAAAAGGTCCACTATATTATTAAATAAGGCCCAATATGGTAGCTAGATATAATAAATAGGTAATTAGATATAATAAATGTAAGAGGACTTCTTAGAAGGTTCTACTTCTAGAAGATTCCTCCTTTAGAATGTTCTTCGGTGATGGTAGCACTATATAAAGGGGTTCAAGCAATGTAATGAGACATGAAGAGAAGTATTGTATTTAGAGTGATAGCTCAATAGGAGGATGCCCCCTCGAAGAGGCAAGTGAACATGAGAGGATCCCTTCCATAATAGGATCCATTATATGGTGTTGCCCTACCATAAGGGTTTGATGGTAATAAAGGAGATTTTCCATATTTTTCTTGTATATCTGTTGCGGTGCTTTTGTATTTATCTATTTCGTTATTAACATCAATAATAGATGACCCTCTAGTGAGAAGTCAATGGATACATTCCACATTGGAAACCAGGAAGGACAACATGGATGGTCAAGAAACAATTGAGGAATGGTTGACACAATATAAGACTTCCCTTGAACATAAGGATGAAACAATGGTGACTTGGGAAGCATTTGATGCAAAGTGGAACAATGATATAAGTATGTGACAAGAGAGGAATATATAGATTCTCCATAGTGACTGGAAGAGTAACCAATCGGAGGAGAGACAAAATCTAACATCAAGTTTTTGCATCCTAAGGCCTTACTAAACCCAATTTGTTGAGTGACTGACTCAAAAATTGGTTTTTTTTTCAAGGGAGACATAACTCATGACAATTTCTAAAATATAACTCTATGTCGTTCCCCCTGTCTCTTTCTATAATATTTTTTTTTTGTCTTTTTATTATTATTAATGATTGAAAAATAATGAAAGAATGTTATTTTACAAAGGAGGAAATGAGCATCGTGGTAAATCAAACTAGTTCTATGTTTGGGGAGAATACCTATGAAATATGAAAGGAAGTCCTGTAGGATATGGCCACTCATTGAGGTGTTTCCTCCAAGGATACATGGTTTTGGGTTACAATGGTGACAAATGTAAAGGAAATCTACTTAAGAGAAGGTGGGAGCAATGAACAAAAAATGGAAGACTAAAACATGCATTAGGCTCAAAAGTGTGAGCAGTGGCATGCGATGCGGACAATGCAAATTGAAACATAAAAATGTGGGAGCCCCATGGGTAATGGAAAGAAAATGATTAAGAAGAAGTCATGTGGCTTCATTGCAAAGTCATGGTGGGACCAAGAGGGCTCCCGAGCCTATGAAAACACTTTAGCATGGGAACCAAACTGTAACCAGGGAACTAGGTAATCGATGAACGATAGGTTCTACCACATAGATTATGACACTTATGAAAGGAAAGAAGGATTCATGTCACAACTCATTGGGGTCAATCCTAAGGAAAAATGAATCAATAAATTGATAATGAAAAATGTAAGGTGGGAAATCCTAACCTATATGCTAGTTTCTAGATAATTACCTCTCAGAACAGATCAATGTGGACCAATTTGATGAAGTTTTCCAAAGAAAATGTCTCCAATGTCCTATATATATGACCAAAAACACTTATCTAAAATTTAATAAATCCAATATGTAAACCTCTGATAACATCTTGTGCTCTAGAATACAAAACTTGAAAAAAAACAACAACTTAAAAGTATAATATGGCACAAAGCATCACACAACCTTGTGTCTTATTCATAGTACTTCTTCAAGTAGAGCCCATTTATAGGCTCAGGCCAAGGATTTCTTTGGAAGAAAACTTGTACAATATCCATTTTGGGAATAAAGAACAATCTTTGATGCATGTGTTCGCATGGTTTACCATCCAATTCATGGCTTCAATGATAGACTTATCTGAAGGAAATTCAACATCCAAGAAATTTTTGTGAATTGGGAGGATTAACAACCTAGATGGGTGTAGTGAACTGACCATATTCTGTATAATGATGGATATTTTGATCAAATATATCGTAGTTTATCAGGGAAGACTCACAAGTACCAGGGAACGGGGACCCAAAAAATAGTGAGATCAGACTCAAGAGGAAAATAAAATTCTCACAAATCAATAAGGGGAGGTAAGAGCTCTTGTTTCCCCATTGGATAAATCACCTAATAAATTTTCAATACCTTGCCTCAAGAAGGAAAACATTAGTTTAAAGGATCCTTCTCAGGAGTAATTGAACAATGAGCATATGATGCCACATAATCTAACTGTGGTGGGGTAGATTCCACTTGAATACTACAAATGTAGAAAGGGGTATCATAGATAAATTCAAATTAGGATGGTGATTTTCATATGAAAATTGATTGATTGTGGCAAATCTTCTATTGTGTGGAAAATGCATCACCCAAAACAACATAGACACCATAGCATTTACAACATATACATAATCATTCCCAATAATCATATTGAAGTAAAATGGGCCTTACACCACTATCATATTGAATAAGACATTATTCCCACCTAACATGATAGGAAACTGAGGAAGAATACCAAACAATTCACTAGGTATTATATCAAAATCCAGTAGATGACCAGTAGCTAACACAATCTTGGGAGAACCCAAATATTTCCAAGATGAGGAGGATAAAATGCTTGCATAGACTCCTTTATCTACTATACATCGATAAATACTTGTTGAATTAACTTCAACCCTTAATATTTGGAGGGATGTAGAAGAAGGAAGGAGAGGCTCGACAAGATTATTCCAATCAAAGGAAACCATCCTCAAACTTTGAGGGAGAATTCCCCCATGTTGAATACATGGTCGATAGACACATCACTCCTCAAAAGAACACTAGAATCAACCAAAGATTACATCATCTCAACCACTCATTGAATAGGTTGTGAGACAACATGGTTAATATAAATCCTCCAAAAGAAGAGTGGAATTGAATGAATATTGCATCGACTTGACCACTTCATTAACCAAGTTGAATAGGTTGCTAAGAAATTGAAGGTGATTCAGGAGTAGAAGGGCCTTGAGACAAACATCACACTCTTTGTACCTCTGGAATAGAAGGGCACAAATGAGTAAGGTGATATCCCTTGTAACGTTTACAAGGGAACTTAGGATTGCATCCTATTCATATAGATTTATTAGAAATATCAATGCCCCCAACATGACTTGTAGAGGTTGGTTTCCTATCATCAGTATGACTTGCAATGAATAAATTATTTCTCCTAGCATGGCTTGCAAAGGCTAGTTCCTTGCCCCCAACATAACTTGAAACAGTTGATTTCATGTCTCCAACATGACTTGCAATTGTTGGCGAATTTTCCTCTTTTCTTCGCTGCTTCTTCTTATTCTTCCTCTTTCTATTCCTTTTAGATTTATGGTTACTAGTAGATAGACTTTAACCAAATGAGGAAGAAGGAGGTGGATTATATTTCATTGATGAATAAGATAATGAATCAACATCAATTTCATTCCCTTGACATAAGGTGTTAATTTGAGAATCATCAAGAGCATTTGGAACATTTGGACTGGCTCAAAACCAAACCGGTAGTCCCAAGGTCAATCTAGGAATGCTCAAAGTGGCCATCAAGGGGGGACTAATGTTTCCAAAGAAAGGAAAAAATGAAATAATCCCCATGGGAAGGGGTCCCTTGGTTGGTATCCTTGAGAACTTTATCCATAAAAATATTATTCCTAGGTTTTTCCCTTGCGGGATTGTCCACGTCTGATTGAGTCTCACACACTGGCTCTGATGAACCAGTGTTATTAAGCCTACACCTTAGAGTATATGTCTATGTGATTTTTGGTGAAATGCCATGAGCCCTTCCTGACCAGTTGAGCATTTGGTAAGCCTCATTGAATCAAATATCCAAATGTTGCAAGATAAACATAATCTAAGGCCAAATACACACAAAAAAACACATAACTAAAAAAATTCCTAAAAGGAATCAACATATGTAATTCATCATATCTATTATAATAGCTGGAAAAAAAATATTGTAGAAAATAACAACGAAACAACACAATAGATGAAACCACAACACCATAATAATACCTTTATTGATAGGAAACAATGTTCATTTGTCTCTTCGAGGGGGAAACCTTCAACAGAGCAATGATCTATTACAATAATTCTCAAAACAAAATCTTCTCATACCATCGACTCCTATTTATACTAAATCTATCTACCAAAATAACAATCTAAAGGAATATATTCTAGAAGCATAAGCTTCTATTAGGTATTCTTACATTTGACTTATTATTCCTTATTACTAGGCCTTATTAATATTGGCCTTTATTACATGGACAATATATTATTCTACCTACTTGAAGGGTTAGGGAGGTTAGGTCCCTAACATTCCCTCCCCCTTAAAAACAACCTTGTCCTCAAGGATTGAGATGAGGAAAATGTTGCAAAATGGTAGTTGGCTCCTAGGTGGCATCTATTGGAGTTGTATCTTTCCACTGTACTAACACTTCCTTGATGGTACAATGATGGAAACGATGCTCACGTTGGTCCAAGACTACTTGTGGCTGCAACCAAATGGATCCTTCTTCATCCAACTCGAGAAGGCTGGTTTGAGTTTGGCACTTAGTTCCAATCACCTTTTTTAAGCAGGAGAGATGAAAAAACAGGATGGAGCTTCGAATGACTAAGAAAATATAATTGATAGGAAACCTGTCCCACGTGCATGAGAATTGTATAACGACCATAAAATTTGGGTGTCAGTTTATGAAAATGGTCGGACTTGAATGAAATTTTCTTATAAGATTGTAGTCGAATAAAAACCTTCTCTCCTTCATCAAATTGATGTTCAAAGCGACCTTGATATTCTTGTTGCTTCATGCAATATTGATCCATGACCAAATTCTCTTTGAGGGTACAAAGAATATTCTCTCAAACTTTAAGAGTTTGGTCAAGCGCTTGGACTTTGAGACACAGGATTGTATGAGAGAACTAAAGGTGTATTTTATCCATTTACTACTTCAAAATGAGTCATGCGAGTAGTTCTATGGTAATAAGTGTTGTACCACCATTCAACTAATGGTAACCATTGAGCCCACTATTTTTTCCTTTCAGATGAAAAAAAACTCCAATATGTTTCCAAACACTTGTTGACAACTTCAGTTTGACCATCCATCTGGGGATGATAGGCAATACTGAGATGAAATTGGGTACCCTGTAGCATGAACAATTATTGCCAAAAATTGTTGGTGAAAGTGAGATCTTGATCAGAAACAATATAATGAGGCATGCCATGAATCTTGAAGACATGATCCATTAAAAGTTGAGCCACATTGGAGGTGGTAAATGGGTGTTGAAGAGCACATAAATGAGCATACTTGGAAAGATTATCAACTACCACCATGATGACTAACTTATTTCCCGATTTAGGCAAGCCAACAATGAAATCCAAAGAGATATCCCTCCAAATAGTGGGTGGAATCAAAATCGTTTGGACTGTTCCAGGGGATTTGACTATTTATCCCTTGTTGCATTGAAAAACATCAAATTCCTCCACAAAAGTGTGAACGTCCTATTTCATACCATCCTATAAAAAAGAATGTTTGACTTGGTCATAGGTTTTGGTAAACCCTAAGTACCCAATTGTGGGTGTTGTATGAAGCCCAAAAAACACTGTGGATTTAAGTTGTGACTGTTTAGTTTAATATAGATGACCTTTATAGTGAAGCTTATCATTGTGCCAAGAGTACCCTAGGGAAATTGGAGATTTGGCTTGCAATTGTTGGATCAAATGCAAAATTTTGGGATCTTGCAACCATTCCTTGTGAACAACTTGTATCCAATATGGTACAATGAAGGAGAGGGAAAAAAGGGACCCTTCATCTTCATATTTTTTTGAAAGAGCATAAACAACCACATTGTCTTTTCCTTTCTTCTAAATGATCTCATAATCATACCCAAATAGATTAGTCACCCATTTTTGTTGCTTTGGAGATGAAGGATGCTCCAGAAAATACTTGAGGCTCTGATGATATGTATTAATATGGATGCGTTTCTCTAATAGATAAGGGTGCTAGAGATCCATTTCATTCATAATAGCCAAAATTTCCTTTTCATACACTGATTGGACCAAATGTCACTCTAACAGTTGTTTGCTGGTAAAGGCCAAAGGCCTTCCATCTTGCATAAGGATTGCTCCAATTCCTCTCTCAGAAGCATCAAATTCCAAGACAAAGGTCTTTCTGATGTCAAGAAGGGCCAGGATAGGAGTGGTGCACATAGCCACCTTCAAATCTTGAAAGTCCTACCCAGCTGTAGGAGCCCAGGTGAAATAATTATCTTTAAGAAGAATAGTGAGAGGTGCCACAATGTTTCCATAATTCTTTAAAAACTTGTGATAAGATCTCGTTAAAACAAGAAAATGACGCAATATTTTGAGAGTCTTGGGGCGAGGCCAATCCCGCATATCTTCAATATTCTTAGGATCCACCCTGACACCCTCCTTGCCAACAATATGACCCAAGTAATCAACTTCTGAGACTCCAAAAGAACATTTAGATTGTTTGAGGAAATTTTGGTGTTGAGAGAGTATATGAAGAATTTGATCCATGTGACCAAGATGGGTTGTCCATGTTTTACTATACATAAGAATATCATCAATGAAAAATAAGACAAAATGATGGAGAAAAGGACATAAGACATGATTCATGAGGATTTGGAAAGTGGAGGGAGCATTACACAAGCCAAAGGGAATGACCAAGAAATCATAGTGGCCCTCATGAGTTTGAAATGTAGTCTTAGGAATGGATTCCTCTTTCATACATATCTGGTGGTAGCTAGAATGAAGATCAAGTTTATTAAATAAATGGGCACCACTTAATTCAACCAAGAGATCATCAATGAAAAGAATGGGAAATTTGTCTTTGATGGTGAGTTTTTTGAGGGAAAAAAAGTGAGGACACTTGCGCCAAGGGCCTTCTTTATTAAATACCATGACCGTAGGAGAATAATAGGGGCTAGTACTTGTTGATACTGAGAGGGGGGTGAATCCGTATCAAGTACAATTTAAAACTTTTTTCAACTTATACTCAAACCATTCAACTATATCCAATGAGAAATGAACAATAGTATAAGAGTTACACCAATACACCATAATACACCATGCACAATATATGAGAAATAGTCAATAGTTTATTGTTCAAGGGAAGTAATGACTTCCAAAGGTAGCTACAGCTTACAAATGTAGAGGGAGGGATAAACCTCCAAGAGGAAGATACAATCCTCCAATATCAAGAGAGAGTTGAACTCTCCATCCTTGCCCCTTCCTTCCACCCAAGAATATGTGAGAGATAATAAAACTTTACATTAAATCATCACCATCAACTAATCATCACATAGAACCTGATAATGCTTCCTAAGACTTCTTCAATTTCTACAATTCTTCAATTCTTGGAGTACTCTAATCCTATAGATAATATTACTCAATGTATTCTCTGAAACTCCTCCAATTTTCACTCCTTGAATCCTCCCCAAAAAGAGGTTATAGAAAGAATGGTAGACTTTATTCAATTCTGGTCTGTTCAGAAGACCCAACTTGTACAGCATGCCCCACGCTCAATATTTAACATATGATTATGAAACTCACACACACGAAACTGCAGTCTGTACTCATTCCAATGGAAGTGGTCCCACTTCATTTGGATTATTTATGAAGAATTTATGATTGTTTAACCCGGAACACGTGTTTATTGACTAGCTTCACGACTAATCACAAACCCTATCTTCCACAGAGTGTATCCCCATAATTATAGAGAATAAAGAGTTGAAATTCTTACCAAAGGTACCTTGATATGTCTTCTCAATAGCATAGCGATTTCTCCATCTGAATCGTTCTATAAAATTTTTTTATAGAAAAAATGGTAAGATGACTTGAAAATAACATACCTTAGAACACATCACACCTCCCTTGAAATCTAACCTTCTTTTACTTCTTCTTCCCTCCGAAATTTGACTTGTATCAAATGAATGTATAATGATGTTTATTTATACCATTTATGTCACTTCCTTTTAACATTAGGGTCGACCTAACACTTTCTTATTTTGTAATTATTTTTTGTAATTATCTTCAGGGCCTACATGTACAATTCAATTTGTCATCTTCAAAAATTCATTTTTTCTCAACCATGAGGATCCACATGATGTGCCACATACCACCAGAAACAACATGATGTATACTATCCATCCATGGGTGTTGTATCTGCATGTGCATTTTCCTTCATGTCCAAATACCTTCATCAATATTGCGGTCAAAAACCCATGACTAGGGTTGACATCAATGACAACAACCAATATTCCAACAGTACTAGGACGAATAACACCTACGATGAGCAATTCTTGAAGAATTTTCTCAATTTCATTTTTCTAGGAAAAGGGATGACGAAAGGAACAAACATTGGGAGGAAGGATGTCGGGGATGAGGAGAATGGAATGATCATGAACACCATGAGAAGGAGGAATTCCTTGGGGAGTGGACAAAGCATCTTGATGTTTGAAGAGGATGGATTGGAGTTCAGGGGGCATAGAGGGTGTCTTAGTGCCGTGAATGGAATGGAGTTGTGAAATAATGTCAGAATGACCTTTTTTAGGATATTTTCCATGTGATGGGGAACTGATGATATTAGGGGAACCTATTTTGATTCCTAAGAACTTATACTGTTGGCCCTCCTGTTTGAATTGAATGGTTAATTCCTTAAAAATACATGATAATGGGCCCCAGAGTCCTTATCCATTCCAAAAACATATGATATTTCATGTGGTACTGACCAATTTGGAGACACACAATTTCACAATGTCCCCCACATTTCATGGACCCGCCATTGGGAATCATGATTTGAAAGTTCTTGATTGCTCAGATATATAAATTAGTTTCTTGGGAAATGTGACGATGAATAAAATTATGGGTGCTTCCACTATCAATGAGAATGATGATCTTTTGATTCTTAATGTAATCAATCATCTTGAGGGTTTGGGGAGCAGAGAATCCAGTGAGAACATTCATGGAAATTCCCCCTTCAACTTCTGGAGGGTCAGATAGTGGATTCGGGTCAGTGGGTTCAAGTGAATCGACAACATGGGGAGCCTAGACATATTCTTCAGAGACGTCCTTAGATATGGCCATACAAATAATTTGTTCCTTACACTTGTTCCTAGGAAAATATTTTTTCATCACAATTATAACAAAGGCCCTTGAGTTGGCATTCATGCATTTCTACCTGGGTCAATTTCTAGAAATTTAGTGGAGTCGAAGGAGGATTCAAAGTGATTGGTTTAGGGTGAGGAGTAAAGGAGGGTTGTTTGGTTTGAGAAGAGACAATTTTTTTGTGCTTTCTTATCTCATTTAGTAGCTTCCACCCAACTTTGAGGGTGATCCATGAGGACGTGGGCATGGATCTCATCCTTGAGGTCACTGATAAAGAATTATCATAAAAATTCATTAGACATGCCCTCTATGTGGAAATATAATCGCTCAAAAGAAGCTATAAAGTCTTCCACTATGCCAGATTGTTTCAACTTTGTCAAACAACCTAAATGGTGGGTGTCAGTGTCAAAACATTCATAAATTTTTGCAAAAAATTGTGTCCAAACCACATACCCTTGGTGAGGATTTTTTCTCCATTGCCACCATTGCCAAAATTATGAATCTAGATGGAGAACAACATACCTAAGTTTGGCCAACTCATCAATAATTCCATATAAAGAGAAATAGTGTGCCATTTGAGTGACCCAGTCTTTGGGATCCAAGCAATAAAATTTGTTCACCTCCATGTGAGGGGGATGCAGGTCTTGTTGAAATTGGTGGGGAGGAAAAGAGGTGGATTGGGAGAATTTAGAATCTTCAGGTTTATAAGGTGTGGAAGAAGAGAAAGGAATTGTGGTGGGCTTAAACAAGGTGGTCAACTTGTTCACGACTTCCTGGCATTCATGACACATGGCAGTCAATTGAGTGATGGGTGTGGGAATTGATTCGAGCGGAGAAATCCTAGATTTGAGGGTACCAATATTGGAAGTAATGGAATAAATATCTATCTGGTTTTGTTCATGAGCTTTGTCCAAGGCGATGAGACGTTGTTCCCAATATTGGTTGTGAGTGTGGGCCATGGGGATGGGATGAGGGGGAAGTGGGACTGCATAGAAAGGGGTTACTTGTGAAAGGTGTCAATACGATCAGTGAAAAGAGAGGAAGTTGATGTGATAGATTCCAAATAGGGGTGTCAGGAAGGCATTGGTTCCATGGGATTTTTTTTTTTTGAAAAATGATAGGTATGACTACGATTAGGGTGAAGAGAGGAATCCAATGGGATAGGTATAAAATAATGGTTCTGATAGGATCCAAAATTTTATTATTTTTGTTTAACTCCTACGGAGTTATACTTCGATCTGAATAATACTGCAATGACAAAATGGACAAATTCTTAACATGAAGAAATGTGTAGGAATTTTGAAACCATAATGCAGGAGGTACAGTTGCGCGACAATAGATTTTGTTTTTGGTTGTTTATGTTTCAATCCCAAGGGTTATGGTATTTAAGGTTTCTATAGACAAGGGTTTTCCCTGTGCCATAGCTCTCTGATATACATGCGGGGTCCAATAGTAGTACTCGACCCAATATCTTAGGGCACCAAATAAGGAGGCTAGACATTGCCCTTAGCCATACAACCCGACTACCCAGGTTCTAGAGAGTATATTCCCGAGTGTTGTTATCAATGGCACTATATTAGTCAGACACCCAATTGGCTTATCTACAGAGGGATTCAGGACATCTAGGTTGATCTCTATACAGGTGTTGTTTGATGCGCTACCACTCGAAGATGTACCAAAATGGGTTACAAGGGTGGCCAACAATGTGCACTTAAGTACCACTTGTATTTCCTACATGTATGCTTCTCCGACTACATATTTATGCATTGAACGAAGAAAAAACATAAAAAAGTATAAAAGAAATTGTGTATTATTTATCTATCCAAAATAGGCATTATAAATTAGATATGGGTAAGAAGAATCACATGGTCCTATCACAATGAATAACAAAATTAGGGAATGAAGGAATAAAATAGGCAAGATCATCATTATAAAATACCACACCCATAATGCCTCGAGAGCCACAAAAAACAAAAAACCTAATCTATTGTATTTTTTATTTTAATTTGATATCATTTTGTTTAAAAAAACATATTTTCTTCTTATTCTCACTTCAAACACTTCACTTGTATGTTATTTAATTTCCTTAACGTGTGAAAATATTTGATAATAGGATTGTATGCACATCAAATATTTTATTTCTAAAAGGATAAAAGATACTTCTATTTTTATAAATATATTCCCTCTATAAATATTCTTACAATTTGCTTCACACAACATTTTGTTAACATAGAAAAAAAAAGAAAAATTGAATTTTTCCTTTGCATAGTTCTAACTTATTATCATTTTTTGTATGGGAGCATGAGTGAGAAATTTGAGGTTCATTCTTTTTTTATTTGTTTTGAGAATCATATTCAATATGTAACTTCAAACTATTATCATGAAACCCTATGCACAATAGCTTTCTCTAGGTACATCATACATGTTGAGCCTTATGTATATGATCCCATTTTCACTAAGAACAGGATGCCTATTAGTCCCCTTTTGAACTCTAATATGTGAACCATAGATATTTTTTAACAACTTATGAAATTTTCTTTCAAATATACATACATACATATTCCAAGGAAGGTCTTACAAGATCCCTCCCTCATTCTTCAAATATATATATGGAGAATGGCCCAAATACCATCTGCAATAGAGAATGTAACCCAATAGGACTCAGTTGAACATGAAACACAATAGGGATAGAACTAGATATCTCATAATGAACTTTGCCTTGAAACAATATGTTCAAACCGATTGATGTAACCCACTAGGCTCACGTGTGTGTGTGTGTGTGTGTGTGTGTGTGTGTGTGTGTGGGCATGCACACACAACCACCCACCCACCCACACACACACACACACACACACATGCACCTTAGTTTTTTACTTGGGGTGAAGTTGTTGTAATATTTATTTCTTATAATTATTTTTTCTTAATGCCACTTGTTGTCTTAGCATTGAACATGGAAATTACACATCTCATTCATATTGAGCTATAGAATGCACCTCTTCATCGAAAAACCTAATGAACTACAATAAAATTCCTTTTTACCACATTTTTTTTAGATTATATATTTTCCTATTTTTATTGGAATTTTGAAAAAAAACATTATGTCAAAAATTTTATGTTTTGGTGTTCCATAATAATGTAAAATAATTTTACTTTAAAACATATTTTTTGATTGAGCATGTTGGCTCTATTCAGAGACCAAGGTCCATTTAGGTGTCCAACAAAGGTCTAGTGTAGTGTAGTGCTGCAATTTTTAATCCGCATGAGAGGAAGGTCTTACCGAAGCATGTGTTGAGACTAAGGATAGGAAGGTGATTTGTAGGATAAGTATTTTACCATTACGAATTACCATTCATTCATGACATAATTTGCACCAATTTTTCACAACTCCTTAACATACATAGCATATTCATATTTAAATAATATCACAGTTATATTCTGATGGAAAATAAATGGAGCTACTAACATACAAATCATCCATGTAAAAGATACAAGAAACAATTTAAAAATAAAGGGGGCCTTGATTACTCCATTCCATCACATAGATCCAATAATCCTTACACCTACAACATGAATACAACTTGCTCATAATAGTAGAATTACAATAAAACCAAACCTATTGAAATAATAGAACAATTCTATCAATAACTAGCTAATGAACAACCAAGCTAATGACCACTATTTGTAGCCCTAAGGGACTATTTATATAATTCCATCCTAGTGGTTATTTTTTACTATGTCAAAACCCTAATCTAAATAACCTAGTCAACTTCATAAATACAATTAATTACATGATATAATTACTAGTCGAACTTGGTCACCAAATAGGGGATCTTGTCCATCTTCCATGTAAATGAATTTGACTCCATGCTACATATCTAGGGTTGTGCAATGGTCACAATGTATGTCCTCTTGCCACTCTATGCATCATCCAAAATTGAAAAGGTCAATAGTGTACTTCAAGGTCTATCAAATATGACTATTTATTGTTGAAATTATATCTTCAGCGTTGCAATATCATGTAGCACTAAAATCATATAACATTGAATTGAATCCCATGTGCTTTTTTAATGTTGGAAATAATGGTTCCTCTTGGTATCCAAATTTTTATTTGAAATCTCTAGCCAAATAATAATGAAAGGAGGTTATAGTTTTCAACCAAAGAGTGCAAACATGACAAGGTAAGAATTATTTTTGTTGAACATGTCATTGTGATAACTCTTAACCAATGAATGAAATTGGAGTTATTACTTCTCCTACAAGATGTATTTCAAATGTTGTAATAGTGTCCAAAATATTAATCGTAATCTTGTTAAGACAGATAAATAATGCCCCAAAGTTCAAAGAATGAATAAACATAATTTTTTAGATAAACCTTGACTTTTTTTTAATGTTATGAGTGACATAATATACCCAAATGTAGGGTTGGGATCCTACCATGATCTTTCTTATATCTATATCAATGGAAAAGGAGGTGGACTTACCCCCTTATAAGCACATCATAATGAATTTTCAAAAAGTGGGTTGTTCCATCCCATAGAAGACTTTGGGTTCATCTATCTCCAATTTGGTCAAAAGAATGAATGGGGATCTCAAATTTGAGACTCTCTTCTTTATTTCATGGGAGCATGACCTATATTTAAAACGTTGGAATCATGGATACACTAATAGTGAGTTCCTTTAAGTAAAGGAGGACTCCCATTTATTTGTGTGATAAGGTGTATTTTTATTTGCAAAGAAGATAATGATTTAATATTACAAAGTTCTTCCTAGTTCTTGGGCTCCAGTAGATTGTATCTCAATTGATGATCTCTAGAATTTTACCCAAAGGCGAAAAAGCCCACAAATATTCTAGTTTGGTTTGTTGGACATGTTTTGTACTCCTTTTGAGTATACCTAGTATTGTCCTCCTGAAAAGGACGTATAGGGGCATGATCATCACCTTGGTAGTAGGGGTCATGTTAGGGAGGGTGCATTTAGGGGTGGATGCCTTGAAAGAAAATTTTGTGTCCATTTTTGGCCCATTTTGTGCTTTTTCAACCAATGGTTTTATGACCCACTATAAACTAATTCCAATTAAGGATTTAGGGATTTAATCTAATATCAATAAATAGATTAGGGTTTTGGATGTTATGGAATAGCTAAATATTGCATTGTGAATGGTGACGTTAAGAGAGAGAGAGAGAGAGAGAGAGAGAGAGAGAGAGAGAGAGAGAGAGAGAGAGAACTCTTAATTACGATGAATTTCCTTATTAAGAGTGTCCAAAGTAAATCTTGTGTATACGGTGTGAGTGTGTTATTGTTATTCCTATGTTTTAGATTATCTTAGTATTACTTTTTTTCATAGGTTTATCAAAATCTCCATCATTAGGTTATTCATCGTTAGGTTCCCACCTCTTCCACTCAAATTATATGACAAAGAATCCCTTGAGGAAATTATAAATAACATAAGAAAGTTTCTAAACAAATCCTAAACAAAATCAGGTATGTTCTTATGTGCTTGGATATGTGTAGAAGTTAATCTAAATATTGTTCTCCTAGAAGTAATAGGGCTCCATGTAGATAATTGGATTCATGTGAAAAAATTAGATTACAAGCATATTGCATTCACACTTAACCACTGCCATGAATATGGATATTTGAGCATAAATTTTCCAAAAAGACACTCATTGCAACTGAAAAGAAAGAAGAAGAATTTCAAAAAGTTTCAAAGATCTCGAACAAGAAGAAAATGTTTCAAGAAACTTATAGAAAGTCTCTCCCTAACCCTTGACAAAAAAATTATGTTATAGATATGGATATAGAAATAGAACCCCCTCGTCCTTTGGAGAAGGAGAAGGACCCCAACACCAGACATAGAAGGAACAAATACAAGAAGTTATAGAATAAAAAAAATCATGCTAAGAACAAGAGGGAGTGATGAGGAATCACAAGACTAAGAAGTTCAACAGAACTCCCAAGATGAGTATGAACCCCCCCCCCCAAAGATCCAAATAATAGAGAATGAAGACATTAGATCGACCCTTGTTGGGGATTTTCCATGGAAACCTCCATCAATTCTTCATAAGGTTCTAGGAAACCCCCAAGATCTACTACATGAAGATGAAGCCAAAGAGTTACAAAAAAAACTAAAACACCCTATCTTGAAGTGAAACTCCTTTCAAATTTTTATGAATTCCCAAAAATCCTTCTTTGATTTTTAGCCTCTTATAATGAGCCCCATTTAACTAGTCCATTTAACTAGGTCCTTTAAGAGATTAAATTTCTTGACAAATCAAAGAAAAAACTTTTGGAATTCATAAAAATTTGAAATAAATAAAAAACCTAGACATCAATGCATGTTATATCTATGCTTCAACAACCAACATGGATGAATGGCTAGAATCCAAACATATTAATATATGTATTGTTTATGTATACTATTATGCAGATGAATGACTAGAATCCAAACAACCAACATGGATGAATGGCTAGAATCCAAACATATTAATATATGTATTGTTTATGTATACTATTATGCAGATGAATGGCTAGAATCCAAACATATTAATATATGTATTGTTTATGTATATTATTATGTAATCAATTTATAAGGAAATACCCTTATAATACATGAAAAGAGAATAAATATTTAAAAAAGAGGAGAATTGTGGCCACCCAATCTTCAAGAACCATTAGATTTAGGGGGAATCTGATTCCAATTTTTTTTTCTACATATAACATCTTTCCCCCTAAAAAAAATCTACATATAACATCTTTCCCTCTCGCATAGGTAAGGTTATTGTACCTCGTCATATTAGTAAAGTTGCAATTGTTTAATTCTAATCCAATATACCCTCTTTTTTTTTAAATTAAAATTGTGTAACTTTTGAGTTGTAAATCCTAGTAAAGTTGTAATTTTTTAATTCTAATCCAATATACCCATTTTTTTAAAATTAAGATTATGTAACTCTTGAGTTGTAAATCAATTAGGAGTTTGGTTTATTTTGATTATTTATAACAATAGTGCATTTTAGTGGAAATAGCTTGTTTATAAGTCCTATTTGATTAAAAAACAGATAAGATGGATATCAAAATCATTATAGAAAATATCCTTGCATAAACTTCCGCTTAATAAGTTTATTTCTTATTGATCCTCCTTATGGTTTATAAAGTTCATAAAAATGTATGTTCCTCATGGTTAATCTCATGGCCTATTATTATTGAGCTTGTCATAAAAACTTATTTTCAATATTTGTAAATTGGGAATGACAAGAAATAATCATAAATTTCAATTAAACATATTAATAAATATAATAGATGAGGAGGAATAGAGAACTTGCTCTAATCAATTTTATAAATAAAATTTACCTGAAGAGGTTTATTATTTGCAAATGTCACTTATTTGTAGTAAAATGCAGGGGTCACTACTCTAAATTCATCCTTTCGTCGCATCATTTTCATTTTATGTCGTGAAGAATTCAAGATTTGTGGCTTGAAGCACTCTTATAAGTGAGATACAATTGAGATACAATTGGGGAAACTTTTTTCCTTTCTTCCATTTGACAAGTTGTATATCCCATTGTATTTGTCCATGGAAGAATGATAACAACAACATTTCTCTTTTTTTTATCATCACACTCCACCCAATGTAGATATTAAAATAACTTTGTTGATATTAAAATAACATAGTTGAATGGTGAAACATGAACTAAATTAGAATTATGCATGTCATTTTTACTAAAATCACCCTCCACAAATGATTCTTTGTGCAAGATAATTAGTCACAGTAAAACTCACATTCTACAACTCGTGCTTTCTTAGTGGGGAATATTGTGGACATTGTTGGCCCCCAATAACATTTGTTACTGGTGTCCATCAAATGCTCTTGCAAGGGAGATACAACTTGTGGAAAAAAGGTTCCTATCTTTAACGAGATTTCTATTTTATTGAATTAGTCTCCATAGAACAATGTTGACAAAAATCCTTTATTCAATGAACTTTCTAGTTTATTGGATTTGTCTCCATAGAAAAATGTTGACAACAACCTTTCCAATACTTTTTCTTACCATACAAGCATGTCAACTATCAAGGTTACAAGAGGCTAACTTCATACTAACACTCAACTAAAATTTGATCAACAAGAAGTCATTTTTGAACAATTTGCATTATAGATTCATGGTTTGTTTTGGATGTCAATTGGTCTTTGTGAAAGGGATAACAAACAACTCAATATCTCATTTGCACTTATTGTTTGTATTTTATTTCCGTGAAAGAATTTGAGAGATGTGTCCTTGAAATGCTTCTATAAACAATTTGCAACTTATAAAGAAATGTCACGTGTCTTTGTTCAATGAACCATTTGGTCTATGAGAGTCGACTCAATTACACTTTAAACGATCACACATAAGAATATAATTTTTCATTCATTATATTCTCACACACACATCAAAGAATATAATTTTTCATTCATTCAAATTAGAGCTTCTCTAGTAAAAAATTGTGTGCACAAAACCGACCTTTTACAAAGAGCAAAATGACTGGAGCTATGAAGATGCCAAGGAGTCGAATTTTGTTACTTCGAAGTGTCAATATCGCATGATCCTGAAGTGTTTAAGGTTACTCAAAATTTGATTATTTGTGCCCAATCTCTCTTCGATGAAAATGAGGGAAACAATAACATTAACAATTTCGAAAATGGATATGTGTTGCTTCATCCTTGGTGGATGGGTTACTTATAACAGATTGTAAATATCAATAGTCATAGTTGATAGGAAACTTCTTCAATTATGGAAAAGACCAAGAGTCATTTATTGTGTATTTATTAACCTATCATGTTAATGCCAACAACATCAAATGTGGAGTTATTTTCTGCCATCCCTGACTTGACAGTGGTATCATCTAACTCCATGAGTATATTCCCTGGAATTTTCCGAGCCTGTCCCTCTGCGATCTGGTCATTCCAATCTGTTAGTCTGTGCTCACGATCAGCGTTCTGCAAACCCTAACCCTAAATCATTGGTATCCACGACTCTCCCATTCCGTACGACTCTCTCTCCATTCTGGTCATTGTTGGATAGAAGGATCAAATAGGTGGCTCATTATTTCATTGTTTTCCATCCAGAAAAGAAGAAATACAAGCTAAGTAATGTACACGCCTCTCTGACCTGAAACCCAATTCGCTCCTCCACTCTTTCCTCAAACGTAATTTCCACGCAACAACATCACTCGGCTTCTTCACCCATATTGAGAAGCCATCTCACCTGCTATAAATCACCTCTACGAGCTTCTATATGAAGATAAGTCAAAACCCTGTCATCTATTTCAGGGGAGATGGGAATTGAACACCTCCGCACGCAGCTGAACTCGACGTGGTATTGCTCATTCGTTTGGTTCAATTATTCACTCTTCCATCACACTACACCTTTCACCACTCGACCGCGTTCAGGTCCTTCCCCTCGCAGCACTCTCTTCCAGCAAATCCCCTCGCAGCATTCTCTTCCAGTAATTTATTGTTCACAAAACTCTTATTTGAGCACAAATTAGGGTTCCCACCAATTCCCACTGGATATACACATTGGCTTTGTATCTTCCACTAAGAGGAGACCATATTGAAGGGGCTTTGAAATATATAGTTGTTACATCGGCCATTGGAAGCCATCGACGCCATTAAGTCCTTAAGACACCTTTGCTCCAAGAAATCACGCGAGCCTCTTGGTAATATGCTCGTTGATCTCTTTAAGAAATGTGGAATATAACTCAATTTCTATAATGGAAAAATCAGCCCACTCTCTTAACAACTCCTTTACATAATTTAAATCCCAATATTTGAATTGTCGTCCTTATATTCTCTTAGCATGGGTTTCGAAAGCACTTCATTTAATAGACAACATGGAGGTAGTATGAGAAGACGGAGCAAGAATAATCTCAGAGGCAAGGTGGGTTGGCATAATCCTTGGCAGAAGATCAAAGAAGACAAAGATAGAACCTCACACCTGGCAAAATGTAAAGCACATGTACCTTATGTTCTTTCCTATTTCAATTAAAATATAAGATTAATTGAAGATCTATTTAATACTTCACTTGCTTTTTGGTGAGATGTATGGTTTCTTGACATACGCGTGACCTCCCACATGTCATTTCGAAGACTTTGATGACAATGTAGATGGCGTAGTGTACCTTACACATAGATCAAGTCTAAAATCTTTGAGAATGGGCACCATCAGACTTAAGATGCATAATGTACTCTATCTTCCTAAGCTGCAAATAAGCTTGTTATCCATTGTGCACATCCTACAACAAGGCCACTATGTTTATATGTTCGATGACAAAGTTAAGATAAGGAAGTATTCTAACAACATTGTTGTCATGACCAGAATAGAATATGGATGATTGTTAAAGTTGAATGCAACATGGAAGTTGTCTCTTCATTATTATTCATTAACTATTTATGATGTATTTATACTTATTATTATATATTATGTTTATAACATTCCCATAAACATTGTTACATACCTATCTAATCATGACTTTGGTATAATGCCTTCTATTTTTTTGTGGCATGATATATTTGGCCATGTTAATTATGAAAATCTTGGTTTATTTAGAAAGAATGGTGTTTCTGGTCTGCCCACCATTCCAAGAAGACTGAAACAATGCGATGCGTGTATTCTTGGAAAGCATAGAAAACAACAAGCTTTCCATGATTCCACTTCTAGAGCATGTAGAAAACTTGAACCGATTCATTTTATGCAGCCCTATGGATGTTCCTTCTGCAAATCGAAACAAATATATCATGACTTTTATTGATGATTACACTAGAATGTGTTGGGTGATTTTTTTGAAAGACAAATCACAATCTTTTGAAACATTAAAAAAATTTCATGTATGGATTCAAAATGAAGCTCAACTTCGTATATTTGGCTCTATTCGTGATAATGAAAGAGAATATACATATAATGAATTTGAACACTACCTTCGCCAACATGTGATCAAACATCAAACAACAGTTCCATACAATCCTCTACAAAATGGTATAGCTGAATGGATGAACATGACACTCCTTAATATGGTTCGTTCCATGATGTTTTTCAAGAATGTTTAATTGATGTTTTGGAATGATGCAGTTCTATGTGCAATTTATGTCCAAAAAAGGTGCCCATGTCATGCTATTAAAAACAAGACTCCATATGAAATGTGGTATGGACATCTTCCTTTGGTGAGGCATCTCAAGGTCTTTGGTTCCACCTTCTATGCCTTGATTCCTAAGGAGCAAAGAAGCAAGTTTGATGCAAGGATTCGAAAGTGCATTTTCTTGGAGAACTCAAATACCACTAAGGATTATCGTCTTTAGGATGAGACAAACAAGAAATTCATCCTTTCCATAGATGTGATCTTTCTTGAATCCACCAAGAAAGACGAAAATGTTGAGAGGAAACTTGATCATCTGGATAGATTCATTCATGTAAAGACATATCATGAATTTAATGATGGCATTCCACATCTTGAAGGGGGGATCCCTATATTGGGTTAATCTCTATAATCTCCTTTTGTAGCACCATATCACCCACATGAAGAACTTCCTACCACTTCATCAGAACCTGAAGTTTAGTTGGATGATGTGATCAAGAGGATTGAAAATTTGAGGCTTGATGAGAACTCAGCACCATATCAATCATCTAAGAAACTTGGACCATTTCAAAAAGGTCCACCAAAATGGTTCACAAAAACACTTGAAATTGTTCATCCTTATGAGGTCGGAAAGACAAGAACCAATTTGTCCTAAAACAAGATGGAGGTAATGTAGATAATTCAAACTTAGGTGATGTAGAAGATATGGATGTTTCATATGATTGTGAGTTAAATTTATCTACTAACCATGAACTGACTTTCTTTTAATAAGTCACCTCTCATGATAAATGGAAAGAAGCCATGTAGAAAGAATATGATGCCCTCATAAAAAATGGGGCATGGAAGTTGGTGGACCCTCCACATGGAACCAAACCAATTGGATGCAAGTAGGTATTCAAGAGCAAGTACAGATAAGATGACTCACTTGACAAGCACAAAGAAAGGCTCGTGGAAAAAGGATTTGCACAAAAATAAGGTGTTGATTATGAGGACATGTTTTCCCCCACAAAAAAAATGGGATACCATCCACACTCTACTTTCCATGGAAGCACAAAATGGATGGAAAATTCATCAAATGGATGTGAACACTGCTTTCTTGAATGGAGACTTGAAATAGAATGTGTTCATGTCTCAACCAAAAGGATTCGTTGTGAAGGGACAAGAACATAAGGTATGAAAGCTCATCAAATCCTTGTATGGATTGAAGCAAGAACCATGAGCATGGTATGAAAAGTTAACCGAGCATCTTCTGAAATTAAATTTCAAGCATTTCAATCTTGACGATGCAACTTTCTTTGTCAAAAAAATTGGAAAAACTATTGTATATCATATAGTATATGTATATGATATATTCACAACAAGGAAGAATGAGAACTACATTGCATCCATAAAGAAAGAGTTGAAGAAAGGCTTTGAGATGGCATATTTGGGACATCTTCACTACTATTTGGGCATTGAAGTGATTCAGAATCCAAAGTACATATCCATATCCTAGAATAAGTACATTGGATAACTGTTGAACAAGTTTTGCATGGTAGAGCGCAATCTTGTTTCTACTCCAATGTAATAGAACTTGAAACTCACATCAAAAGAAGGGAATGAATTTGATGATGCAACAAAGTATATACAACTTGTTGGAATTCTTATCTATCTTACTACCACCAAACTAGACATTTCATTTGTTGTTAGCATTCTTTCTAGGTTCATGCAAAAACCTTGTGAAGGAAATTGGTCTGTTGCAAAGAGAGTTCTAAAATACTTGAAAGGAACTCAAGATTTTGGACTCAAGTACTATAAGGTAGATGACTTCAACCTGATTGGATATTATGATCCAAACTTTGATAAGGATAAGGAAAATGGAGTGTTAACTTCATGTTATCTCATGAGTCTTGGATCAAGAGTTGTCTCCTAGAGATCATGCAAACAATTAGTTCCAACAGATTCCACAACATAGGAAGAATATGTGGCAACTACATAAGTGACAAACGAGATTGTATGGCTTGGGAAAATACTTGAAGATTTACAGGAGAAACAAGTAAATTATACTCCTCTTCTAGTTGACAATACTTGTGTGATCAAGTTGTCCAAGAATCCAAGATTCCGTTATGGAACCAAGAAAATCAACACAAAGTATCATTTTATTCGATATCATGTAGAGGAAAAGCCTATTTGCTTGGAAGAGAAAAAATTGAGAAGTTTATAATGATGTTTGGACTCGCACACACCCCTTCATATTAAAGGGGAGAATGTTGGACACGTAATCCTTCATGGATGCATTAATTGTTACATATTGTAAATATGAATAGTCGAAGGTGATAAGAAATGTCTTTAGTTATGGAAGACTAAGAGTCATTTGTTGTGTATTTATTAACCTATCATGTTAATGCCAATGACGTCAAGTGTGGAGTTATTTTCTACCATCCTTGGTCTGATAATTTTTATTGAGAAAAACTAAGTAGCATGTGAAAAATTAAAAAGACAAATTCACTAGCATAGCATAACACAGTTGTTGGGAAGTAAATATGTCTTACGTGGATATTAAATGTAATATTTCAGATATAAAAAATATGCAAAATGTTGTCGCAAGAGTTGACTCTAGGCTGTAATAGAGCCAAGCCTTAGCACATTTTAAAATGAAAAATTTATTTATCGTTCAGAAATTGACTTGGGTTGCAGCAAGCCAAACCCTGAAAATTTAATTTTGAGTGCACTTCTGACCTAATACACTCAGAGACAGTTCTCTAAACAGCGAAAGGTTCTTTACTCAGGAATATTCAGTGATTACAGTAAGAAGGCCAGATTTCTTATTAGAAAAGGTGTTTAATCAGGTCTGGAGGTTGATACAGGAGAAATAAGTCCATTGGGCATGGAGTCAAGTGAAAACCATAGAGAGAATATCATAACAGGGTTCACATTACTTG
>ML791953.1:241971-261418 GCA_009831015.1 Picea engelmannii
AGCCTGTACAATTGTATAAAGTCCTGGAACACTAAATGTTTCGAACATTATTTCTCCAGTGTATTCAAGGTTTTCAGGAGCAGTAAGAGGATTCTCAGTAAAGAGGAAAAGGTGATCCTCATACACATTTAGGATGAAGATACCAAGGAGAGAAAAAATCAAACTCTGTTACAACACAAAACATAAATAAAATGCTAGAAATGGAAGATGAAAAACAATATAACGAGAAAAACGCCATAATAATACCAAAATGATATCAGAATAACACCAGAAAGAGCACTTTTATTACTGAGAGCAATGTTCACTTGGCTCTTCGAGGGGGCAACCTCCAGTCAAGAAGAGCTCTATTACAATAATATCCAAGACAAAAGTTCACATACCCTCGACTCCTATTTATACTAAATATGTCTATTAAAAGAACCATATAGAGGAAGATCCTTCTAGAAGTGGAAGCTTCTATTAGGTCTTTTTACATTGGAATTATTCTTCCTTATTGCTAGGCCTTATTAATATTGACCTTTATTATATCGAAATATATTATTCTACCTACGTGAGGGGTTAGGTCCCTAACATCCCCCCCCCCC
The DNA here is from genome assembly GCA_009831015.1 of Picea engelmannii. Lineage (NCBI taxonomy): Eukaryota > Viridiplantae > Streptophyta > Pinopsida > Pinales > Pinaceae > Picea > Picea engelmannii. Next base: position 242,556 of record ML791953.1, read on the forward strand.
TTAAAAAAAACCTTGTCCTCAAGGATTGAGATGTAGAAATTGTTGCAGAATGGTAGTTGGTTCCCAAGTGGCATCTGCTGGAGTTGTATCTTTCCACTGGACTAAAACTTCCTTGATGGTTCGCTAATGCAGACGACACTCACGCTGATCCAAAACTACTTGTGGTTGTATCCAAATGGATCCTTCTTTTTCCAACTCGGGAAGGTTGTTTTGAGTTTAGCTTTATCTTGAGTTAAAGTTTGAATTGTCTACGGTTTCAACCTCCCTTTTCATATGATCAATATCAAAAGATGGAAAAACTAACAAGTGTGACTACAAGAAAAAAAGAAGATAGATTGAGATTGATCACAATGTAAACAATTTGTAATTGATTACATTCTTATTATTCACATTTTTCATTATTTAACATTGTTTTTTTATTTATATTCAATTTATTCCTCATATAACTCTCGAAGTATACTTCTGAAGAATACTCTCTATGTTTTCAACAAATTGCGAAAACTGAGCAAATTTAAAATGACAAGATTAATCTTAGACATATACATATAACAATTTTGATCATCTACAAAAATTCGAGATCAATATGGATATAAAGTGACTAAAAAATCTATTTGAAAAATGTTTTACAAGTATTTATGTTTTTATTTATAAGAAATAAATGTAAAATATTTGTATTATTAATAAATTAAATTGAAAAAGTCCCCGAGGTGTAGAAGTCGGTGATGGAGTGTGTTGTTAAGCCATTCCGTGTTGAAAAGTCATCGGTTCGAAACCTGCGGGGACCAAAAATCCAATCATGTTAAGGGTTGGTGTGGCTCAGGCCGGGTGCGATCTCCGGGTGATTTGACGGCTTAGATGTCCCTGAGTCGCAATTTCTCAAGCCAAAGGTTAATCCCTATGCCAAGAAGGTTCGAACCAATGAACAAGCAAAATAAATAAATTAAATTGAAAAATAATTAAAATATATAATTAATCACAACAATAATAAATAAATATATAAATTCATTTATATTTTGGATAGATATTTAAATATCTATAAAAATTGATCTAGCCTGAGATTAGTTTGTAATTTTTTTTTTTTTTAATTATAAAGTATTCTAAAGTGTAATAAAATTTAAATATTAAATTGAATATTAAATATTAGAAAATAATATTAAATTTTTTAAAATATAAACTATTTTTTTAATTGATTGATTAATATGAACTCATTAATTTTATCATTCTAATCTAAATTTTCTATATTTTGGTCCTTTTTCAAAGATATAAATAAAAAAATCCAAAAAGAAAATTTCAGAGATATAAATAAAAAATCCAAAAAAAATCTCTACTTGCTACATATTTTCAAAAATTAATAACTATGATAGTACTTTACTTTATTATTAATTACGCCGAAAGGCTTATACTTATTGGAGATGGGCACAATTAATCACCTTTTAATCTAAAATTCTAATCTGATGGTTAATAATTGAAAATGTTGGAATATTCTTAGTCATCCTCCCAAATCAATGAATGTGATTTACTCTTCATAACTTCCTTGTATTTTTGAATGCATCAGTTACCCTGTTTACTTTTTAACATTTACTTAATCATATTAAGAAATTACTGTACCACCATATGATTGCCACATTTAACTGATTAACCTTTAGAATTACCACATTTAAGATTAACATTTGAATTTCCTCAGCTCTATGTGCATTTCAGCTGTCCATGCATTTCAATTCACCAGAGTGTTGTCCGTCCAAATAACTTTCAACGTTCACCAACCACTTTGCGACTGTGCTATTATATATTTTCTTAGACCATTAGTGACTACAACGTAGTCGAGTCATCGACCCTCGATACTTTTCGTATGCTCATAATTTCCGCACGAAGAAGATCGTGTACCATGACTAGCTAATTGTAATGAAAGAATTAATATAGCACTAATTAACTCCACTGCCAAGGTCTAAGTCCAATGCTAAGGTGACCTTGGAAAGGCGTGTCAGTGACGAGTTGTCCAAAACTCCACAAGATCTATGAAATTCGGAATCCAAAACAGATTGGTGACCTTGGAAAGGCGTGTCACTGACGAGTTGTCCAAAACTCCACAAGATCTATGAAATTCGGAATGCAAAACAGATTATTAGGAATTTATTGTTATGAGTTTATATTTTAAACTTTTATATTTAATTACAATTAAACCACATTAAAGTTTTGTGTAACTTAATTTAATGATTTTTCCTACCAATCTACAATAATGGTGAAAGGTATTATTGTACAATAATATATTTATAAATTTTAAAGATTTTAATTATACCTATATAGGGTATGGCATATCATGATATAACAAAGACTTTATATAAAGTTTTTATGATATTTTACATACATTAAATTGAATTTTTGGAAAAAAAATAAAAATAAAAATTCTTAATTAATAAAAAAAATTAATTTGATAAATCTCTTCTAATTTAGTAGATATCTCTTAAAAAATAAAATAAATTAAAAAATATATAAAATATAAAATTTGTTTTATAACGTTAAATTAATAAATCATGATCAGTAATGTTGGATAGCGTGCCACGTAGCAACAGGAGGCTACGTAGCCTCCCTCGGACCCAAGCCATAAATATGGTAGGACGTCACCTTTCACCTCAATTTTGAATGAAGGGCGACCATTATTGCCTCCAGAGAAGGGGAAGACAACTCCCTCGAGTGAGGATAATGGCGACACCAAGGTGTAATGGAAGAGGAGGGATGAGTAAAGGGATCATGTCGGGCCAAGGCATATCTCTCCTGCTCAGATGGGGTTGGCACTACTTCTCTTTTGTGCTCCACCATCCTGCCTGCTCTGAGAAGGAGACCTGCAAGCAATGGATTTTCATAGAGGTCACCCAACGAATTATCAGTTCTCTTGGCCTAGCCATGCCGAGGGAGAAGGGAAAGCTGAGGTGCGGCCCGGCCTGATATAGTTTAGCAGGCCAATAGAGACGAGTGCAGCCGCTGGAACGCGCCCTGTCCATAGCTCGGACTCAGCGCTTGGAGAAGCCAAGAACTCCGCCAATGGCATATGTTGAGGAGGAGATTCTGGAGGAACCCATCTAGGTTCCTCCGGAATCTCTCCTCTTCACAGTTCTGGATGATTTGAAGTTCCCCAGCCTGAACACAGTGAGCACAAGCTCCTAGGAAGCCATGGAGGGTGCCACTTGTATAGTTGAGAAGGAATTCCCAGGGGAATTCCTCCACTTGGATTCAAATGCGTCAATTCAGGACATCGACGGCCAAATTGGGACAGAGGTGGAGGCGGTCAAGGCGGTGAACATGGGCACTGCGTAGGAGGACATGGACCCCGTGTTGGAGGGCCACCCAGTCTTGGCACCTCCACCGCTCACTGCACTCCCTTAATTATGCCTTTCTTCGCCACCTTTTTTCAACCTTGAGCAGCTCGAGCTCATCTTTGAGATAAGGAGCCAGATGGTGAACCAGATCCATCGGGACACCCTCATGAGTCAGCGAATCAACATGCTTTATGATGCATTCTCGAATGCACCGAAAACTCAACGTTTCCCGACCTGTGCGAGGCCTTTTGTGCTCCATCCCAAGGATGACCCTCTCACTGGAGCTCCAGATGACATACCCCCAGGTGCTAATATGTAATTTTTGGTTCTTTTCTATGGATACCTCGCACAATCTCTGCCCAACTCTTTGTACTGGGACGATGCAATTTTACAGTTTTGTTCTCTTTTTTCAGTTTGTAGTTTATCTTAGATGCTTAGAACAGTTATGTAAGAACATTAATCTACCACCTGCTCTGGTTTCCATATGGTAGGGAAGATGGTGGATAACTCTTTTGTCTAAAAGTATCACAATATGCCACATGTTCCGGTGTCCGCTAATTTGGTAGAATAGGTGGCAGATTGATGAAATGTGATATTTTTGTACTATAAAAACACAGTAATAGGAAACACCTTTTTTTATTTACAAAAAATAAATAAATCAGTAACAAGCTTTTGTCCTTACTTGGTCTTTCGTCTTCCAATTATTCAATATGCTTGATTTCAATTTGCATGAATATGATTGAGTGTCAATTTAGATGAATAAAATTGAAGGCTCAAGATATGATTCACTATCAATTTGGAAGAACGGGATTGTATGCTCAAGAAAACTACAGATTCTTCTCAATCCAATATATTGAAGGCCTGAAATGCCTCACCGTGTGTCCAATCAACCTTGGATTTGTTATGCACTGACCTCTTGGAGGAAATGTGGCCACCTACTAAATGAAACTGAGTAACTTAGAGCTTATCTCTCGTATTGTTCAATGTAAGTTTTATTACAACTTATCACAAGTAATATCAAATAAATAAGTACCCCTTTTTTTTATACAATTGGCTTGATTCAATTTGTCATAGCTAAAAATATTTTTATATTTATAAAATAAATATTTTTAAATAATAATTTAACGAAGTTAATATTTGTTTATTAATTATTAATAAAAACAAAACAAAATATGTATTTAGTTGAAATTGTATAACACATTATATTGAAGATAATAATTAAATATTTACTTGTTTAATGTATATTTCCAAAATATCAATACTATTATTATGCTTAGAAAATTTTAATTGTTATATTATTGGTTTTTTTCTTTAAATTTGTTTAAATACTTTAGATATCAAATTAATGAAAATAACGATACTATTTGTTAACACAAACAAAAAAGTGTATTTAGTTGAAATTGTATAATTGATAATAATAATTAAAAAAATAAATTATTATAAAATAATCTCTAATTTCATTATGAGTATGTAAGTTTTCATAGCTAGCCATAATGTTAAAAAGTTTTGATAAGTTTCACTATTTTTAGTAGATCTTGACAACTGTGTTCCGATGCTTAAATTTTCCATATGATAACTTCAATTTATTAAAATAAGAGAGTAGAGTATTAGACAAAAATAGTGCATCAAACACACTATTGAGATAATGTACTGAATACATTTAAATACAACAAGTTTGTCTCAAGACAAACATCACACAATCACCTAGTTGAGACAATATCTCAACCTCACACTTTTCTCTGACTCTTAGTTGAAGAGAACCTCTCTCACAACCAATGATCTAACAATCTTCTAAACTGTAGGATCAAACCACTCTCGTAGAGATTGTTCTCTACGTTACAAACATAATGTTCTCACACAAGATTAAGACAAGTAGAATTACATATTCTAACACTCTCCCTTAATTAATACTTGTCTTAATCTACATCATTACTTCACTTATGTTGTTTCCACAAGACTTCCACTGATGCCATCTTCATTGCTACTTCAACATTGCCATCCGCTTCTCTTTGACTAGGCTTTCTTCACTATGAGATTTATCCTTGAAGTTTTTGCTTCTTCATCTTGTACGTTCATAAATTGGTTACTGCAAGCAAATGATCATTGATGTACATATAAAAAGAAATCCATCTACCGATATACATGGCTACCATCCCCTATACTCGTCAGTTCTCTAGGAATCCTTTTCACCTACATGATCCATTAATATATTAGGTTCTCCCTTAATCACAACTTGGTCCATCACATTCAGAGATAAATCCATCCCACATCCCCCCCCTTAGTCAAAGATTCAATTTCTCTGAGTCAACATCAAGCTTAGGCTACAAGTACACTTGTCACCCCCGTACCTCTCACAGTGGTCTATTCCACAACTTTATCCGCATCCTCTCCATGCATAAGAGGATAACTATGTGCAAATCTACACCACAACACGTATGCCTGAATAGTAGGGCTTACAACAAACATGGGGAACTAACTTGCCTATGACGAGGAAGTATAACTTGGACCAAAACTTAGGGGTGTCGGGTAAAACCAATCATGCACCCCCTACATCGCATATGCATCATTAATTCAGGTACAAAAAGAATCTAAAATTATTTACATCAACATAAAGTTTACCAATTATATGGCATGTATGCAAACAATGCACTGTTAGCGCCGCTCTCTGATTTTGGGGCTCTCTTCTTCGTCAGCCAATCCGTTTCTCAAATTCTTGTGGCAAGCCATAATGTCTCCTCAACAATGTCTCAACAATGGATCCTCTAATCTCCAGCAGACCTAATACTTTCATCATGTGGTTCTTTATTTTGGCTCAATCTCTTCTACTTTCACATGGAGACAACAATTGATGGATTCCTTTTCGGATGATGAATATTCACAGTCAAAGGAAAATTACAGTAGTTCTGATAGAAAATGATGTAACCAACTATCACTCTAATAGTGGCACGATATACGTGTTGGAAGCTCCTCCACACAACAACTCCAACAATGACATCCTTCTCCTTCAACAACAACGATGATTCCTTAACTAGGAAACTCACTCAAAACCAAATCATGGTATCTCCCAGATATTAATAACACGCACACACAGTTTATAGATGCAGCAATCACTCACACCAATAATTTACTCTACTCTCCACATGTGCCTAGGCCCTCCAGTGAAGGAGTTAGGCTCAGTCTTTTCTCTGATACCATATTAAAATGAGAGAGTAGAGTATTACAAAAAAATAATGCATCAAACACACTATTGAATTAATTTACTGAATACATATAAATACAACAAGTTTGTCTCAAAATAGATATCAGACAATCACCTAGTTGAGACAATGTCTCAACCTCACACTATTCTTCGACTCTTAGTTGGAGATAATCTCTCTCACAACCAATTATCTAACAATCTCCTAAATGGAAGGATCAAACCACTCTCGTAGAGATTGTTCTCTACCTTACAAACATAATGTTCTTAGATATCATTTTTTGCGACTAATACTCATGGATATGGATCATAGATTAATGACTTACTTTACGTAGTTAATCCCCAAAATGATATCTAATATGTTGCACTGCGGAAGCCCCTCTATACTTAAATAATAAGAGTCAATGGATCTTTGAATGGATAGTTCATAAGGCACAATAATTGCTAAGGTTTTGCAAATGGGGTAGCAAGCTAAGTGGGCTTGGTTGTGGGGAAAATTCCATAGTTAAGCGTGCTTGAGCCAGAGGCGTCTTGGGATGGTTGACCACCTGGGAAGTCTTGGTTACTGGGTGCAAGCCGCATAAGTGATGATTGATGATATGTGATTCATTTCGTTGGTTTCAATCCCACTTCTTCACCCCTGTGAGCATCACTCGATGCAATGAGTGCTAAGTGGACTATTCAAATCATGAGAATTATTGGTCAATTGCGACTAATACTCATGGATATGGGTTATAGATTAATGACTTACTCTACGCAGTTAATCCCAAAAATGATATCTAATATGTTGCACTGCGGAAGCCCCTCTATACATAATGTTCTTGTTAGCACATAGAATTGTAGGGGTAAAAAAGAACCACTTTGGGTTTTTTTTTGAGTCAGACCTTTGATCCTTACATCATTACCATGACATGTCACCTCTCAATTGTATAAAAGGTTCTCTTTGTCATCATCCATCTATTTAAATCTCAAGTTAAAGACAGTTCTATGTGTTGCCAACTCACTAGGAGAGTTTGCAGTGCACTCAAGTGCTCCATTCATTCATTGCCATCATTACCTTTTTGTCATGCTAAGGGATTTCATTGTTTTTAGAGCCTATTTTAAACAAAATTTTAGGGATCAAGTCTTTGGACATCTTAACAGTCTCCTCAAAGCATGCAAATCTTGTTTGAATTAGGTGCTGTGAACCGGTGATAGACACTGTGAACTTCACTATGAACTCATTTCCTGTACAAGAGTCTTCTAAATATTTGATCATAAATTTTGAACGAAGATGTGGGTTTTTCTAAAATTTGTTGTGGTGGATCATGATATTGGAATTGACACACTAACAAAAACTCGGCCCAACCCAGTTTGGAATTTGAAAGATAAAATTAAAACACAAGTGCGATACAAATTGGCATTGCGAACTGGTTGAAGAAGGGGAAGGTTTAGAGGTTGGACCACTTGCAAACATCCTTGTGAAAATTCAAATACATTAGAATCAAGACTAGGTCCAGCGGGTGCTCCATGAGATTTTTTGTCCTATTTGAGGGTCAAGAAAGGGGTTTTGGTTGGATTTCCTCTTGGCACTATGAACTATGTGCTGCAAATCCAACACTACAAACCCTCTGTTCCAACACTTTTAAAAAACCTCCCTTTTGCATCTTTCTAAAGATGCAAGATTAACAAGTTATTACACTCCTATCCAGTCTGTAGTGTGCAATTTGTCATCTGTGGGAGCCAACTTGAAATTTGCAAGTGTAGTGATGCTCTGAACAAATTATGATGTTGATAAAAAACCTATTTTTTAGAGACCTACCTTTGTCTCCCTTCATTATAATTCTCAGTGGTATTTACTTAGCCTTTCTATATTAAGAATTACTTGTCATATTCCTAGATTTGTAATGAGTTGAGATGTACAAAAGTTCTATACATGATTAGCCTATTGGAAAAGTCTTGTCATCAAAACCCTAATCCTTTGTATCATTTGTTTCACATCTAACAATCATTTAATATTGCAGTAAGGTTTTCGTCATACAATATTTATGGACAATCAACAACAAAATAAGACTCACAAAGGAGGAGCTTCAAAGTTAGAAAATGAAGAAGTTGAACTTCCTTAAAGAATATCGGTTTTTGACAAGTTTCTTGTTTATGCATTTTTGAAGATTTGAGGATGGTTATTCTTATAAACCATATTTAGCTCATGGGATGTTCTCTTCTAGTCATATACCAAGATCATGAGATTTTAAAATATTTGGTGGCACTGGAGATGGTTTTTGGAATACTTTAAGGTGTTTTCAAGTGAAACAGGCTACTACAGGAGAGTTCGCAGTGTCAGTGCTGCGAACTAGTATTTTTGACAGTTTGTAAACAATTAGCACACAACATAGGAATGTTTTTATTGTAACTTTTTATTTCCAATTTGCATTCCTCTGACATTTGGTGTGGAGGTAAAACATGGTGTTTTGGACTTGCTGAAAAAAAATTCCAGACCCAGTTCGTATTTTTGGAGAAACAATAAAAACATCACCTACGGGAAAGTTCGCAACGCATGTTGTCACATGCGTTGCGAACTCTAACAATTTGACAAATTCTAGCTATGGGAAGGATGTCAGTTGTGAAGGAAGGTTTGAATAGTCTCCTAGGAGTTATTTGAACATGAGGGACATGTGTTCCATCTTCGTATCAAGCATCATGACATGTGTCAAGATGCATTTATCATAATAGGCAAGATCCTGGAAAATAGGAATTTGTTAGGATTTTGTTGGAATCTTTTGTAACAAGACTCCTAAATGGAGGAGGATCCTATGTAAATCCTTGGTTTCTACCTCCTTAGGGTATATCGATATTATTCACTATAAATGAAATGGATTTTTATGAGAAAAGGGTTGGATTCATGAGCCAAGAGAGGAGAGAGTTGGAGTTGCAGTTTTAGTTGCTCATTTGTAAGCTTGAGGGCCTGCTTGTAATGACATTTTCTACCATTAAAGATTCATGAGAGTTGTTATCAGATTGTCTTATTTTTTTTCTCACTTCTTTGTTATCTTCTTTCTTGAACATATTGTAGGTTTTGAGGATCATCGTTGCCATTGATTGATGGATTCATGAACACCAAAGGATTTGTTGTAGCTTTCCCATTAAATCATTGTTTACTTTTTAAGCAATCTTTATCTATTTCCAAAAATTATTCTAATCATCATTATATATCTCTTTTGTCTGATATACATTTTGATTTCCTTTTATCTGTAGGATGTTGTGAATCCTTTCCCAATGGAATGTTTCTGCTGATAGATTGATGCCATCTCCCTTTCTTTCCTAGTCTTGTTGATACACTTACTCAAACCATTCAATCCATTATATTCTGATGGGTACTAGGCTTACACTTACAAAAATCTAAGTGTGTCTCTCAGTGCTAACATTGTTGGCGTTGTTGTCGGGGATCGAACCCTGGTCACCCGTGTGACAGGCGGGAATACTCATCACTATACTACTTGTTAAGTTGGTTAAGTTTATCACATCTATGATTAGAAAGGGAAATGAGGGGAAATGGACTGTGGAAGCTCGGAATTCTTTTGATCAAATCAAACAAGCATTGACTAAAGAACTTGTTCTCATCAACCTTGATTATTCAAAATAATTTCTAATATTTTCTATTGCCTCAAATGACACATTGGTTATTTTTCTTCTTTAGAAAAACACAGATGGGATGGAGCAACCCATTTCCTTTTTCAACAGGGAATTAAGGAATGCAGAGGTGAGGTGTGATATTATGGGAAAGTAGTCTTATTCTTTGGTTAAATCCCTTAAAGACTTCGGGGTATATATTCTACATTCCAAGATTATTTCCTATGTCCCATCAACTTCTGTGAAGGAAATACTAATCCATCCTAACATAGATGGAAATAAGAGCAAGTGGATTGCCAAAATTCTTGAGTTTGACCTTGAAATGAGGCTTACTAAGTTGGTGAAAGGGAAAGTTTTAGCTAGATTGTTGGTTGAATCAAATTGCAAAGAACCAGGGGTTAATTTCATGAACCTAAACTCTGAAAACCAAAAAATTGATATCCCTGATAATAGTTCACATATCAGTCCAAACATGGAAGAATGCACTTGGTACAAAGACATTATTCATTTCTTGCAAAAGTTGCATCCTCCTAATGGTTTGGAGAAGAACAAGGTGAGAGCCTTGAAACTAAAAGCAATCAGATATTGTCTCATTGATCACATACTGTATTGGAAAGATCCTCTAGGGGTTCTCTTCAGATGTCTAGATCCAAAGGAGGCTCAAAAGACCATGACTGATTTTCATGACAACTTGTGTCGGGGTCATCATTTTTGGAGGACCACAAGATATAAGATTCTCAGAGCTGGGTATTTTTGGCCTAGCCTTTTTACTGATGTTTTTGCAAAGATTAGGGCATGTGATAAATATCATAAATTTTCAGGAAAGAAACAACTGAAATATTTGCCTCTTAAGCCTGTAGTGGTTTCTAGTCCTTTCTAGCAGTGGGGACTTGACTTCATTAGAGAAATTCATACAACTTCAAGTGTTCAAAATCGATGGATTTTGATTGCAACTAACTATTTCACCAAGTTGATAAAAGCCATTCCTACAAGGAGTGCCACACACAAGGTAATTGTTGGTTTTATTGAAGATATTATGTCAGGGTTTGGTTTCCCGAGCATGATTGTTATTGATAATGTTGCATCCTTCAAAGATGAACCATTGGTGAAATTTTGTGAGAAGTATGGGATTCAACTAGTTCATTCTACCCCTTATTACCCCCAAGGAAATGGTTTAGCAGAATCTTCTAACAAGAGCCTTGTAAATATTATTAAGAAGTCACTGGAGGACAACAAGAAATTATGAGACTAAAATATGAAATTTTCCCTATGGGTAGATAGAGTCACTACAAAGAGATCACTTGGTATTTGCCCCTTTCATCTTATTTATGGGATTGAAGCTATTTTTCCTACTCATCTTTCCTTTCTTGTGGAAAAGTTCCTTTAGGATCAACAAGGAGAACTAGATGATATGGTTAGAAGGATGCATCAACTAGTAGAATTACATCATACAAGGGAGCAACTCCTTGATAAAGAACAAAGCCATCAAGAGAAGATCAAGCAAGCTTTTGACAAGAAGGTAAACAAAGAATATTTCCAGTTGAGAGATCTGGTGCTCAATTGGGATGCACAAAGGCAAGACAAAGGCAAACATGGTAAATTTGAAGCTTTGTGGATTGGTTCTTTCAAGATTTCTAAAGTTTTTCAAAATAACACTTATAAATTGCAGAACTTGGAAGACTCTAAAATTTTTGGTGGCCCAGTTAATGGGCACTTTCTGAAGAAGTATTTTTCTTAAATACATTCCCAGATTTCCCTTCCATTGTAGATATCATTTTTTGTTTTGTTTCTTTTAATAAAATGACCCCATATCCCTAGGATAAGTCACGAAAATTGTTTGTTTTTTGAAGCTCACAGGGAGCATATCATCTCCTATGGAGCCAATGTTATCACATAGAATTTCTTGGGTCAAAAAGTCTTTAGATTTTTTTTATTTTGAGTCATTAGTGTTGTTTTAATTTTTTTAGCTTTATCTTTTTCCTATAGTCATTTTTGGGTTTTGACACAAATAATCTAAAGAGTAGTGTTGAGGTTGGTCTATAATCTTTGGGTTACATCTTGATCATCATGATAAGGTGGAGAAGCCATCGATTTTAGTATATTTTATGCCTCCACTACCACCATGACATGTCACCTCTTACAAGATGTACTAAGACCTCTCCACTTTGTCCCTTTACCCATTAGAAGGTCAAATCATGTTCATTTTGTACGTTGCCATCTCATCAGAGAGTTCACAGCACATCCAAAGTACATTACATTTTCATCACCATCATTGCGCTCATGATCCTTGTCAGCAAAGATCTCCTTGTTTTCAAGACTTATATTTTTAAAAATTTAGCCTGGGATTTCGTCATTAAAGATTTTAACTTTTTTTTCCAAGCTTTCAAATTACTTCTAGATTGGCACTGCAAACCAGGGTCCTCTTAGACAGATGTTACGAAAAATTGTTGTGAACTAGATGGAGAAGGCGAGACAGAGGTTAGACTATCTGCAAACGAATTCATTCAGGCTCAAGTATATCAGTCTTCAAGTCACAACCTCCAATTACTCAATGATTATTTTTAGCTCAATTGAAGGACAACAAAGGATTTGTTTATCATTTCTTCTCTTAGGCGTTGTGAACTGGTGATCTGCGCTGTAAACTTTCCCACTTACCCTGTTGTCACGATATCAACCAATTTCATGATCTCTAGGCCTCTTTTTTTACCAAAACCATAAACAAACCTTGGTTTCAAGCCACCTTTCCTATCTCATATTCAACAATTTCTTCTTACGCTACAAAATTTGTTGTGAGCCCCTTATTTTGGCACTGCAAACTTTGTGCAGTAACTTGGCACTGCTAATCCCCTATCCCATAACCTTTTACCATCTTGCCTTCATCAAGATTTCCATTTTTAATTCAAGTCTATATATTCTGAAATTAAAAAAGTTGTTTGTTGGTAAAGTTATTTTGCAAGAGGATAGTGAGGTATTAGACAAGACCTTTCTTACAACAAGTTGTTTCCTTATACCTTCATTTTTATTTGTAGTCTTCTTTCATGTCCCTGAATGTCAGCTATATTTTATTAATCCTGGAGGTCAAATCGGCTAATAAACACATAAATCCTTAGACAGAACCAACCCTTTGATAAAGATCATCCATCAAAACCCTAAGTTCTCTATTTTTCCTGTTTTGCCTCTTGCATCATTAAAAATTGGTGGTTAAATTTTCTTCATATGACATCGATGGATACTCCATATCAAAAGAAGGCTCACAAGGGAGGGGGCATTGTGAGGAATGAGACTTATGACATGCAATTGTTTGTTGTTGAACCCTTGATCAGGGAAGTCTTCCAAAGAGTGGGTTGTCTTAGTTTCTATCAGAAAATGTAGAGGGGACACCTTGAGGTGTCTAGGGAATTTTGTTTGAATTTTGATGGAACTAAAACCAATATTGGGGAATTAGAACTTGAGGTATCTGAAGTGACCATAACAAAAACTACTGAAATACCAAATACTAGTGAAAGGTGGTTTAAGGCCATGAACTTAAATGCATCCTTCTCCAAAAAATTTCTTAAACCAAAATATCAGGGAGACAATCTATCTAAAGGATTTCCCGGGAACCATATGATTGAAGGCTTTGACAAGATTCTAAGGGTAATACAAAGATATTTTACCTGTGAAGGAAGATTCAACATGATTTATCAGTACCACATAAGAATTCTACTGCATTTCACAAACAAAGACCTCGTGAATCTTCCTTTCTATTTGCTTAGAAGCATTGGAAAAATTGATGACAGAGTCCATGATAGGTCCAAGGAAATTGGCACACGTGTTTTTCAATCAGGGCTGATTAAAATTCTTGTCATGGAGGAGTTAAAGAAGAAAAACATTGATTGGGAGCAGGTCATTGCTTCTTCACACTTTCAATGGAATGTTGCTCCTATTCCACAATCCAAGGTATAGAGCCCTCTTCAGGATGATAGCATTGTACACACAGAGACAAGTAAGAAGAGGAAAAATAAAGTTGCTATGAAAAATGATGAAGAAACAAATGAAAAAGAAGAAGAAGGAGGATTTTATCACTCTCCACAAAGGGAGGTTTCACCCAAATCAGCCCCAAAGTCAGTTGAGACTCCATCAACCAGACCCACATGCTCAAAAGGAAAGAGGTTACTTTTCCCCTTACCATTAGTTGCATTTAAAGCTAAAGTTAGGAGGCCTTTCACCAGGTCATCAACAAAGAAAGAAAATATTGAAAAAGAGGACACAGTGGAAGATCCCATCCAGAGAAAAGGTAAAGGTAAATTTGTAGCTATTGAAAAGTGCATTGAGGTTATAGACACAACCACTCCTCCAGATAACTCTATCTTTAAAAGACTGAACAAACAACTTAAAGAGGCTAGAAAAGAAATTGATAATTTGAAAGGAGAAGGGTTGGTTGAAAGAAAAAAGTTGAATGATCTTATGGATATGTATTTGGAAACTATCGATAAGGTGAGGTTTGTAGAAAAAAGGTTTCTTCCTCTCCATAGGCAACTTAAGAATTTATACAGACAAAACAAAGATTTACAAGTTCAGATCAGAAAAATTAAACTGGTGTTGCAACCTTTTAGGGAAGAACTAGCAAAGAGGAATTTGGATGTGTTAACCCAGGTAGCCACAAGGAGGAGTTCCAGGCTCAACAAGTAATGGACAAAATTCCTTAAACAATTTTAGTTTTGGAAAATGCTTGTTTCTTTCATTTTTGAGATTTTGATGAGGTATGATCCCTATGATCAATTGTTTCACTCATACACCAAATAATGAGTTTTAACAGGCATTTCTATCTCTAAATATGGTTTTTGGATGTTTTGGGGCTCTACTAGATGTATTCAGTAGCTACAGGAAAGTTCGTATCGCCTGGCGTTGTGAACTGGTTTCTATAATCAAGCGTTCTGAACTTTGTTTTGAATTGACCGATACAATTAGCACTACAAAAATATGCTGCAAACTTATGTTTTGGAGATTTAAAGAGGATCAATGATTGGAAGATGGATATAGAAACATGGGATAGTTGCTTGGGGGTTAGTTTAAAGCTGGAGGGACACCTGGAAAAAAGAGGAATGCGCTCAAAGGACACTTCATCATGCAATATTAAGGATGTTAGGATAGTTGTGAGCATTTTCCTTATTTTTAGTAGTTTGTTATTTTGAGTTGTACAACTATAATTACTTCAGCTTCTGATGGGAGAATCCTATGCTAGAGGATGGAATTCTCATTGTAATGCTATCATTCACTATCTAGGATATAAAATAGGCATTAAAAGTCATTATAGAGGTTAGGATGGTTGATGTAAGACTCTTTTTAGTGATATTGATGTAACAGAGCCAAATTTGGATTTTATGTATCAGACTTGATAAATTTTTGTCTAATAGAAATCAGTTTTCCTTCCTGCCATCTTGTTTCTCTCTCACTCTGAAATTCACTGTCATTGAATGCTTCAAATGATGTTGTATAGCTATATTGCAATGGAGTTTTGATTGTGATGTTGTTATATTTGTTCTCAGAGTTTAAAGCTTTGATTTAAGAAGTTCTTGTATCTAAAGTTGTTCCTTCATTTGTCTATTGGTAAAGCTTGATGCTAGTGGTAGGCTTACTTCATTTTTCTCACTAAATTCTTCCTTCTATCGACATTAATCCTTAAAACCCTGGTCCAAGTTAGACAAAATCTCTTTTGTTGATGCATCTTATCTAGAATTTCCTGTGGTTTAACATTGTTGGGCTCAGTTTTATCCATTTGACACCTTATTTTAAAACTTACCTTATAAACCTATTGATTGGTACTGATCTTTCTCTTTAGCAGTCAAAGTGTAACTTTCAGTGCTAATAGTTCTCAGACAACATTACGACAAGTAGAATTACATATTCTAACACCATTTACACTTGTGACATTGTCAATAGTTATTGACACACAAATGCTTAAATTTGTCATGTGAAGATTTCAATTTACACTTGTGACATTATAAATAGTTACTAACACCTAGATGTATTAAACTTTTAAAGATATGTAATAGCCAATGTCACTTCTAAAGATATTGGGTTGAAGTGGTACAATTGATAATAATAATAATAATCAAATCAAATTATTATAAAATAATCTCTAATTCATTAAGTCTCATTAAATTGTTTAAGTTTATTCAAATAATATTCATTAAAATTAATTAAAAATACTAAGAATTCCTTAAATTTTATTATTTCCTAGAAAATCCAAGCTGATACAATAACTGGAACATAATTTAGAAATAACAAAGATCAATAAATCTTCATTAAATATAACTACATGGTTTGAATCCTTATCATTGGCATTTTGAAAATTATACTTATTGATCAAATTATATATTATAAATAACTTTGAATATATATGTATGTATGTAGATAGGTTAGGTTAGGTTCCACTATTTGTTGGGGAGACGTGATACCTGAACAAATGTATTGGAGGGTAGGCTCTGCAACTAGGGTTTCGTTAGCCATAGCCCAGCCACTCAAGGGAGAAGCAACCACGAGATGGGTGAGAGTGTGCAGTTTGACGAGAAGGGTGAGCGAGCGAGGGTAAGAGTGTCTCTACGAGGAGGTCAGGCGTGAGCAATGGGGGTGCGGTCAGCGGAGTGAGCTTCTACAAGGGTGCGTGATGCAACAAGTTGGTCGACAGACCTAGTGCGATCGGTGGCTCAGATATGAGCTTCATCAGAGCGAGTGGGGAAACATTGGTTGGTGGCCCGAGAGGGCTCTGCGTGAAATCCTCGACGGTGCTTCTGTTATCTTTCGTTGTGCAAACGTTTCTGCAATATTGCATCCATTCACTGTGGTCCTCTCTCCTTGGCAATAAGAGGTTTGGGCCATAGCTTTGAGGTCCTCACTTGGGGTGTGTGGTGTTTTTGGGAAATGCTTTGAGGTCCTTTGGGGCATGCGGTGTTAGTTTTTTAACACTTTGAGGTCCTTTGGGGGCGAGCAACTTCTGGTTTTTTTCAATCCCTTTTTGCAGCCCACGTGATGGATTTCATCTTTGTCAATTTTCTGGTTATGTTGGGTCAGTGGTAGAATATGTTAGAGCATGGTCTATGGACTAGATCTTGGTTGAACAAGATTTGTATAGTTTGTCAAGAAAAAAATTATATTTTAATATAATGAGCAATTTTACATGGAAAAAAAAAAGGTTCCACTATTTGTAAAATATTTCAATAACACTTGTGTTGTTTAAATTTATCATGTGAAGACTTCAATTTACACTTGTGATAATATGAAAAGTTAATAATACCTAGATTTGTTTAATTCTACTTAGACTTTTAAAAATATGTAGTTGTGAATATCACTTCTTTTTTGTTTTTAGACTATGGGCCAACAATAAATTATTACAAGATTCTAATATTTCATTTTCACTTTAAACTACATATAACCATTATATTAAAAAAAAAAATTTTAAAAAAATTAAAAAAAAGCACACTTAATCTATTTAAATTTTGTTTTATATTTAAATATTTATAAATTTATTTCTATAAAATTTAATCTATTTACATTTTAGTTTGATATTTAAATATTTATAAATTTTGGTTCAGTTTATATTTACAAGTTATTTGGTAGTTTTCTAAGCATAAGAAGCTTAAATGATACTACACCAGAACAACCGTATTGTTTTTTTTAAATAACATTTAATAAATTATATTATTGAAAGGAATTTACGTTATCATTTTTTTTTTGGTTTTTAATTACGCCGAAAGGCGTACACTTATTGATAATGGGCACAATTAATGATCTTTTAACCTTATTTAACCTTAAACCCTAATCTGATGGCTATGCATTGAAGATGCTGGCATATTCTTAGTCGTCCTCCAAAATCAATGGATCAGATTTATTGTTCATAACTTTCTTGCATTTATCAAGGCATATGTTAACATGTTTACTTTTTAACATTTACCTAATCACATTAAAAAATTACTGTAAGGATATGTAATTACCACGTTCCATTTAATATTCAATTTTTAATTCAATTTGAATAACTAATTATAATTTCAAACTTATATCGATATATTTTTTTTTTACTTTGTAAAAATAGGTAATAAGTATTATATATTAAGAATTTCTAAAAAATAGGTGGCTTTAAATGTATGAGTTTAGTTTTTTATTTTATTCACTCTTGACATATTTATAATCCACTAAATCAAGTCCCCATCCTCTTCTAACTTGCCACGCTTGGTTTTGCTTTTGGAATTTGAATCTCAAACTTGTTTTCTTTTCTAGGCTTGAATTATATTATTTAGATATCTTGAATATTATTATAAATATTTTTTAATCAAGGTGTTTTTCAATTATTTCATTTATGACTAAATCAAGTCCCATCCTCTTTTAACTTGCCACGTGTGGTTTTGCTTTTTGAATTTGAATCTCAAACTTGTTTCTCTCTTCTAAACATGAATTATCTTATTCATATTTATTGAATATTTTATTCAAGAGTTTTTTTCATTATTTCATTGTTTATCTTTCTTTTAAAATTGTCATTAAAATTAATATAATGAATTTTAGCTTTTGATTTAATAAGTATTATATATCCTTTATTTTTTTTTGTAATTAATTAGTTTTTAAGATTTTTTTTTTTTCATTTTTAAATTTTTTTAAATTTGTTAATGTAATTTATTATGTTATACACAAGTATTTTATTAATGTAGCTTTTGGTGAGGTAGTAAAACTAGGTTGACTACATATTAGTTTGCCCAAATACTCAACCATGT
>ML791953.1:265834-279398 GCA_009831015.1 Picea engelmannii
CACACATTATCATTTGATTCCTTCAATATTGTTGCTGCTAAAAGTGACTCCATTAGCCCTAAAGACATTGATCTAGACCTCATACTTGATTGATTGATGAAAACAACTCTCAAATCTTATACACCAAGCTATTTGATAACATTCCCTAACCCTGGATTAGACTAATATACTAACCTTCTTGTTGTTGTTACAAAATTAAGCTACAACCATATATTATATCAGTAAAAGCTCCTAAAAGAAATTGATAAAGTTGATTTTTACATTGCCTCATTAGCTTCATACAAATGCTAGCATCTATTGTTAGATTATCATTTTTGGTCATTTTGAAGCTAATTTAAGGCATTGACTGGGAAGCCATTATCATATATATATATATATATATATATATATATATATATATATATATATATATATATATATATATATATATATATATATATATATATTTGTTATAGATTTTTGTTTGCTTCATATTTTATCAACTTATTTCTTTCATTTATAAGTCCAAGGTTTTATGAAGCACTAACATCAATTGTACTTGCAAAAAATAGTGTTTTCTTGTTGCTTTGTTTTGGGCAGGTACACTTAGTCATATCATTGATTCATTTGTTAAAACTTTGAGACTTTCTGATTGGTGTGACTTGTAAGAGGGGATAAATTTCCTTGATAACTTAACCTTTCCTTCTCAAACCCCTAGGTCACTGGGGACGTCTTCCCTAGGCTATCATCCCTAAATAGAAAGAGGTGTCTTATTAAGGCGAAAGTGATAGGACAACCTCATGTTACGCTGATTTGTCTTCCTTTAGCCTTTCCCTTTGGGATAAGTACAAATTGCACGATAACATTTTGGCGTCATTGTCGGGGAACACTCAGTCAATTCTCCTCAAAGATGACACTTTTCGGTAGGCCTTTCTTCAAAATCCTTTACTTTACAAATATTACCTAGCGACTCCACTGAGGGTGATCCCCTTATCCCTTTGATAGTTTCAAGAAAATTATCTGGTGATTCCACTAATGACAAAACCAACCATGACTTCTCAATGGGACTTCAGAAATTTCAAACCTTTAGACATGAGTGAGATCCCGGGATACCCTCGACAAATGCCCCCGAAATACGAGAAATGGCTCCCTAGATTCATTGGTAGTGATGGGGATAGATACGAATTTCACATGGGTCATTTTTGGGGTTTCTTTCAATTCCACCCTATCAATGATGATGTTGAATAGTTGGCAGTGAAACATTTCTTTTCCACTCTTCATGGCGATGCTAGGAAGTGGTATGACAACCTCCCTGATGCTATCATCACATCTATGGACCAATTAGAATAAACCTTTATCAAAATATGGAGTATTAAGTTGGAAGACATCCCAATACTACTAAAAAGACTAGAGCATATAAAGAAAACTGAGAATGAGACCATTAAAGAGTTCCAGGATAGGTTTGAGGACCTGCTATTTCAAATTTTTAGAAGCCATCATCCTGAAGAAAGGTACCTCGTTTATCTCTATACCAATGCACTCTTAGTGCATTTAGGGTTTCCCCTTAGCAAAAAGGACCCAAAAACACTTCATGAATCTCATAACATGGCTAGAGAAATAGAGAAAAATATCTCATTTTCCAATGAAAGACAACTCTTTACCTCGGATACTCTTAGTTTGGGGAGATTAGTTTCCCTTGAGACCTTTACTGATAGTTTCCAAGAATAAGGGGAACAAATCATTCACCGACAAGAGGTTGAGGAGAAGGATATTGATGAGGTCTTCCAATCCCATGAGGAAGAGAAGGGGATTACTCATTCTTCTTCTGAGGAGGATGACGACATGGTTGAAGAGCAAGATCCTGAAGATATCAAACATGACGATGAAGCATTTTTGTGTGCTCCTCCCTCTGATGAAGCCATCCAAAATCCCATTTTTCCTGCACAAGAAGAAGAGGATGAGGTTAGTCACTTTCCTTTTCAAGTTTTTGAGAATACCTTATTCTATGATTCAAAGAATGAAGAAGAAATGGAGCCCTTGAACAAGCTAGATCCTCTATATTAAAAAGTTGAAGATGTAGAAGCAAGTCTTCCATTTGATGAAGTTATCCAAATACTTGAAGATATTGCACAAGAAGAAGTAAGCAAGGTGATTTATTTCCCTTTCCAATTTTTTAATGATTCTTTATTTTATGATGTGGAAAGTAAAGTGTTGGATGTGTTTACCCCTTCATGCTATGATGAATATGATGACTTTGTTGATAATATTGAAGAATTCATACATGTTGGGAAGGGAAATTGGGATGTGATGGGATATGCTGGGGATACCATTTACAACATTGAGGGTCATGTCCAAAAGTTTCCTTTACCATTATCACATGAATTTACTAATAAATTTGACATTTGGAAACAAGGACATGACATGATCACAAATTTATTTCAGACACCCAAGGATGACCTGATGCTATGCTCTCCTAATAATTTTCGGTCATACCTTGAGGACTTTGATGATTGTTCTTTTGATCACTTGGAGTTATTCTATGAAGAAAATTATCAACCATCATTGTGCTTAGGTCTTGATAAGAGTGAGGAAGTTGCTTGCCTAAAGAAGGATACTTGTGATAAGATTTTCCACCTCCCTTTGATTACCTTACCTCGCTATGGAACTGAGGGTATGGTTTGGAAACATGTCCCTTATCCCAAGTCTTCCGTAGGAAAAAAACTCCCTTTGGAATTTAGGGGAAGATTGAGTACCTTAAGAAGAATCTTATTATCACAGTCTTTCAGCTTCCCCTAAAGAAGTTGTCAGTCATCCTCTAGGTCCTTTCTATTCCCTTCCCATGCCTCATATTATGAAGATGTCCGAGGTAGCCAACCTTCAGACTCTTTGAGTCAGTATATTAAACCTTTGAATTTTCACGATCCCTTTCTAAGATGGATTGAGAACTTTCCTGAGAGTATGACTTGGCACCATTTTGTCCCTCCCACCCGCCTCTAGGAGCTAGACTTTAGGTTTTCCAATGATAAAATACATTTTCTAACTCATGCTATTTTCGTACTTGACTTATCATTGTTTTGGTTTATTAAGAAGCACAAAGGTAGGTATTATGAGACATTGCTAGGATGGTTTCACTAGATTTTTGACTACACCTGGCATTCAACCAACATGTAAGTAGAGGTAAGTAGATAGGCATTTTGAATTCATTGTATATACCATCTGGATTTCATTCTATAGTAGTTGCATTTCCATTTGTATATATGCTTGATTACTTTTCATTTCATTATATCATATATGCGCCAGGGGTGATATCACCACCCCAAAGGATTACTAATAAATTTTGTTGAGATCTAGCAGGTCACAGGTCATACCAAAGGTGTTGAGATTATCATGCACTCTACTATGAGCACATGTCCTCAAGTTGGATCCAGATGTTATCCCCTAGCCTAGGGATAACTAATGAGATTATGTTTCGAGGCCCATAGGTCCTAGACATGGAGTACTGACAGCCATATTGACTTGAGTCTGGCCTTGGAGGGACCATCCTTCTTCTTCAATGCGTCCATCCTGTCAGCAACAACAAAATCCATCCCATCAGCTTGTTCCTGAAGCAACAATGGGTCTTTCTCCATGAGGTAATGAGTCAAGGTATCATGGTATGTGTCACTTTGATTCTCAAAACATTTTAATATATGCATTTAATTATGTTTTTCTTAATGACATGTCCTTGGATTTTATGCCTTTTCACTTGTCCATACCTGCGGGGGATCACAGGATGCCCTAGAAATTTAGTTTCCTTAGGAGTGAGTTTCCATTGGGTGGGTTCATGAAATCACATCATCCATTCCCACCATACTTATCACTTTTCATCATCTTCTTGCTCATTTATCCCCTACATTGGTTTGGGAATTGGGTTTTACAAGCTAGTTGAGGGTTGTACCTTACCTTGTGGGAAGAAGCGGTAAAGGCCCAGAGGGTAAAAGTAGCTGGAAAAAGATGCTTCGCTTAGGGATCCTCGAGAAAGCAATAAAAGGCTTCTCAATAAGAAAAAGGAGGGACCCATAAAATAAATAAACTCAAGACCTAGTTGGAGGATAGGGGGTCTCATCATGAGCCAGCCTATTAGGTCCATGGGAATGTAGTGGTATGAAACTACCATTCAGCGGGTCACCACACCAGGGTAGTGGCTAATGGTAGCATAGCTAAGAGAAAGGGGGTCTCATCATGAGCCAACCTTCTCATCTCTGTGAAATGGTAGTGGGTAACACTGTCACCACTGGTCACCACACCAAGGCAGTGTCCCCCAGCTATTCTCTTGAAAGAAAAAAAAATAAAAAAAATAGAAAAAAAAGCATTGAATGAGCTAGGAAACATTTTCATTGAGAACAAGGTGCAACTCACCCTCTTCAAAGGCACCCACAGGAAAACCCTACATTTCCCTGTCATCACTAGACCCATTTCCCAAACACCCCCATGCCATGTCATGCAATTACATGGACTATATTGGTGTTCACCCAAGGACACCCCACACTTAGGGAGAATTATCCCAATAGGATTTCTTGAGACCCTCTCCAAACCTAGCTTGTAGAATAACATAACGTCTTTGAGCAATTGTCTAGGAAAAGGGGGGTTTTATGCACATGTTTGGGTAACTTGATTATTAAACATGATTGACATTGCTATGATCCCTGTGAATTATGGGCCCATGGAAGGTGTAATTTTTTTTGTTGTAGGGCTACACCCGAAGGACAGGTACATATGGGGAGATGATTAGCTCGGATATCCATAGGGATAAAATCCCACCAGATGGATGTTGAGACCTCAACCAAGGGAAAACATATACCAGAGGCTTGCACCAGAGAGAGAGGAGCACATTCCACCAGAGACATCCTAGCAGGCATGGACCTAGGGGGGTCTTTCCCTCCCACCATGATGTTGGCCCTTGAAGGCCCTTGACTTCATCATTCAGAGCCTTGACGTCACCTAGTTGAGGTGTCCATCTTGAGGATTGTTTGGGTTAGCACGTGTGGCAGTTCGTGAGGGTTTTGAGCCCCAACGTTTCACTTGGAGGGATAGTGTTCTAGCAGAGAGGCTAACATCACCCTAGGAGGGGCATGAAGTCACCCTAAAAATATAAAATTAGGGTTTTATTGGATAATTTTGTGTAAAATTGAATTTTTCATGTAAAATGGCCATGTCAGCCTTTTTGACCTAATTTTATAATTAAATGTCATTTGGATTGTATAAATAAGGGATTATTCCATTGCATTTTTTCATCATTCTTTCACTCACACTTGTGAGGTCTGAAATTCGTCTCCCTTAGGGTTTAATGGCTGAAATTAAGTGGTGCACAACTCTTGGAGGAGGCTAATTTTGGTATTTTTTGGCATTTCCTTGGTGGAAAGTCTTCAACTATGTTATTGTCTAGATTATTCTTGGTGAACGTAAGTGAATTTCTACAATTATTCTTTCCTTTGAATGGTTATAGTACTTTACTTTTCATTTTACTAAGATTATGAAATTTCTAGCTTAAAACCCTAGGAGATGAAGCACATGTTATTGTCCTTGTCTTAGTAGATTTTCACCTACTAGATTTTTCTAGAAAACCTATCCTTTGAAGCATGTTCTAGAGCCATACCATTGTAGCACTCTTGTGTCACTTTCTTCATCAAGCCTTTACTTACTTCAAGCTTGATATAAAGAAGGAAAAGCGCTAGGGCCTAGGGTTGCCTACTTCCTAGTAGTCATTTACCTTCTAGGGTTTGTTGATTGAGGCCTTCGGTTACCAACACCTTAACTATCATCCCTCTTGTCTTTATCTCACACATTATCATTTGATTCCTTAAATATTTTTGTTGCTAAAAGTGACTCCATTAGCCCTAAAGACACTGATCTAGACCTCATACTAGATTGATTGATGAAAACAACTCTTAAATCTTATGCACCAATTTATTTGCTAACATTTCCTAACACTAGATTAGACTAATCTATTAACCTTATTTTTGTTGTTACCAAAGTAAGCTACAACCATATATTACAGTGGTAAAAGATCCTAAAATAAATTGATAAAGTTGACTTTTACATTGCCTCATTAGCTTCTGACAAATGCTAGCAAAGTGTTATTATTAGATTAACCTTTTTGGTCATTTTGAAGCTAATTTAAGCCATTGATTGTGAATCCATTATCGTATATATATTGTTGTTATAGATTTATGTTTTCTTCATCTTTTATCAACTTATTTATTTCATTGATAAGTCCAAGGTTTTATGAAGCACTAACATCAACTGTACTTGAAAAAAATAGTGTTTTCTTGTTGCTTTGTTTTGGGAGGTACACTTAAGAATATCATTGCTTCATTTGTTAAAACTTTGGGACTTTCTGATTGGTGTGACTTGTGAGAGGGGATAACTTGCCTTTATACCTTAACCTTGCCTTCTCAAACCCCCAGGTCACCGGGGACGTCTCCCCTGGGATATCATCCCTAAATAGAAAAGGTTGTCTTATTAAGGTGACAGTGATAGGACAACCTCATGTTACGCCAATTTTACTTCCTTTAGCCTTTCCCTTTGGGATAAATACAAATTGCATGATAACAAAAACTTTAACCAAAAACTAAGCATAATAAACCATCGATCAAATCTATAATAAAAAACTAAGCATCATAAACCAACTATGGAGGTAAAAAGCACCTGTGTACTGGTTTGAGAGATTTCATAGAGTCTGTCCTCAAATTGGAAGATCAACCTTTCCCTCGGATTAGATACTCAGCTCTTTCTTATCTAACTAATTTGAAAACGAAAACCAGCGAATTTGAAAATCCAAACCTAGTGGAGAAAAAAACTACCAACAAAATCAAAACCAAATATTGCATGAGAGGGGATGCGTGGCCCCTTTTGTCTCGCCTTGTTTTATGTGCCAAGGATTTTTTACTAACATGTTTTCTTTTCAACAGTGCAACCTTTAAAATTATACTTAATTAAAAGAATTATAAATTAACTTTTAAGTATTTTCTTTGCAGTTAGATGTTTATTCATTGATTTTGTGGAGCGGATCCTGTACCACAACAAATTGGTTATGCTGTAATCTTTTTGGGTGTGTTTTGTCCATTTGTTGTAGGAAGACCATGCTATAATTTTTTTAATGTGTTTTTTCCATTTACTGCAGGAAGACCATGCTAGTTTTCACATTTATGGTATGCAGATTATTGTAATCAATATTGGTCACTTTGATGACTCAGCATGAAAATTATTTTTTTCAGTGTGTTTGACAATTATTTTTTAAAAACATTATACAGGTAAAACAAATACATAAAGTTTTAATTCAATTAAGAAATAGAAAAATAGGGCAGAAAGCGTCAAATGAAAATCTATCGATAGTAACATTTTAAAATCACTATATTAACAGTTCATTACTGATAGAGTGATTTAAAAAAAAAAAATATGCCACTATCACTATAATAGAATATGGTATAGCTAATCTATGTCGGAAGACAAAGAGCAAGCACAACTAACAGTCTCTGACAATTCACTTTTCTATGATGAGACGTAGCATCATAACTTACATGGAGAGTTATTTTAAGAGTTTTGGCAACTTTTCTTAATACTACAAAGAGTAAGTTAAAATCATATTCCTTTTTCATCTTTCTCAAAATAAGATTAGAACCATGTTTATATCATGCGTGTCAAATGGACAAGGTAATATATTTAGAATAAGTTGTATTCTATTTTGTAATCATTTTTAAATTTATGTAAGAATGATACCACATTTTAGATAGTGAAGGAAATCTTCATGGAAACTAGCAAGAAGGTGAAGGTGCGTCAGATCACCAGGTAAGCCTTCCATTCCATCAATTTATAGATCATTTTTGTGTGTGAAATAGATTTAGGAAAATCTATCGTTTACATGTTTATTCTATATTAGGTCTAGGAAGAGCCTAAGGAGATAAGGGAGTTATCTCCTGCATGGTTCATTTACCCTACAACAATGGAACTTCAGTCTTTCATCAAATTTAGGTCCTTGAGAACCGTTAATTGTATATGGATTTAACACTTCGCAATTGTTTCCACCATAGGAGATTCATTAATGAGTAATACGAGCTATTTTTATTTATATAGACTTCCTTAACACTTTAAAAAGTAATTAATGAAATTAAAAAAATTATCACAATGATTAGTGCAATAATACACTCCAAATCTATTTGAATACAAAATCAAATTGAGAAAAAAATCATTTCATTTCATCAAAATTTCATAAATCTATCCAAATTTTTTGAAATAGTTTCTAGAACCTACAACATATTTGTATAGTCTTCAACAAGCATCTCCTATAATAAGTCGATTTATTGAATATTGTAAAGGTAATTGTAGTTCTATTAGTTAAATGTAAGTTATTGAATGTAGAAACTCATCAAAATCCACATTGGTGCGTTAAGTGATCGTTCTATCTTTCGATGTATGAGTTTCTCCTTCCAACTATTGAAAAACAATATTCAACTTATCATACTAAGATATCTTAAATTGAAGGTTATAGCATATTTTGAGTTTGACATTTCATCTT
The DNA here is from genome assembly GCA_009831015.1 of Picea engelmannii. Lineage (NCBI taxonomy): Eukaryota > Viridiplantae > Streptophyta > Pinopsida > Pinales > Pinaceae > Picea > Picea engelmannii. The sequence continues at coordinate 274,368 of ML791953.1, forward strand.
CTCATCATGTCTTCATTATCCCAAATCCATCCATAATCACAAAGTGTGCATTGATTTCAACTCATGTATTATTATATTCATGTTCATGTAGGTTTCCCCCTTTATAAAAGAATGTAAATCTATGTTTCCTAGGAATATCCTTGTAGCCATACTTTTATGTCGAATTAGTTCTTAGAAGAATATAGTTTTTTTTTTGAATAAAAAAGTAGAGCCTGCTATATTAGATAGACAAAAATAACAGAGTGTACAAAATAGTAGGTCTGGAGCCACCCAAAATGCTGTCGATTATCGGAAACCAGCATATATAGAGGGCGACTAGCAATAACAAAAAAAGCATAATAACAGAGTGGCATATGTCCTGCCCGTAGGAAACCAGGACAGATGTCAAATGTTCTAAGTGCACATAAAACATTAAGATCATAAAACTAGAAACCAAGATAGCATATAAAGAAACCTAGGTGTCGATTGACCTGTCATCCTTGTTGGTCTTCCGCGTGGTCCCTTCCAGGATGGCGAAAGCTTGCACGTAGAGGGGGCATTTCCGTTTGGCTGGCGCATTGGAAAATGCATCAAGGAGCATGTCCATGCGTTGGCCCATGAGGAGAGCCCGATACTCCAAATCCGACAGGTGCCCACGAATGTCAAACATCAGATCCAGGTGCTCATCCCGGATGCACGAATTATGCATGCTTCCACCCACGTCCTCCGCTGCTTCAGAACCCGCTTCCAGCCCCTCCTGCTTCACGTTAGCCTCTGTGTCCTTCAAGCCTGCACCGATCACCTGTGTACCTTGGAAACTGCAAGTGTCGTCCCCAGGCCAGAGAATTTCCTCCACGATACAGCCGGGGGTATCATCTAGCAGGGTCAGAGTGGGTTTGCAGGCCTCCAGCTGGGTCGCCACACGAGTCTGCACAAGGAACGACATGTCCTCCATGGACGGGTCTTCAACCACAATACAGGGGGGAAACTCCTCCTCAGGACCACCTTTCTGCAAAGCTTCATGCCCGTTCCCTTTGACAATTCGACTCCAACCAACACCAGGCTCTGCTATGATGGCAAGCTGCGCCCGTCTTTCAGCCCTGTTTTTCTTTCTAAGAATGGACGTCGCCAATGCCAAGGCACGTTCCAGCTTTTCCTTACAACGCCTCTGTGCCTTATGGGCCTCCCAAGCCGCGCCACGACGAGGTCTGCCTCGCTTCCTGGCCATGAAGAAGGAGCAGGGCAAGTGCAGGTGAAGGCCAATTGATCCGGGGCAACGTGTATGCAATTGTAAGTTATGGTGCAAAGCGCAGGAAAGCGTGCTCTGTCTCGAGGCGGTCAAAAAGAGAAGCAGCGATAATGCTGGACCGCACCAGAGCAACTGGACTATAAGCAAAATTCAAAGTTGCACCAGAGCGTCACGATGAATTGGGCTGCACCCAAGCATCCAGGTAGAGCTCGGAGCCGAGGTGAGTGCAGACCCGCCCTGTTCGGGCAAACTGAAAGTCAAATGATCAAGAGCCGAGCCCATCCTCCCTCCTTTAACTCTCGCCATCCCGAGAACTCTGCAGGTGTAAATGCTCGCTTGCGGGAAGGGTCTCTCCATCCTGCCCTTGCTACTGTATCTGTCCTCCATGGTTAATACATGCGCGTGGGTGGCGGCTGATGGCATTTATGCCCGGGTCGAGTGGAAGTCTAGCTGTGGCCCCTGAGCAATGTGTCACCCCATCCGGGGCTAATCTTAGAAGAATATAGTTACAAAGTTGTTTCTATTTTATTTTTTTGAGAGTTATCTTTTGATAATAGATTTCTTTAATTTAGATTAGATTTATTTCAAGTGCAATTTCATATATAACAGAAAATAGTGGAAGTCGAAACACTTTGAAATTCATACATTCATCAACATAAAATGCAGAACCAATGAGATTCATAAAAAACATACCATGATCTATATATATATATATATATTCAACATCATCTAAATTGTACATTTTTTACAAAATGGCACATCGTGCCCAATATACAAAAAAACAGGAAGTGGCTTAACATAAAAAACAACCATATGGTGGCCTAAATACAAAATGGTATTCATTGGTCACTCATTGAACACTACCACCCTCAGGAGCATCCCATAAATTTCTCTTTCTTCTCTTTCTCAAAGAAGAACCTTGAGTGGTTTTGCGCCTGAGCGTGTTTCATCGCCCCAGAGACTGTACAAAGAAAAAACATTGTTATAAGTTTTTTTCCACAATGAATTAAAAGACTTACAAAATGATACATTGTAATTCAACATAATATAACTCGCTGTAGATGGTACTGAAAATCGTGAGGATGTTACTCTCCTCCGTGACTCTAATCTCTCAGTTATGCCACCCTACATCAGTTACAAGGATCAAATCATGGAATTTAAACAACTATGCATAAAATCAATTCTATTCATGATACATAAAAATTGATCATCAACAAATTATCTCATAGTGAATATCTCTGACATCAATGGAGAGTCACTAGCAGGTGGAGTGCTCGGATGTAAAACATATTTTGAGGAAACATCTATTGTGGAAGCCTCGGTGGATGGCATGGATGAAAATGGTGGTGGGGGTGGGTGGCATATGGGTGCATACATTGTGGATGGATCTGATGGAAGAGGTGGTGTGGATGGGTTCTTTATGGGTGCATCCACTGAGGATGCATGGAATATGAAATATGGTGGGGGTGGCTGTCGATGAACCCCCACAGGTTGTACAAGTGATGGAATAATGCTTGGCCTGGAAACAGTTAACCCAAAATCCATCATCGAGTGCCTAAGGACTAAACTAGTACTATAACTGGTGAAAATATCAACAACCTACATACATATAAATAATATTATTAGTAGTACCAAATAATAAAATTCAACAACATAAATACAACAAATTTGAGATTTAAACGATATTTAAATCAACACATGATACTTGGGAAGTAGGTGACTTGTCCATCCCGGGTGGACATTTCTTGGCACCGGCTAGTCCCACAACCTCTAGAAACATAAGAACATTATAAATTTGAGGATGCGAGGAAATAAAGAAATCACTATGGTGAATTTGTCAAATGTGACACATACACATGTATGTGGTACACTTAATGAGTAGGTTGACTCTACTGCTACATTAGTGGTGGAGACAAACAATAATGCATCTATCGACGTAGACGATTTGTTATATGGGAATAGAAACTGAAAAACATCATACGATAAAATATTGAAATAAATGCACATAATACTATATGAATATATAATAATGAAGAACATGGAGACGGTTAAGATACTAACCTTATCCATGAAGAACTGGTCTCCACTAGCCTTCATAGGCCCATAAACATTCTACTCGCAATTCAATTATATGTGAGGTTCACATGAACGATTTCTCTGTCCATGTTACCTCTCATTGTTGCACTCTTCTCTAGGGGTTAAAGGTCCAACCCCACTGTCAATGTCACCAACAAGCACCTCCCATTGAGATAGTGAAACAAAACTACCATGTTGCACTAGACTATGAGTCAAGGCTGATAGAGCTACCTTTGTCTACTGTAATCCCTCTGCAATGGGAGGATGTTGGGCAGGGGGGATAGGCCTTTTCCTAGGGGGAAGAGGACCTAACATGGGATCATGCATAACACACTCTCAATATTCCGTCGACAATCAACTCACCCCTTGGAAATCACCAATGTCAGAGTAGTTCACATGGTGAGTCAAAATAAATTCTACCTATAATTTTCTCAAAAAATATAAAGGCACCTCCCTATTATTGTAGGGATGTTTATCAAAGACCATGAACCACCTATCCATCAAGTTTTCAAGAAATTGTGGGTGGATGCACCAGTCTATAAAAATTCATTTCTTATCGATAGGTTATTGTTGTCTAGTTCGACGATCAATGAAAAGAGACATCAACTCTTGTTTTGAAATACCCAAGTCTCTAACTTGGTTTTTATCGAGTCTAGTCCTACTAAAATCGAACATCCTATCTCTATATTCAGAAATAGTAGTTAATTTCCTTTGGGCACTTGAAATGGATGATACAATGGTGTCAAATGAAGTGGCCAAGGAAAATATGCTAGGTTCCCTTATGCCCCTTAATTCATGCACAAGTCATCTCAATGTGGCCCACCCGTCATCAATTTGTGTGTTTATGTTTGGTGGTTGTTGTGGGTTGGGGTTTTCCTCTCCTTGGTCTACTTGTGTACAGTTTTCATTGTCTCTGGGTTCCATTTTATAATATCTATTGCAATTCAATAAGGCATGTCATATAAATTAGGTTGGTTTTTAAATTAAAATAGAAAATTACAAAAAACATCAATACATATTCTAAGAAATTAAAAAAAATAATAAAATAATCATATTTCTTGTAAATTCTCTATAGTTATTTCTAAAGAGGAAATTTTAGGCAATGTAAGAGGCAACTCTCTCTGAATTTTCTAGATGATATTTCTCTATAAGATTACAAATTTCTATAATTTGGATTCATTTAGAATATATTAAATTAATTGAATAAAAATAAAAATTACTAGAGTGGGAGGAAAATAATAGAAATCAAGCATACCTGGGTTGACTGGGAAACGATGGAAATATATTGTCTTTGCTCCTCCTCTCTATTTCCTCAATGAAGGGTCAAACGTGAGGCACAATGTGTGCAAATGGGCGCAAATGATGCCCACTGCACATTAACAAAGAGTACTACAGAGGAACACACACGTGTTTTTAAGAATGTGCATTGATTCTTAAGAATGAGCATGCATTCTTATGAATGCACACACGTTCCTTTCAACATTCCTATGTGGCATGTTGAGTGGAAGTTTGATCTTTTCCAAACTTGTAGCATCAAGAATGCACACATGTTCTAGGGAGAGCAGGTTTCTACTGACCACCTTGCCACTTTTTTGTCCACCAACTTTGTGCATTCACCCTTTAAGAATTTGTTTTCATGTAATTATATCAACTAGATACATTGTTTTCAATGTACATGTAAATTTATAATCCCTACGTAGAGTAAATTTCTAATCCATGTGTAGAGA
>ML791953.1:284558-295943 GCA_009831015.1 Picea engelmannii
TCGTTTTTTATATAATATATATATATATATATATATATATATATATATATATATATTTATTTTGGATCAATATAAAATAATAGTATTATAAAATTTAATATATAATATATATAATAAATAATAAATAATAAATGTAATGTTATCTTTCTAATAAGTTTATAATATTCTTTGTTTTATTATATAAAATTTATATATAATAAGTTTATAAAATTTAATATATAATAAGATTAATGTTATTTATGTAATAATATGAAAAAATTTATAATATTTTTTATTTTTTTATAATATATGTAGCCATTTAGAAATTATTGATTTATTATCATTCAATTTGTAATTGCTTCATATTTGATAGTTAGCCAGAAGTAACAAATAGATCATTATGAAAGCATTGTTTGAAACATTATAAAATAAATGAAGAGTAAAGATGGAATATATTAGAAAATGTGTAATGTACAACTCACTTGGAAGAGTTTTACATTCTCTTTGCAATGTCAACTTAATAAACTTTTATGTTCCATTGTTACAACTCTCAACAAGTGTCCAACCTCCCTTCCCGAGCAACTATACAATGGAACTATTTTTAAAATCTTGCTTATCTTCACCTAGTTGTTGTATATTTTTAGTTATCTCCTCGTGCTACCATTCAACAATAAACACATAATGGTTTACATATAATAGTGTTTATTAAAATTTGTGTAAACTCATTGTTTTCTGGTGCAAGGCTTTCCTAATAACCTAAAAAGTTAGGATGCACATTAATTGAAACACATTCACATTCACATTAATGGGATGTTGAAGAAATTTATAAGCCCCACCGTCCTTACAATCTTATTCACCCGCTATTCGTGTCTCCCTCTACGTTTTCTTTTCTTCGTTTAAAGGAGTGACGCTGAATAAGTGATGTGGAGGCTGCTAACATAAGAAACTATACAAACAAGGTATGCATAGACTGATACACTCAACCACCATTGTCGTTGCATGGAAGATGTCGCCCATGTAATAAAAACACACCAACCTCAATAATAAATGCGAGGAAGATGTGACGCATGTAATAAAAGCACACCAATGTAATGCATCAATGAATGTCAGACTTATGATTGATCGATGTTCACAATCAAGGAGGTACACTATCTTGAGCTTCTGCCCCTCAACTAAATGAGGGGGGCCTATTTCTTCAACCTCCATAGGATCATTATTTTGACCAATGATATCGTCTTCCCTTAAATCTACGTGTAACGAATTCTTGGAACCGTGATTGTTGGAGGCGAGAGAGAAAAAATCTAGACATTGATGGAGAATCAGAGAACGAAGCCTATTGCATTCAAATTCTAAAGAGTATATCCACTATTTATGTAGGAGGAGGAGATTCATTATGTTGACAGTATTCGTGATATTGGCCTACTCCAACTTTGTGATTTTCGAGGAAATGTGCATGAAAAATGTGCATGAAAGAATTGTTGTTGGCATGTGTAATTTCTTCATGTTTGCAAAGAATTCGATGAATCTCCTTCCAATCTAGGTTATCCATGTCTAAATCAAACAATCCTTATACAATTCAACTTAATGAAGCGAGACCAAGCCGAACAATCCATAGGCAACAATTACCAATTCCAACTATATACAAAACTAACAAAAACAGAGCAATATTATCGTGTCTAAATTGAACAGGGTCATAAGAAACACCAAGACAAACCAACACTAAAATAATGAATTGATAGACCAGGGGTTTCCTGGCCAGAGTGAAAGAGGTTACCAGCATTGAAGTCTTAGCACAACTAGAAACCACCATCCATGGGTGCCCTTGTGCAAATCCAACTAAAGACACATCGATCCCACACCAGAGTCCTTCACGCTCCCCTAAATCCTAAGCAACCTCATTACCAAATAACCCATTCCCACTCCCAAATTTCCAAATTGAATTTTCTAAAGAAAAATCCATGTCGCTCCCCATTATCAACAATATCCCACATATCAATAGAGATTCCAACATAATGCATTGAATAGCCTCGACAGGATCCATACAAAGCAAGTGTGAGAACTGTAGAGACCACATGTCGTCCTTCCTACATCACGTCCAACTATATATTGACATTGAATGCAAATTAATAAGATGTATGAAAATTCGTTAAGGTATGGGGCCAAGGTCCTGCACCCTGTTTTTAATCAATAATCTAGGGCTTAGGGAGGAGGCCACCTTGGCCTAGTGGTTTGTCTCACCATTCAATGATCTTTTTATATGAAAGAACAAGACCAAAAGAACAAGACATGATCGAAACGAGGGAGAATTTTTTTAATCCTTGAGATGAGTGTACTCCTCCGGTATTGCTTGGTCTATCATGACTGTGATAACCAACATAGTCCCCCAAAATTATTAATGTTCTAAAGCCTTCTTCCTTTGAGATGCAGAGACTTCTCCACAACAAATAGGATTCAACAAGATTGTTTAAAATGTTTCAAAGCTCCTAGGCATAGTAGACAATCTTGTTTCCTCTAGGATCATGGAGACTCCCCTCTACCACGCCTAAATGACATTAAGAATTTTCAGTAATTTTTTTTTTCAAATAAATCAAATGACATTATAAATTTGAAATAAAATGTTTAAATCTCTCTAAAGATTTTCAAAGTTCTAAAATTCAAATATTATTAAAACTAAACTATAAGACTTTTTAGTTGTGCAATAAGATTTAAAATTATTTATGATTGGTTAAAGATTCATCTTTGCTTAAATGTAATAAAACAAATGTAATAAAGCAATAAGACCTAAAAGTATATGGTAAAAATATTACCAAGTGTCTTCCATTGCAGGCCCATATTGCTACATTGCACCAGGTAAGCAATCAAACTTATCTCCTTACCCTTCATCTTATTTCAATGTGACATTTCCATGCCCTGTGTTTCTCTGAAGAGATTCAATTAGATGAAGTCTGTTGATATACTGCTTACATATAATTTCTTATACAACATTTTTCTTGTTTTTTCTTCAGAATATGCATACATGCTGAAAGTGGATGAAAAGTGTGATGTCTATAGCTTTGAAGCATGTAATAAGGGAAAAAAAAACCACATAGTTTTTGGTTTGCCGAGCATACCTTCTGTTTCTAGGTTCTCTTTTCCATTTGAATAACCTGGAGGATCTCAATAACATTCACCATTGCAGTGCTGTGCCTTTGGGGCTTAAAGCTAAGAATTAGAGTTTTTCCATCAATAGCCACTGTCCTGTTCAGCACAACAACACATCAAATACCCTCTGCCCTGAATTTCTCACGCCATCCTCGATCTCTGCAAAATGCAACCAAATTGAATATTTCGAGTTGGGCTCAACCTTAAACAAATAATTCATGACTTGCTCAACCCCATTGCCTCTTGAAGAAGACTGATAGATTGCTTTGGGATAAACATTAGGGGTCAAAGAGGTATCTAGGATGGGATTCAAACTCTTGAGTCGGCGAGCCAAGAAATTCTCCACAACATCAGGTTCGTCATCCGAAAACAAAAAGCGATCGCCGCCCCATGGGTTGGCATTGTAAGACTCCCCGTATACGCCCTGGTCGCTTGCTCCACAGTCGATCCTCTTAGTAGTCCTGAAGATGAGAGTATTCCACCACTGAGGCCCAAAATAATAAGCTTTTGGATGAAGCTGAAGAATCTCGATACTCATTACCGAGGGATCGTCGTGGCCAGTGCTGTGAAAGCGCTTCCACATACGACTGGTAGTCGTTTATGCTCCAACCAGACTTTAAAGAATAGACCTGCGTTTAACATGTCAATATATAGTTGATGAGAATTATTACTTTAAAGAATAGACTTGTGCTTAACATGTCAATATATAGTTGATGAGAATTATTTTGTAGAACAAGTTTAAATGTTCTATTTTTTGGATTTTTTAAGTAAATATTATCACAATGTGGTTATATAATTGTTGGTAAAATTTTTATTTTCTATTACTTAAATTATATTTTTATAGATTTTATATCTAAAAAATACTTATTATATCTGGATTGTACAATTTCAACAACTAATATTTATAATTTTAACCATTCTTCTAAATTTTTAAAGAAATTTTAAACAATACATATCAGAAAAATATAATTAAAAAAAAAAATGTTTAAATTATTGTATATCTGAAAAGTGGTGCTCTATTTTTTTTGCTATTGTTTAACTGTTCTACGAAATGGTTAGAAATCACTATTTTTTATTATTTAAAATCCATTATAAATGCAGAAATGAAGTCAACATGCTGAAAACTCCTTGACCACTTAGATTATACAAAAACAATCACTCAAATCTAAATACCTAACAGTTTTATTTATCAGATTTAAACAAATGTCTTCATAAAAAAACCGCAGAAAAATCATTTTGTATAACCTTTAAAATAAGGTTTTTCTTCCCGAAAAAGTCATGTGCTTGGTGCTGACGAATCGATCCATGTTCAAGTATGATGAAGCGCCGAATAAAAACGTTTAAACTCCTTTAGTTTTTTCTCTGAACCCCCAAAAGCTATAGTTGAACTAATTGTAAAATTGAAATAAAATAGGATGCAGCACAACCGAAATGGTCACGCCTGCATCATGAATTCCGTCCTCTGTAATGGCGCATTTTGATTTTTGAAAATAATAGATTGATTGCTCAGGTTGGTGGCGGGCACCGTGTCGTGTCGTGTCGCGGCGTGTCCTGTTGTGGTGAGATTCACGCTCCTACAACTAAAGCGGCTTTGTGTGTTTTTGGGAGATGTCGTATGCGGCATGGTGAACCCATTACGCAGTCATCACGTGTGGACCACGCTCGGCAAACCCAACGTCGGCTAAGGACCTCCCAAACTGAAAGATGAAGTCAATACGAACGGTCAGACGGGGCATAATTAAAAACCATAAAGGACAACATCACATCTATGGTATTTGCAGTGGCGGTTTTAAAGTACTGGACAGATAGAGGAAAATGATGGTTTTGCAAAACTTGTAAATGTATTTGACAGGTAGAGGAAAATGGTGGTTTTGCAAAACTTGTAAATGTGTTTGACAGGTTTCAAGTAAAACCTATCACTATAAATGCCTTAGACATAAATATCTATAAAATTTTATCTATTTGAATTTTGATTTAACATTTAAATATTTATAAATTTTTGTTTTAAAGTTTGATATATTTACATTTTGGTTTGATATTTAACTAACACAGCAGCTAATTTGCTGCTGATGAACGCTAAAATGCTCATTACTTGTAAAACTAAACGTGACAGAAAGACTTACTACTGTTAAAATTATGTAGCCTAATTATAAATATGTTACTTCATCTCATGTCCAAAGAGTTAATTTTCTGAACAAATAATAAGCAAATCTTTGACGGGCTCGGATTTGCTGCATATAACGCATAAAATTGAGAGAAACCGCTCAGAAAATTGAGAGAAACGCATATAATGCATAATAAGCAAATCTTTGAAGGGCTTGGATTTAAACGATTCGACACCAGTTAATCAGAAAATATTGATTGGTAAAACGCCGATGTTAATGTCAAGATATAAAACTTGAATCCATAAATGTCAGTGTAACAAAACTACCAAGTTATTTAAGGTGCTAATAAATGCATTTCTCTTACATTCATCCACTTAATTTTTCAAAAACTTTATGGTCTTTTAAAACTTCAATAACAGCAGAGCAGAATCTCGCAGCAGAGAGATGGAGATCTACGCCCCCCATGAAGAAGAGGAGCGGGGAGACTGAAACCAGATGCCGAGTGTTTTCATTCCAATTCCACCATAATAAGCAACGATATAATCCGAAAAGTAGTGTTGGGGAATTTACCGGTGAATCGGTTGAAGGGTTTGGAGCAACGTATAAGCTGCCAGCAGTCTATAGAGAGCTGATAAAGCAAATAGCTCTGCAGAAATCCAACCAATCGATCAGATCAGGAGCTCGATAGGCGCTGTGCAAAAATCCAATCGATCAGATGAGGAGCTCGAAAGGCGTTGGGTTTGTTCCGCTGGTTTAGAAAATGAAACCTTAATTACTATGTGGTAATAACTGGAACACATGTTTTCAATATAAAATGTCCGTGGTAATCATTTAAATGTGGCAATTACATATCTTTATAGTAAATTTTTAATGTGATTAGGTAAATGTTAAAAAATAAATATGTTAACTCATGCCTTGATAAATGCAAGAAATTTATGAACAATAAATCTGACCCATTGATTTTGGAGGACCACTAAGAATATGCCAGCATCTTCAATGCATAGCCATAGATATGTTAACTCATGCCCTATAAATTTAGTTATCTTAGGAGTGAGTTTCCACTCGGTGGGTTCATGAAAGCCCATCATCCATTCCCATCATACTTATCACTTTTCATCATCTTCTTGCTCATCTATCCCCTACATTGGTTTGGGCATTGGGTTTTCCAAGCTAGTTGAGGGTTGTACCTTACCTTCTGGGAAGAAGAGGCTAAAGGCCTAGAGGCTAAAAGTCGCTGGAAAAAGATGATTCGCTCAGAGATCCCCGAGAAAGAAATAAAAGGCTTCTCAATAAGAAAAAGGAGGGACCCATAAAATAAATAAACTCAAGACCTAGTTGGAGGATAGGGGGTCTCATCATGAGCCAGTCTATTAAGTCCATGGGAATGTAGTGGTATGAAACTACCATTCAGCGGGTCACCACACCAGGGTAGTGGCTCTTGGTAGCATAACTAAGAGAAAGGGGGTCTCATCATGAGCCAACCTTCTGATCTTGTGAAATGGTAGTGGGTAACACTGTCACCACTGGTCACCACACCAAGGCAGTGTCCCCCAGCTATTCTCTTGAAAGAAAAAAAAATAAGAAAAATAGAAGAAAAGGCATTGAATGAGCTAGGAAACATTTTCATCGAGAACAAGGTGCAACTCACCCTCTTCAAAGGAACCCACAGGAAAACCCTACATTTCCCTGTCATCACTACATGCATTTCCCAAACACCCCCATGCCATCTCATGCAATTACATGGACTATATTGGTGTTCACCCAAGGACACCCCACACTTAGGGAGAATTATCCCAATAGGATTTCTTGAGACCCTCTCCAAACCTAGCTTGTAGAATAGCATAACGTCTTTGAGCACTTGTCTAGGAAAAGGGGGGTTTTATGCACATGTTTGGGTAACCTGATTATTAAACGTGATTGACATTGCTATGATCCCTGTGAATTATGGGCCCATGGAGGGTGTAATTTTTTTTGTTGTAGGGCTACACCTGAAGGACAGGTACATATGGGGAGATGATTAGCTCGGATCTCCATAGGGATAAAATCCCACCAGATGGATGTTGAGACCTCAACCAAGGGAAAACATATACCAGAGGCTTGCACCATAGAGAGAGGATCATGTTCCACCAGAGACAGCCTGGCAGACATGGACCTAGGGGGGTCTTTCCCTCCCACCATGATGTTGGCCCTTGAAGGCCCTTGACTTCATCATTCAGAGCCTTGACGTCACCTAGTTGAGGTGTCCATCTTGAGGATGGTTTGGGTTAGTACGTGTGGCAATTCTTGAGAGTTTTGAGCCCCAACGTTTCACTTGGAGGGATAGTGTTCTAGAAGAGAGGCTAGCGTCACCCTAAAAGGGGCATGAAGTCACCTTAAAAATATAAAATTAGGGTTTTATTGGATAATTTTGTGTAAAATTGAATTTTTCATGTAAACTCGCCATTTCAGCCTTTTTGGCCTAATTTTGTAATTAAAAATCATTTGGATTGTATAAAAAAGGGATTATTCCATTGCATTTTTTCATCATTCTTTCACTCACACTTGTGAGGTCTGAAATTGGTCTCCCTTAGGGTTTAATGGCTGAAATTAAGTGGCGCACAACTCTTGGAGGAGGCTAATTTTGGTATTTTTTGGAATTTTCTTGGTGGAAAGTCTTCAACTATGTTATTGGCTAGATTATTCTTGGTGAACGTAAGTGAATTTATGCAATTATTCTTTCCTTTGAATGGTTATAGTACTTTACTTTTCATTTTACTAAGATTATGAAATTTCTAGCTTAAAACCCTAGGAGATCAAGCACATGTTATTTTCCTTGTCTTAATAAATTTTCACCTACTAGATTTTTCTAGAAAACCTATCCTTTGAAGCATGTGCTAGAGCCATACCATTGTAGCGCACTTGCATCACTTTCTTCATCAAGCCTTTACTTACTTCAAGCTTGATATAAAGAAGGAAAAGCGCTAGGGCCTAGGGTTACCTGCTTCCTAGTAGTCATTTACCTTCTAGGGTTTGTTGATTGAGGCCTTCGGTTACCAACACCTCAACCATCATCCCTCTTGTCTTTATCTCACACATTATCATTTGATTCCTTAAATATTTTTGCTACTAAAAGTGACTCCATTAGCCCTAAAGACACTGATCTAGACCTCATACTTGATTGATTGATGAAAACAACTCTTAAATCTTATACACCAATCTATTTGCTAACATTTCCTAACACTAGATTAGACTAATATACTAACCTTATTTTTGTTATTACAAAAGTAAGCTACAACCATATATTACAGTAGTAAAAGATCCTAAAAGAAATTGATAAAGTTGATTTTTACATTGCCTCATTAGCTTCTGACAAATGCTAGCATAGTGTTATTGTTAGATTATCCTTTTTGGTCATTTTGAAGCTAATTTAAGGCATTGATTGTGAATGCATTATTGTATATATGTTGTTGTTATAGATTTATGTTTTCTTCATCTTTTATCAACTTATTTATTTCATTGATAAGTCCAAGGTTTTATGAAGCGCTAACATCAACTGTACTTGAAAAAAATAGTGTTTTCTTGTTGCTTTTTTTTTGGGAGGTACACTTAAGAATATCATTGCTTCATTTGTTAAAACTTTGGGACTTTTTGATTGGTGTGACTTGTGAGAGGGGATAACTTTCCTTTATACCTTAACCTTTCCTTGTCAAACCCCCAGGTCACCGGGGATGTCTCCCCTAGGATATCATCCCTAAATAGAAAATGTTGTCTTATTAAGGTGACGGTGATAGGACAACCTCATGTTACGCCAATTTTCCTTCCTTTAACCTTTCCCTTTGGGATAAGTACAAATTGTGTGATAACAAAAACTTTAACCAAAAACTAAGCATAATAAACCATCGATCAAGTCTATAATAAAAAACTAAGCATCATAAACCAACTATGGAGGTAAAAAGCACCTGTGTACTGGTTTGAGAGATTTCATAGAGTCTGTCCTCAAATTGGAAGATCAATCGTTCCCTTGGATTAGATAATCAACTCCTTCTTATCTAACTAATTTGAAAATGAAAACCAACGAGTTTGAAAATCCAAACCTAGTGGAGAAAAAAACTACCAACAAAATCAAAACCGAATATTGCATCAGAGGGGATGCGTGGCCCCTTTTGTCTCGCCTTGTTTTATGTGCCAAGGATTTTTTACTAACATGTTTTCTTTTCAACAGTGTAACCTTTCAAATTATACTTAATTAAAAGAATTATAAATTAACTTTTAAGTATTTTCTTTGCAGTTAGATGTTTATTCATTGATTTTGTGGAGCAAACATTGTACCACAACAAATTGGCTATGCTGTAATCTTTTTGGGTGTGTTTTGTCCATTTTTTGCAGGAAGACCATGCTATAATTTTTTTTAATGTGTTTTTCCCATTTACTGCAGGAAGACCATGCTAGTTTTAACATTTATGGTATGCAGATTATTGTAATCAATATTGGGCACTTTGACCACTCAACGTGAAAATTATTTTTTTTCAGTGTGTTTCACAATTATTTTTTAAAAACATTATACACGTAAAACAAATACACAAAGTTTTATTTCAATTAAGAAATAGAAAAACAGGGCAGAAAGCGTCAAATGAAAATCTATCGATAGTAACATTTTAAAATCACTATATTAACAGTTCATTATTGATAGAATGATTTAAAAAAACAATTCATGCCACTATCACTATAATAGAATATGGTATAGCTAATCTATGTCGGAAGACGCAGAGCAAGCACAACTAACTGTCTCTGACAATTCACTTTTCTATGATGAGACGTAGCATCATAACTTACATGGAGAATTATTTTAAGCGTTTTGGCAACTTTTCTTAATACTACAAAGAGTAAGTTAAAATAATATTCATTTTTCATCTTTCTCGAAATAAGATTAGAACCATGTTTATATCATGCATGTCAAATGGACAAGGTAATATATTTCGAATAAGTTGTATTCTATTTTGTAAGCATTTTTAAATTTATGTAAGAATGATACCACATTTTAGATAGTGAAGGAAATCTTCATGGAAACTAGCAAGAGCGTGTGTTAGATCACCGAGTAAGCCTTCCATTCCATCAATTTATAGATCATTTTTGTGTGTGAATTAGATATAGGAAAATCTATCGTTTACATACTTATTCTATATTAGGTTTAGGAAGAGCCTAAGGAGATAATGGAGTTATCTCCTCCATGGTTCATTTACCCTACAACAATGGAACTTCAGTCTTTCGTCAAATTTAGGTCCTTGAGAACCATTAATTGTGTATGGATTTAACACTTAACAATCTTTTCTACCATAGGAGATTCATTAATGAGTAATACGAGCTATTTTTATTTACATAGACTTCCTTAACACTTTAAAAAGTAATTAATGAAATTAAAAAAATTATCATAATGATTAGTGCAATAATACACTCCAAATCTATTTGAATACAAAACCAAATTGAGAAAAAAAACATTTCATTTCATCAAAATTTGATAAATCTATCCAAATGTTTTGAAATAGTTTCTAGAACCTAAAACATATTTGTATAGTCTTCAACAAACATCTCCTATAATAAGTCGATTTATTGAATATTGTAAAGGTAAATGTAGTTCTATTAGTTAAATGTAAGTTATTGAATGTACAAACTCATCAAAATCCACATTGGTGCGTTAAGTGATCGTTCTATCTTTCGATGTATGAGTTTCTCCTTCCAACTATTGAAAAACAATATTCAACTTATCATACTAAGATATCTTAAATTGAAGGTTATAACATATTTTGAATTTGACATTTCATCTTATCATCATGTCTTCATTATCCCAAATCCATCCATAATCACAAAGTGTGCATTGATTTCAACTCATGTATTATTATATTCATGTTCATGTAGGTTTTCCCCTTTATAAAAAAATGTAAATCTATGTTTCCTAGGAATATCGTTGTAGCAATACTTTTACGTCGAATTAGTTCTTAGAAGAATATAGTTACAAAGTTGTTTCTATTTATTGTTTTTGAGAGTTATCTTTTGAGAATAGATTTCTTTAATTTAGATTAGATTTATTTCAAGTGCAATTTTATATATAATAGAAAATAGTGGAAATCGAAACACTTTGAAATTCATACATTCATCAACATAAAATGAAGAACCAATGAGATTC
>ML791953.1:331439-345183 GCA_009831015.1 Picea engelmannii
CCCTGTGCTCAATATTTAACATCAGATTCTAAAGCTCACACAAAAGAAACTATAGTCATTACTCATTCCCTTGAAATTTGTCCCATGTCCTTTGGATTATCTATGAATAAGTTATGACTATTTTACCTGGAACACCTATTTATTGACTAGCTTCAGGACTGGTCACAAACCCTATCTTCCACAGAGTGTATCTCCATAATTATAGCGAATCAAGAGCTGCAATTTTTACCATAGGTACCTTGATATGTATTCTAAATAATATAGAAATTCGACCATATGAATCATTCTAGAAATTGTTTTATAGAAAAAATGGTAAGATGACCTGAAAATAACATACCTTAGAACACATCACTAAAAGACTTCATCCTCCCTTGAAATCCATCCTTCTTTACTTCTGATTTCCTCCGAAATTTGACTTGTGTATCAAATGAATGTATAATGATATTTATTTATACCATTTATGTCACTTCATTTTAACATTAGGGCCGACCTGAGGATTTCTTATTTTGTAATTATTTTCTTTAATTATCTTCAGGGCCTACATGTACTTTCTTCTTCAATTCACTTTGTCATCTTCAAAAATTCATTTCTCCTCAACCATGAGAATCCACGTGACGTGCCACATACCACCGAAAACAACATGATGTATACTATCCATCCATGGGTCTTATATCTACATCTGCATTTTCCTTCATGTCCAAATACCTTCATGAATCTTGTGGTCCAAAACACATGACTAGGGTTGACATCAATGACAACAACCAATCTTCCAACAAGAGGAACTATACAGAGAGGTATTTATACTAATAACTACCCACTAGTCCTATGAAAAATGATGGAAAGATCAAAGCAATTAGTATTCTATGAAGCATATATAAAAGAATTGCATATTTAAACAAGAGCAAAACAATACATTTCGAATGGATGATTTTCTATATTATTGATGAACAAATGTTAGGTACATATTTTACATGTATGATGTGACACTGCCTTATCGAAGGAACTCTAGATTCACCATGGACCCAAAGAGAATATATGGGAGACTCCTGGTCAGATAGGTTGGTGATGAGAAAGAGGTTGGAAAAAGGGTTTACAGATCAAAAAACCAACAACAATAGTGATATGTATGGGCTTTCAGACTCGTTGGGTTTATCCAAAATGGTGTTTTCTCTAATGTGCAAAGTATCATTTTATCTCTCCATGGACAAAATTGTCCTTATATGAGGTCTCTAGTTGGTTAGATATGGTTGAGTATGGGTAAAAGGAGTTAGGAAACTAACTAAACACGTAAATCAACATTTAATTAGGAATAATTATATTTTTTTCAATATTTATTATCATGTACGCGACTATCCCTTGATTAACCTGCGTATATGTGTGTTGCATAACTGTTAGGGTGCGTACATCTTCCAAAAAATTGTTTTTTAGAAGGACTCAAGGATGTATGGGGAAGATTTTTATGTAAGTATGATAGGGATTAGGCCAACAATAGAATCAATGTTTCAAAGGTGGAAATTGATTCTATAACATATGCCCCCTAATGTGTGAGGTCATAAGAGAAACTGATGGTTGAAATACATTATAACTCTTCAAAGAGTAGTTAGCCAGGGTGAAGGTCACCAAAATACAATACAAGGAGAACAACCAACACAAAAATAAGTAAAAAAACTCAATTCCCGAGGCGAGCATACCAATGCTTAGGTGTGATGATACGCATGGCTTCCAATAAAGTAAATTATGTATCCATGACGAATGTATAGATAGAAAGTAATGAGAATTTCCATGAAAGAGATACATGGTGGATCCATGTCAAATAGAGATCATATCCATGAAAGAGATACACAGTGGATCTATGTCTCATAATCAGTGAAGGATATATGGGGCAAGAGATGGATAATTGATTCTTCACAAATACCGATGTGAAGAGTGGTAATTTCCAATTGAAACTCAGGAAACATCATAAAAGAGGGGATGTTATTGCATTCCAGAGGTCTTTAAATCAACCATCGTGGTACGATTCTACACCATGTGAAAAGGTGTGTTGAAGTCGAACAGAATGAGACACCATTTTATTACCGGTCATTGATGTATATCGTTAACAAACATGAGACAACCCACCAATATTGATAATGGGCGTTAAGGTACTTAGTACAATATAACAAGTGTGAATAGATGATCTGATGTCAAACACTTGGTAGAATCTATCAATCAGGGGACATTGATGTATTCCCACTGTCAATAGTGAGGGAACCTACCAATGATGACTACAAGCCCCAAGGTAATAATAATGACTCTAGATCCCTATCACATAGCAAGATGTGTTGAATTCGATAGGAAGAGATCCGTTGGAAGAAGGGAATTATGTTAGGGACCTAACCCCTCACGTAGGTAGAATAATATATTTCCATGTAATAAAGGTCAATATTAATAAGGCCTAATAATACGAAAGAATAAGTCCGATGTAAGAATACCTAATAGGAGCTTTCACTTCTAGAAGGATCTTCCTCTAGATGGTTCTTTTGATAGAAATATTTAGTATAAATAGGAGTCGAGGGTATGCAATTTTTTTTCTTGGATATTATTGTAATAGAGCTCTACTCTGCTGGAGGTTGCCCCCTCGAAGAGGCAAGTGAACATTTCTCTTAGTAATCAAAGTGCTCTTTCTGGTGTTATTCTGGTATCATTTTGGTATTATTGTGGTATTATTCTGGTTATATTTTTGTTCATCTTCCATTTCTAGCTATTTATTTCTATTCTGCATACTTTTTATATCTGTAATATTACACATTAAGACATCCCCCATCAGATTCAGATCCAAGAGATTGATGGGGTTAAGAAAGGCATAAACCTAGATGTTCTTAGAATGTCTTCAAAATGGACGTGTACATAGGCCCCGTTGATACAAACCCAATGCAACTTGAACGGGATCAAACGAACATCGTATGCTCAAGTTATGGCGATCTGTTCGTTTTCCCAAACAGACAAAAAAATGCAGTCCATATAGTGCCACGTGGAAGCTGACTGTATAGGATGTATGACGATACAAATGATGTGGAATTATAGTGGGAATATTTTGTACAAATGAAGTGGACCAACCAGGAGGTGACACATGTCACCACTGGAAGGGTGACATGTGGCACACTCGTACAGGTGCCATGTGGCCCTACCGTATGGTGACACATGGCAGGGTATGACGTAGACAGGTGGCAGGTACGATCGATTGACATCTAGCCCAATCAATGTTCAACAAGTTGCATCAGTTTGACAAATTGGGTGGTGCCACGTGGCCCAGACTTGGAGTGCCATGTGGCACCCAGGTTATATGCAAAAATTGTGGAGTTAGTAGGAATCGAACCAGAGACCTCTCCTACAAGAATAGAACCTTCACCAAAGGATGAATACCATTGCACCATGTTAGTTATTTTTATAGCATAACCCACTTTATATTATATATTTGCAATGTATAAAGTGTATGAGTGGAAGGGGGCTAGGGCTAAACCCCAACCAATGGGTTATTTGCTACAGATATGACCACCTCTTACCATTCGGGTGCTCCAGCACCATCTGGTTATCCTCCATCTTAGAGCACGTGCTAGTAACACAAGTCCTCCAAATGATACGAGGCTATGACCATGGTTTGGACGCGTATCTAGGGCGCGGCCCTATGGACGCGTATCCATCACACAACCCTTTGGGTTGGCGCTTGGCCACACATTTAACCATATGCCAAAGTTTAGGGGGAGCACACTCGTATTGGGGGGATTATGCCCATATTATTGCTAAAAATGGGTTTTTGACCATATAATAGTGATTTTCTCATTGAGTTTTGGGCAATTTTGGTTAATTTGGCCATATCTTGGTGAATATTGGACCAATTTGAGTGCCACAAGAAGTGGGTTGTTGGGATTTGATCCCTCTACCTCATGGATGTATAAACCAAGCCATTGTGAGTTTTGAAGCAATAAAGAATAAAAAAATAAGCTTGAAGCAAGTTGAGGAAGAACTTTCCAAGGTCAAGTTGTCTTGAGCAATGAAGAGTAGCTGAGCTTTGGAGGAAGTTTTCGGGAGTTCTATTACTCCTTTTTTAGTGTCTTCTATTGCATCAGGTTCCTGAGACAGAACATAATACAAATGATTCAGTCAGAGCCCTATATGATGTAATTTTGATGTAGATTGTAAGAATTGAATTTTGAATAGAGAAGCCTCCCTCATTGAAGACAAAGGCCCAGAGATGTAGGGGAGTTTTGCAGAACTCCATTATCAACTTCTTGTGTCCAATCTGGTTGATGGTTTGCTTCTTTTTGTTATCTGTTATTTCTCTTCATTATTTAAGTTTTTTTCTCCTATATAATCACATGCATTGTCAGAAAAGGTCTTGATAAAATTGAAGTCATAGTGTGTAAATTGCTAAGCATCGATTTCAGATCTAGTGGTATCAGAGCAGGCTAAATTTTGTAGGAATTGTGAATACAGGGAAAATATTGAAGAGAGATAGACTCTAAGAGCTCGAGGAGATTAACCAAATGATTCAGTGAGAGAATGATGAACTACAAAGATTGGTGCAAATCCTTGAGTAAGACAGGGAAAGAATGCGAACAATGATGTTAGCAATGAAAGAAAGGCCAGTTGAAAGAAGCCCTTTTGTTAGAAGCCCGAGCCCTGTCATGGATGATGGAATTCATCCATTCCATAGGCAATCTGATGAGGAGGATTCATATACACCTTCTACTTCGGTTGAGCAACAATTAGTAGGACAGGCCATTGGTACATTCTCCTGGCCAGTGGAAGTACTCATTACACTCCAACTTCTCTTGTAGCTTATCAGGAAGTGGATTTCGACCATCAGGATATTGCAGCATTTGAGAAGCATACCAAAGGAATTGGTATGATAATTCTATCCAATTTTGGATACAGGAAAGGACAAGGCATTGGAAAATATGGCCAAGGCAGAGCTGAGTCGATTGAGGTGCGAGAAAGACCACTCTGTGAAGGATTGGGTTATGTAGGCGAATATTCCGATGACGACAGTCCGGTGGTTTGTTGCACAAACTGTCAGAATTTTGGACACGATGTTGACCATTGTTGGGAATAACATCCAGAGCTGACACCGGAATGGTTTCAAACTCATCAAAGAAAACAAGCATCTTGAGCCAGGAGCGACGTGAACAGTGAGTCGTAGAAGAAAGGTAAAAAAGGTTGAAAGGTATAAATCCCCTTCACCCACCTTTACTAATGAGAATGATAGAGTCATGGAACTTATTAGAAGAACAAATCCATGCACATTTTTTAGCATTCATAACCATTGTGCTACAGACTATTGGAAACAAAAATTATACAGAAAAAAGATCATGGAAACCATGAGTATGCCAAGACTAGAATCTAGATGATGCGACACTGCAGGTCAAGAAGAATCTGCATGCAAATTTAGTGCATCCAAGACAAGAGTCAGAGAAATCCAATGGGGATTCGGCTCAGCCAAGGCAAGACATCATAAAATTCCTTAGAGCATGAAACCCTTGCTCACATTGTCAGAAGAATGGACATTGTGAAGATAATTGTTGGAAGCCACATCTAGGGTTGTGATGCTCCACAATGCCTGCAGGGCTAGAGCAAAAGAAGGACGTTGCAGAAGAGTAGAAGAAAATTGCAAAAGGGAAAGAGGATGCTGCTGCAGAGAAGTAGAGGAATGACCGTGGCACTCCATTGGTAGGAGATGGGTCATCCACCTAAAACTGGGCAGATTTTATTTCCTATATGTAAATCAAGTCAGTGTCAGTTCTCATTGATGTAATAAAAGTGATTTGATTTATGAAATCACTTATTGGGTCTAGTTAATGTTAAGTATAGGATGTTTTTTATTAGTTGATTGATGTAAGGATATATTTGATTGATGTAATAAACCTTTTGGGGACCAAAAGGTCTTTAGTGGGAAGGCGTGATCCAGATTCGGATCTAGGAGCTTGATGGGGCTAAAAAAGGCCTAAACATCAATTTTCTCAGAATGTATTAAACAAAAATGTGTGCATAGGCCTCATTGATACAAACCCAACGCAACTTGAATGGGATCAAACGGACATTGTATTCTCAAGTTATGACAATCTGTTTGTTTTCCCAAACATGCAAAAAAATGCTTACTGTATAGTCCATACAGTGCTACGTGGCAGCTGACTGTACAGGCCATATAACCATACAAATTACATGGAAGTATAATGGGAATATTCTATATAGCTGATGTGGACCAACCAGGAGGTGACATGTGTCACCACTGGAAGGGTGACATGTGGCACACTCGTACAGGTGCCACGTGGCCCTACCTTACGATGACACGTGGCAGGGTACGACACAGACAAGTGGAGGGTACGGTCAATTGAAAAGTATCCCAATAAATTTTTGACAAGTGAAATCAGCTTGATGAATTGAGTGGTGCCACATGGCATCCAGGGGTTGGTCGAAATGTCATATGCAAAAATTGTGGAGTTAGCAGGAATCAAATAGGAGACATATCCTATAAGCATAACGCCTTGACCAAAGGACGAATACCATTGTGCCATGTTACTTCTTTTTATAGTATAACCCACTTTATATTATATATTTTGAATGTATAAAGTGTATGGGCAGAAGGGGGCTGGGGCTAAGCCCCAGTGCATGGGTTATTTTCTACATATATGGCCACCGCTTACCATTCAGGTGCTCTACCACCATCCGGTTATACTCAATCTCAGAGCGTGCACTAATAGCACATGTACTACAAACGATACGGGGATATGACCATGGTTTGGGCATGTATCTAGGGCATGGTCATATGGGTTAACACCACATGACCATGGTTTAGGGATTAGGGGGCCAGTGCGCAGCCCTTTGGGCTGGTGCTTGGCCACATCTTTAAAAATATGCCAAATTTTAGGGGGAACATGCCCATATTGGGGGGATTATTCCCATATTATTTCTAAAAATGGGTTTTTGACCATATAATAGTGATTTTCTCACTAATTTTTGGGCAGTTTTGGTTAATTTGGCCATATCTTGGTGGATACTGGACCAATTTGAGTGCCACAAGAAGTCGGTTTTTGGGATTTGATCCCTCTACCTCATGTCTATATAAACCAATCCATTGTGAGGTTTGAAGAAATCAATAAGAAACAAAGAATCTTGAAGAAAGTTGAGGAAGAACTTGCCAAGGTCAAGTTGTCTTGAGCAGTGAAGAGTAGTTGAGCTTTGGAGGTAGTTTCTAGGAGTTCTATTACTCCTTTTTCAGTGTTGTCTGTTGCCTCAAGATCCTGAGACAAATTAGAATACAACTAAGTCAGTCAGAGCCCTCTATGATGTAATTTTGATGCAGATTGTAAGCATTGAATTTTGAATAGAGAAGCCTCCCTCACTGAAGACAAAGGCCCGAACACGTAGGTGAGTTTTTTCGAACTTCGTTATCAACTTCTGGTGTCCAATCTGGTTGATGGTTTTTTTCTTTGTATATCTGTTATTTCTCTTCATTATTTAAGTTTTTGTTGCCTATATATTCACATGCATTGTCATAAAAGGTCTTCATAAAATTGAAGTCATAGTGCATAAATTGCTAAGCACTGATTTCGGATCAATCCAACACGAGGAGTAGAAAAAGGAAAAATATTTGGAATAAATTGGATGAAATATTTAAAGGACCACCATGAAGTATGTCCCCCATGTGTATATATGTAAATAACATATAAAAGAGACCCTATGAATAATATTAAATAAGGAATATTGTTGACAAAGGAAAGGAAACAACCAATGGGGACAAATGGAATCCAAGGTACTACATGAATCCCAATGTGTGAATAATTTTCTTGTTGTTGAACGCAAGGGAAACCACTCAATCAGTGACTAATCATGGAATGTCATCAACTGATCATAATTAGGTCACCTATAAATGATGTAAATAGGGTCAGGGTGTGACTCTAGGTTAAAATTTTAAATCAATTTGTCATAGTCGATAAGATATTAACCCACAAACATGAATTCAAAGGGGACCTTCCATACCAGCACGACTATAGAAAAAATATAATTTTGATTCTGAGATGTACTTGACACAAGGGAAGGCCGACTTGCAAAGCCAAGAATTCTGCGGAATGGTCGACACTGGATAAAACTTTCTCTGAATAAGAACACAACACAATATGTGACTTAGGAAGCATGGACTGAAAATGAATATTGACATAATTTTGTGATGTGAGAGGCAACAACAGGCTCTCCATAGTGAATGGAAGAATAACCAATCAGAGGATTAAAAACTCGATGTATATGGTTCATTTTCCTAAAGTCGTACTAACCCAAATTATTGAGACTAGAATAAAAAATTTGTTCTTTGTTTAGAGGTGACTCAACTACCAGAAATAATGGTAAATAAGACTCATTCCCATTACATTTTATTATTATTATTATTTTTTCTCTTTTGTATTATGAAAGCCTGAAAAAGAGTAAAAGAATGTTATCATACAGTAGAGGAAAAGAGTGTTGCGGGAAACAAAACTAGTTCCAAGCACAAGGAACATACTTATTCTAAATGAAAAGAATCATGTGCATGATATGGACACTCCGAGGAATTTTTCCTCCTAGGTTACAGATGTAAAATCACAAAGGTAAAAATTGCAAGGCTAGCGACTGATGAGAATGTATAAGAAAACGTTTGAGAAACAACAAGTTGAAGCTGACATTAGGCCCAAAAGTGAGAGAAGTTAGATGCAATGCAGTATTACAAATTAACACATAAGTAAGAGATCCCCATGGGGTATTATCCATAATAATAATGAGAAGCATTTATGAGGCTTCAATGCAATGTCATGGAGGAACTAAATAGGGATTTTGAGCCTATGAAAGTAATTGAACATGGGATCCAAACTAAAAACAAGGTTCTAACTAGGGCACCAATGAGTGATAGGCTCAACCATGTGAATTAAGACATTTCTTAAAAAAAAAAATAAGGCTTTGTATCGCAACTGAGTGGGGTCGATCCTAAGGGAAAATGAACTAGTAAACAAATAATGCAAAAAATTGATGGAAAAATCTAACCTACATGATAGTTTCAAGATAATTGATTATCAGAACGGATAAACAAAATCAAAGGGGACCAAATAAAATGTCTCAAAAGTATTGTATATAAGACCAAAAACACTAACCAAGAAGCTAATAATTCTGATATCAAAACCTTTGACAATAACAAGCATTATGGAATGCAAAACTTGAAAAAAAAAAACCCTAAAAGTATAATATGTACAAAGTACTGCATACCCTTATGGCTTATGCATAGTACTTCTCCAAGTAGAGCCCATTTCTAGGCTCAAGATAAGGTCTTCTTTGGTAAACAACCTGTAAGGATTCCGGTTTAGAAGGAGGTTGAAAATCCAAAATCACAGCTTCAAGGATAGCCTCATCCAAAGGAAATTCAACATCCATGAAACTAGGAATTCAAGACTCATCGATACTAGGGCTCGAGGTCTAAAACAAACAAGATCATACTCAAGAAGAAATCTAATATCACTCATGTGAATGGGGGGAAGTAAGGGCTTATGTGACTCCATTAGATAAAACACTTAATCAATTGTCGAGACCTTGTCTTGAGAAGGAGAACATAATTGTAAAGGATCCTTCTCAGAAGAAATTGAGCATTGAGGATAAGCTGCCACATAATTCACTCATGGTGTGGAAAATTCTAATCCAACACTAGGAACAAAAAATGAGAAACATGAGATAAATTCGAATTACTAGGATGTTGGTTGTCAGATGAAGGTTGATGAATAGAGAAAATGATTTTGTTGTGAGGGAAATGCATCACATGGAAGAGCGTAGACACCACAACATTCATAACATAAAAATAATCATGCCTAAGAAGCATATTGAAGTCTAAAGGGCTTGGAACCACTAACATATCAACAAGCACAATATTCCCACCTAACGCGATAGGAAACCGAGGAAGAATCCCTAGACATTCACTAGGTCTTCTATCGAAAGCCAATATCTCATTGGTAGTGGACACAAGCTTGGGAGAACCCAACGCTTGACAATTCAAGGAGGATTAAATACCTGTGTACCCTCCTTCGTCTACAATACAATGGAAATTTCATGTTGAATTAAGTTTAACCATTATCTGGAAAGATGTAAAAGAAGAAAGGTGAGGCTCCACAAGATCATTCCAATCAAAGGAAACAGACCTAGTGTTGATGTTTTGATAGCTGCGAGACGTACTTTCCATCCTAAAATACCTTTCTTAGATGAGAATAATATTCCATAAGAAAGAGAACCATTGAGCAGATGTGGAAATACCCTAGAAGAGAAGTTGGCCCAAAAGAATRAAGAACAAAGAAGTGACACCTTCCTAGAAGAGAAGTTGGCCCAAAAGAATAAAGAACAAAGAAGTGACACCTTCCTAGAAGAGAATTCGGTCCAGTAAAGAGGACATGAAGACTATAAATAGGAGGTTCCTTAGCTCATTTGGACACACTCACTCTCACTCTCTCATTTACAAAGAAGTAAGGAACAATTATGAGGGAGGGTGACGTAGCAACTACAATGACATAGATTCTTCTTGTTCAGTATTTCTAGTATTTCTCTCGTGTGTGCTACTCTTGGAAAAGGTGCACTAAATTGGTATTGTGTTACTGTTGTAGTTGGGGTAGTATTTATAGTTGTACCTTGAGATATAATTTGTGCTAGGTTTTATCTGTTGGTTTATTATTGGATTTTCTTTGTGAACGAAATCTATCTAAGAAAGGTTGTTGGGTTTTTCCCCCATTTGGGGTTTTACCAGGATAAATCTCTTATGTTATTTTGTCTCCCTTTTATGCTATTATTTCTCAGTGTATGATATATATAAGTTAATGGTCAAGAATTAAAAGAACACCGGTAACTCTAATTCTCTGTAAATAAATAAAATATAACACGGTATCAAAGTTGGCTACCTTAAGAACAGTTTAATGATTGGAAGGAATATCGATGCAACAATACCTTGTAGTTGCATTGAAATACGTTGTCAAGCTCGTTGATCACTATCCCAAGGTTGTTTGGGATAATTCTTTCACACAGAAATGTGCCCTAACCTAGTGCACCCCCTCCAACCCTTAGTGTGTAGTTTGGTGAAGTTTGAAAAATCAAAGTTTTTTAGAGCTATGGTTTCTACCAGCGAAAATGTTAACCAGCATGAGAGTTGAAGATAGATGGAGAAGATAAATTCAAAAACTTGAAGCATGGAGTACTTCTCATTATAAAGGAGAATTATTTATTATATCATGTCAAGAATGTGTTTCCAGAACCATAAGAATAAGACACTAAAGAAAAGTTCAGGAAGAATGCGATCAAGGCTAAGAGGATCTTGATAGACTTGATAAAAGACCATATAATACCTAATGTATGAGAATTGAAGACACTAAAGGAAACATTTTATTCCCTAACAAGACTTTATTAAAGTAAAAATACCAACCAGAAACTTACTATAACACATCAAGGATATGGGATATTATTCCACACAATGTCCTCTTAAACATGAAAAGGGAAAGAAGAAGCACCATGCACATGAAGCAGATGTTGAAGAGAAGAAGTCAAAGGATGAAGAGAATGTATTTTAGCCAATGGTACTTCCAAGTACATGATTGGGGAAAATATAGAATACAACTCAAGTGGGACATCAATATCTAAACTCCAGGTTTTCATATTAGGAGAAAACACTTTAGATGGTCTCTAGATGAGACATGAAATAAACTATCCAAACATAGAGTTGTGCACATCCATGTAATGAAGGAGAAGAGGAAGAACTTAGAACCTTCTGGAAAGAAGGGTAATTTTGTGGATACAAATTATTTCATATGGAGATCGATTATCGATTACAGATCCCTCTAGTTAAGTTGATCACTCTTCAGATCACTAGGAAGAGTCAATAGAGACAGAAGGGACTACCTAGAATCGCTACAGTAACTAGGAAGAGACCAACATGGTCCCATGATACTTTGAAAAATGAAAAGGAGATACATATATATGGAATTGATGAGCCATATCATGAGGAGGAGCAAATGACTCCACTAGTAGTGAGGCAAGTGGCCCCACCAAGTACTAGCTCAGAAGGAGATAAAGTTCAGAGGGATCCATCCCTCATGATCTAGTAGGGAGGAGCAACCTCCACAGGAAATTTCATAGGATATCAGACTTCAGATGAAGTTAAAACATGCATAGCGAGAATATGGCTCTTGATATTATATAGACTAAGAGGGAGTCAAGATTTAGAGGGAGAATGAAAAATCAAAGTGAGCCTGATCTAAGAGAGATTCAATGGCTTAGAGATTTTCATTTAGAAAGTATTCCTCCTCAGATTCAGAGACCTCTTCCAGGACTGATAGACATGAGGCTATATCAAAGCTTCAAATGATTTGAGGAGATATGAGATCTCCTGGGAGGATTCCCTTGTTTCAGTGATAGAGGAGGAAGCCAGTAAGAAGGACATGGATATGGATTTTTCCTTGGTTCTGATACCAGAAGAAAAGTTTGTGGTGACTTCCAAGTTGATCTACAAGATTAAGCATGCTACATATGGTAGCATAGAGATGTACAAATCTTGATTTGTGTCCAGAGGAGTCTTCCAGAAACAGGGATAATATTATGATGAGACACTTTCTTCAGCAACCAGAAGACGTGTACATAGAGCAACCACAAGATACATGAGAGAGAGTCTCATGTCTACAGACTGAAGAAGGATTTCTATAGGCCTAAGCAGGCACCCAGGGCATGATATGCCAGATCAGATAGTTACTTTATGAGCTTGGAAATGATTTCCCATTGATCCTATATATGGATGACATGTTTCTTACATGGGACGATAAGCTCATAGATGGGTGCAAGAGGGAACTCAATTTAGAGTTTGAAATGAAGGATCTGGATTTGATGGGACTGGAGGTGTGGAAGACGATATTTTTCCTTAGCCAAGTAAAATATACTCTTGATATCCTTGTCAGGCTGCTAAATTGAAGATTTGAATGACCTGAAACACTAAATTGTCAAACCAGGGTTGGTAAACTTTGAGCTGCTACACTGTATGTGCGGGTAAGGCTCTAATCGCTATCTGAATGCTATCCTTAGCAGAACGCACAAACTTATTCTAAGAACTTGAATCCTAATGATTATCCTGAAGCTTAGCATTTCCTATTTGAGTCATTAACAGAAAACAATCCTATGTTTAAATGTTGGTACTTCTATTTCCATGCAGAAGTATGATTTCACAAGATTATTCCACCACTACTTTTAATCATATATCATCACCATTTCGATTCAAGCCATGACAAACAGAGTATTTTCGGAAATGCATTCAATCTGGTCATCAAAATCAATCTAAATCTGTCTACAGGAAAACAGAGTACTACCCTACCTACTGGTACCAGAAGCTTCCTTTGATTTAACTGTAATCTACTGTTCTAATTAAGTAGGGTAACTAACTATCTAACAAAGAAACTTTCATTCCAATTCTAAGTTATGTTCGAATTGAAAACTAGAAACTAATCAAATCTTAGTTGATGTTCTAAACCCTACAGGCATCATTCATGCATTCAATATTCATCAACATAAAAGATAACAGTATGCGGGAAACAATTCTGTTGAAGAACGATTAAACACGATTTTGAACCAGTCAATCTTTAAACTTTAAGCTATCCTGTATGCAAATTCCAAAACACCGAGATGAACTAAATCTAAGGCAGAGTAACACAGCGACTTGAACCGGTTTGGCGGGCCC
>ML791953.1:405135-434291 GCA_009831015.1 Picea engelmannii
AAGAGTGGGATAGACCGAATATTGCATCGACACAATAAATTTACAAGATTCATCACTCTCCAAGAGAAGAGTGGGATCAACTGAAGATTTCATTAGAGCGATCACTTCCTCAACCAATGATTGAATAGTCTGCAAGAAAACATGGTCAAGAGATGTATCATCCCCTAGAATAAGAGTGGGATTAGTCGAAGATTGCATCAGAACAAACACTTTATCAACCAATGGCTAAATAGGTTGTTGGGAAAGAAAATATGACTCAGAAATGGAAGGGACTTCATACAAGGACCATGCTCTTCATACCACATAAATAACAGGGCATAAATGAGTAAGTTTATCTCCCTTGCAAATATTACAACAGAAATTGGGCTTACATCCTATTCTTCTAGATTTCTCCATAGTATCAATTCCCCCATCATGACTTGCAGTTGGCGATAGGTTTCCCCCAGCATGAATTGTAGTGGATGGAAGCATATCTCCAACATGACTTGCAGAGGTTGGTGACATGTCTCCAACATGACTTGCAAAGGTTGGTGACATTTTTACAGTATGACTAGCAGTGACTAGACTCATTGATCTAGGTGGATATTGGTGGCCACCCATCGATTCCAACTCGCTCGTCTTGTAAATTTTTAGTTCAACATGTTCTTCTGTACTTAGTTTTAATTATGGGTTCTACACTTCTGTGGTCGTATGAATCCCTACACATCCTCCAGATGGATATTGGTGGCCTCTCACGTAATCAAATTGGATTATTTTGTATGTTTTCATGTCCACGTATTTCTGTACTTTGAGGTCTATTTTGGGGCCCTAAAAAGTTTTTTTTTTTTGTCCCACATTCAAGCTGTAAACAAATTCATATTTTTATGGAACAATGCATAGTTTTCAAAAATTCCTTTCCAATGAGCTATCACACACCTAAAACGAAGGTCGTATGCAAAAGTTACGACACTGGGAAGTTAATGTACTAACTTACCCAAATGGGGCCCACATGACTTTTGGTGTTTCATCTCCTAGGGTTAGGTTTTTGGATGTCTAGGGTTTTGGAATTCATGTTTATCATAAAAGGTCCTTCATAGCCTCATTGTAATCATCTTCTTGTGAATGAGCATAGCTATGTTGACAGGCGTAAGTGGCACATTGTGAACTAGAAGGTTAGATCTGGATCAGGTTTGTTTAATTAACCCAAGCCATTTGGTATGATCTGACCCGACAGGTTTTATGTCTCTGTTATTTGACTAGGGTCCTAAAAATAGTAAAATAAATAAACTAATCTAAATATATGATTCTAAAATTTGATATACTAATTACAAATGTTTATCTAAAAACGTGAATATACAAATGATTATAAACAATCTATATATAGTTTACAAGGTTTGCTTAAAATCTTGCGAAAGTAGATGTTCGTGATAGTGTTTCTGAATAAGATAATTTAAGAACATAAATCTTTCTAATGTTTAAAGATATTAAACTAGTAAATACTAAGCGATTACGATTGAAACAATGACACAAAAACAATCAAAGTTAATTAATGCAATCATCGTTTCATTCATAAAAAACTCTGAATAAAATAAAGTAATGCATCTACTAACCTCTAACTGATCAACCATAAAAAATTTCCTCTCCCTATGTTGTATGAGCTCCTACTTTTTATGTATTTAAGGGAAACCTATGACAGAAACAAACAATAGTGCTTACTGAAGAAATTCAAGGAAGTGTTTGTTGCTTGGAGTGAATTTATAACAACATAAATATGACTAATTAAAAATCCCATGACCTCAAGATAATCAATAGCTAAGAATGAAAGAAATCTCAATTCTGAACATTGATATTATCAATCATTTAACATCAGAAGTAAACTCAAAAATAATTAAATGATCGATTGATCACAAATACAAAATGAACTGACAGATCGTGGACAATATTCAAATAAATATCGATATGAAATATCATGTGAAGACGAGGCTAAAGATAAATCGACATAAATGATAACTCATAACATAGACATAATATGAGAACACAATGGAATAGTCATTTCACAATTCACACAGGTCTAAATCCAACAGTGAACTTCTTTCTCATATTAATTCCCAAAATTATATGTTCATAATGTATTTCAGGAAAAGTTGTCCTTAACACTAAACAACAACCATTATTTAAACATGTCTTGGATCAATAAATTCTTATCATACAAGATAGAGGATAATCCCTGAAAACAAGTTTTTTTTACAAAAATAGGATAACAAAGGAACACTCCTGTAGGAGACCTTACATCAAAATATAACTACATAAATGACATTGTTTTATCAAAATAATAAATTACTAAGCTATGGAGCGCATTAATCCATGATTTCTTCTCCTTGAAAATAGCATCATAACTATTGTTTTCCTGAAAATGATAAAATGAAATTGAATATTAGATAACAATACAAACTAATAATTACAAATAGACTGGATACAAAATATCATGATTCTGTAGCTAGTCTTACATTAAAAACAAAATAAAAAATAAATCTGTCTATTTTATTTTTCCAACATAATTAAATCAAAGAGAATCAAAACAATTTTTTACCATTTCAAAGATTAGACAATGAAGCATCTGATAATTTTGAATTAATGATTAGTGTTGAAATTTGTTGCATTCTTGATAACCACATTACCCGCTCATTTAAACCTTTTGTTTTCCATGCTAGCGTTGGATCGAATGCATGCTTTTAATTCTTCATTTTCCCTTTCAAGCAAGGGGTTTAAAGCTACCATATGGTTTAACTGTGCTTGGAGATAAGGTATATCAATGTAGTATGTTTGAACCCAATCAAGACAATTTTGACAGTGTATAGGTTCTATGGTAGGTAGAGGTTGAGTGTGTTTTGAAGAGGGCATTTTGGTTTATTTTGTAACTTGCATAAAATCGTGGCATATACCAGTGAAGCCTTCTTGATTTTTTAGGAATGAAGGCAAATTAGAAACAAAATCATATTGTATAGCTTCAATACCAGTTTCATTTCCAAGGAAATGGTCATCTACATCCTCCTATGTAAGAAATTTATCGATTTCATCCTTAGACAAGTGATCATCGACCTTGATCACTGGGATCGAGATCATATGATCTCGCTGGCGATTTTTCAAACTTCTAGATACAAGCCTACCTAGTCTCTTGTTTGTGAAATTTAAATCTGAATTACTTTGTTCCTTATGCTTGCAATTTTTCTTGACAATTGATTTGTTTAAGAAACCTTGAGTCGGCTCATTTATAGGAACATGAGGGATTCTATCCTTTAACACATCTAAAACCTCCTCCAATGATTTTCTGTGTATGAAATTACATCGTTTCCTTTCGCCTAATGGATTTTGAATATCAACAGAGTTTTGGTCTGTGGTCACATGGTATTCATGTGGATCAACACCTTGGTTTTTGGTAGTAGTGTTACAGGGACTGGGGTTTTTATTGAAATGGATAGGCGATTATACTATATTTTTCGGGTAGGGTAAAGTTATTTCTACACAGAAAATCTTCCCAAGTATCACCAGTCTTAGACAAATGAAACAACAAAAGAATTTGAATAAGACCATGATGGAAAAGGCTAGAAAGTGGGTTTAACCTCTGTCTTTGATAAAGCTTAGACATTTTATGCAGACTCATAAATGGATAGAAAGTCATATTTAACTTGAACCCTAGAAAAATTATCAGCAGGTGAATATGATACAAGAAAACTAAGCCATATCTACCTTCACAAGTTATGAATTGATTAAGAGTTAGAAGAAGGCCATGCCATCAGGGTTTGATGAAAGTAATCGGTGTACCTTTTTGGAAACACTTCGATTTCTTAGAGACCATGAGAAAATTCCAGGGAACGCCCTCAATTTTGGCATTTTTGAACCATCGTTCTCCCTCCTAGGATAATCATGTATCTTGTGATATGGAATCTTTGATTACTTCATGTTGCAGATCCCCAATCTTAGATTTCGAGCCATCAAGCGACTAAGCGAAAGCCTATGCAACTACTAGGTTACAACCCTCAAACTGTCTGATGAAAATGTCCCAACCATGTGCCATAATATCGCCTATGGCATCGTCATGGGCGAGGAGGGCATGTGAACGATTGGCTTCAATTCTTACCACGAGATCCATGGGTATTATCACATATACACAACAAGGTTGACGAGAGGGAGGTTTCACTTTACAACACACAAGAAGTAGTAAAAGGTTTGTAAAATAGGGAGAGGTCTGATACCTGAGTACTCGAGAGGCTACCATAACTGACAATTTGAACTTTGGGTGGTTAAGAACTAGAGGACATGCAGGATAATAAACCATTCTGTGCAATGAACACTAAACCCAAACCACCACCACTTACCTATTCCAATAATGAACGTGAGTCTGAATTGTGTAAGACAAAGGGTGATGTGGAATTATGAGTGTGTCATTTATGTACCATGGTGATCATATTGTGATGCGACCGGTGAGAGTAGGATTAATATTTGGAATTTAACCATAAGGTTCTACACAATCAAGCATATACCAAATGTGACAAACCATATAACCAACCATAGAAAAGATTCAATCATATCTCCAAAAGTGAATAAATCAATGGTAATGGATCAACAAATAAAAAGATTAGCTTACAAAATTTAAGGTTTATAAAAAAATAGAGGCCCTTTAGGTGTAATACCTTTAGAAAAAGAGACAAAGAAATCAGAAACTGTATGATGATTACCCAAGCCAAAATTTTGTTCTAATTTCATGCTTTCAGTCATGAAATTAAAAAAAAAAAACGATATATTAAAAATCAACCACTCTTATACTCAGCTAGGCCAATGAACCTCCTCAAAGACAAAATAAAAAAAAAATTGTAAGGAGAAGGAGGTAACTACATAAAAAATTTATCCCTTGGTGATGAATTTTTATTACGATAAAATTTGACAGGAATTGTTGGTTGCCAACAAGCTTTCACATCTCTTCTCAAAGATAAATCCGCCACCATTCTAACGAGTCTTTCACTCTATATTTTTACAATCTCCTTACAATTATTTCATTAATAACAATCAAGTATTGTTGTATTTCTCTTTTTTCTGTAAATTTTCATAATTATTTAATTGTAATTTCTCTACTTTCATTTCATTCTGAAAATAATCCATATCACTCATGCCCCCAACATGAATAAAAATGATTGGTTTTTGGTCTCTAGCATGACTGTCAAAGGTTGTTGACTTTATTCCAATATAACTCACAGTGACTAGACTTATGCTCCTAGCATGACTTGTAGAGGTTGGTTTCTTGTATTTAACATGACTTGCAAAGGTTGTTTACATATGTACAATATGAATATAAGGGAATGGAATTTTTCCCTTGGTGTGACTAGTAGAGGTCGGTCGCTAGTCTCCAACATGACTGGAAGAGGTTGGTTTCCAGTCTCCAAAATAAATCATAGAGGTTGGTGACCTAGTGCCAGTATGAGTTGCAATGAATATACTTTTTCCCCCAGCATGACTAGCAGAGGCTGGTGGAAAGTATTCAACATGACTTCTAGAGGTTTTTGAAATAATTCCAACATGAATAGAAAATGTTGGTTTCATTTCTCCAACACGAATAGAAAATATTGGTTTCATTCCCCCAACATGAATAGAAAAGGTTGGTTACCAGTCTCCAACATGACTCACATAGGTTGGTGACCTGGTGCTAGTATGAATTATAATGATTAGACTTGTACTCCTAGTGTGATGAGAAAAGGTTGGTTTCTTGTCCCCAACACGACTAGGAGAGGCAGGTTATAGATATCCAACATTAATAATAGAGGTTGGTGACTTATTCTTCTCACTCTTCCTCTTCCTATTCCTTTTAGACTTATAGTTACTAGTAGCAAGAAATTCACCAGAAGAGGGAGGAGGAGGAGGAGTAGACTTCATGAATAAAGAAGGTTAAGCATCAACATCTGTTTGATTCCCATGACATAAAGTGCTTATCTGAGAAGCATCAAGAGCTTTCAGAACATTCATACTGGTCCACAACCAAACTGGTATTCCAACATTCAACCCAGGAATGTTCAAAGTGGCCATCAAGGGGGAACCAACATTTAAAAGGAAAGGAAGATCACAAGAATCCCCTTGGAAAGAGGTCCCTTGGTTGGTATCCTTAAGAAATTTGGCCATGACATTTTTATGCACAGGTTCATCCCTTGTGAGATTTTTCATGTCAAAAAAAGTCTCACACAATTACTCTGGTGAAACAGTGGTATAAAAATCCATGCCTCCTAGGAGGTGGCTCCACGCTTTCAAAAGAACGACTAGGGGTCCTTATTGACCAATGAAGTGATTGGTCAACCATATTGAATCAAATATCCAAAAATAGTGATACAAACACAACCTAAGGCCAACTATACAAAGAAACACTCCACTAAAAAGTCATAAGAGAAACATCGCAAATAAACAAATTATCCAAAAAATTATCATAGGTGGATAATACCTTGAGTCAAAAATAATGAAAAAGTGGAAAGGGGCCTTATAGAAATCGCCACGGGTTGATCATGTCCCAAGATTGATGAACAAAGGAGTGAGAAGAAATTAACCCAACCTCCACTTACCATCCCTACACAGTGCAAGTAACCATCGCATCATGGGGAACCCCTTAGGGGTACTGATAGTGTGATACGATGTCTACCCCAGGTACCATGGGAAACCTCCCATAGTCACATCTTATATACCTAGGGAAATTAACTAAGGATACCAACTCGCAGTCAACATTTGGGGGTACATTCAACAGTCAAGATCGAATGTTTAAACAGGGTAACAGATCCCAAAGCTCTAAAAGAACCACCTATCAGGGATGTATGGATTCTAATTAAGCCCCCAAAATATGATCTCTTTGCAATGTTCAGTCAAGCTTCAGAGGGGTTATCTCCTTGGATCTTACTCACATGCCCTTGTGTTTATCTCCTATGTCAGAGGAGGCTCTTGACTATACTTATACAACAATTGTATTTGATTCTCCCCATCTCAAAATCCTATTTTTTTAATCATCCTTGGAGATTTACCTCTCCAATCTTAATCCACGTCCCAAACCCTAAACTTGTTAATGAACCCTAGAAACAAAGTCTAGTAAATTTTAAGTTTAGTGTTAATTTTAGCACTTTTTCTTTACTCAAAGGATATAGAAGTAAAATTGATAATTTTTTAGACTCTTGCAAATATTAAACTTATATGAACAATGGAAAATAAAACTTTACACTAATTTTTTAATGAATAGTTTTTTCAAGAAAGCAAAATGCATGAACAATCTTTCAAACCTTGAAATTGAATATTTTTTATTTTTGATGAAAAATGGACAATGCAACCTTTTGAGAGAAGAAAAAGAAGAAAAAAAAAAGGATGTTGTTTGTTATTTTTCCTTTGAAATTCCTTTCAATATGAGAAGAAAAAAAATCCTATGCTAATGCCTTTTTCTTTTTCAAATATGAAGCAAAACAATGCCACAGAAAGAAAGAGACCTAACTAGTAGCAAACTAGGTTTTTCCATTTTATTCTTCTTTATACCAAAGAATACTTAAATAAAATATGCTAAAAGAAAGAAATTTTTGTATTTTATAAATTAAAATCCAAATGAAATAACAGAATAAAAGTATCAAACTCAAATACAAACTCAAGTTTCAAAAATGGCTGCAACGATGACCAATAAACTAAGATCCTGAGAATAAGACTAGTCTTATAGTTATGAAATGCAAGCGATAAAAAGGATCCAAATATGGATTAAAAAATAAAATTCCATTCAATTATAAGGCTTTATCAACCTCCTATATCCCACAAAAAGTTTCCGATAAAAACTCCCCAAAAAAGACTCCCAAAAATCCAAAAACCAGTGTTGAAAAAGGATGAAAAAACAAGCCCAAAAATCACATTTTTGGAGGCATATGCCCATGTATCCATTGTAGGCCCTTATATCCATTATATGTCATGTATAAAAACTCTTGTACATGCCCTATCCTTCTATAGGGAGCGTATGTACGCATCTAAGCCTTCCATATGCCACGTATATGACTTGCAGTTGTGCACATTTTTACCTCTTAAAATGTCTGTATGTACACGCTCTTATATTTAATAAGAAGCGAATGTACGCTTCTGTTGGTAAAAGAAAGAGCATATACAATTGGAAAAACTTGGAAAAATTAGGTCTAAATCCCAAAACTCGGAATGCAACAAAGAGATCAAAAGGAAGACAAAAATAATGGAAACAAAAAAGTGAATCAAATAATGACTCAGAATGATAGAAGAATCAAATAAAATTTTATTTATTTATCGAACTAAATAAATATTGAACTCAAAAAGAAACACACACAGGGTCTTAAAGTCCCAGGAGATACCCCAAAAACCTATCCAAACACCTTAAAACCAAAAAATATTTGAAAAAATCCTTTCTATAAAGATTTAAGTGCATGTGCTCAAGGTAGGCCGCATATACAAAAAAATTTAAATTGGTTGGCACATATATGTATGCAACTATGATAACTGGCACAACACGTATATACCCCAAAATTTTCAAAAATATAAAAGAAGAGGCATGCTAAAGGCACAAGTGAGTAAATAAAGACTTAGATAATTGTAAGTCACCAACCTAAGTATCAAGTAGCAGTCTAAAACACAAGAAAAATAAAATAAACCAAGCAAACAAAATAACAAATCCCAAAATATGCCCACTAGGGAGAAGTCCCTATTATGGTCACCACTTCTTCTTTCGGGGGAAAATACCCTACAACAGTGGGCTTACTTCATCATACTAATGACCGTACAAGAAACAAATTCCATAAAGAATGCTTAACAGAGATATTATAACCAAATTCAAAGGAAATAACTAACTTTTGGGAGAAAGAGAAAGATTAACTCACCAGGATTCCAACGGTTGAGGTTGTTCTCGATTTTCAAAGCCTCTTTTCTCTTTTCCAATGGTTGCTCTACAAACTGAAAGAACCTTGAACAAGCATACCTATACAAAGAGGTAGTTATACTAGTAAATACTTGTTAGTCCTATGAAAAATGATGTAAATATAAAATCAATTAGTATTAAATGAAGAATATATAAAAGAATTGTAGATTTAAGAAATACTAAAACAATACACTTCAAAGGAATGAATTTATATATTATTGATGAACAATAGTTAGGTAGTTATAGATTTTACTTGTACGATGTGGCATTTCCCTATCAAAAGAACTTTGGATTCCTCCACCCCAGATATTGCTATAAGGGTTAGCTTTGAATTTGAATTCACCATGGACCCAAAGAGAATATATGGGAGACTATTGGTTAGATAGATTGGTGAACAGAAAGAGGTTGGAAACAAGGGTTTACATATCAAACAACTAGAAACAATAGGGATATGTATGGGCTTACAGAATCTGCAAGTTTATCCAAACCGTGTTTGTTCTAATGTGAAAAGTACCATTTTCTTACTCCTTGGAAAAAATTATCCTTTTATGTGGTCTCTAGTTGGTTAGAGAAGATCGAGTACAGGTAAAAGGAGTAAGGAAACTAACCATGCTTGTAACTTAACATTTAATTAAGCATAATTATATTTTTTTCAACATTTGTTATCATGCATGTGGCACTACCTTGAGTATCCCTCATATACACATGCTTCATAACTTCTAGGGCATGTACATCTTCCAAAACAATGTTTTCTAGAAGGAATCAAGGAGGTATGGGAAAGAGTTGTCTATAAGTAGGATAGGGGTTAGGCCAATAAGAGAACTAATGCTTCAAAGGTGGCAATTGACGCTATAACAATAAGTCAATGAATATAAATGGAACAATGGAAAAAAGGAATTTGGTAATATCACAATCAAACATAGCCCTAGATGACCATCGAAATCGAACATTACCCTTGATGATTGTCACAATGCAACATAAACCTTTATGGATGTCACAATGTGACACAACCATTGAGGAATGTAGTAATTCAACATAAGTCAACCAAGATGAACATAATTATTGCAACATAACCATAGTCAACCATGGGTACCCATGGTCAAGAATAGTCAACAAGGTTATCTATAGTCAACCATTCCCAACCATGGTCTACAAAAGTGAGTCATATTCAACCAAATTCAACCTTGGTCCACCATAGTCAAACATATTCAACTATGGTAAATCATAGTAAACCAAAGACAACCATATTGAATGATGGCCGACAAAAGATAACCATGGCTAACATAAGTCAACCATGATAAGAATCACAATATTAAATACCATTAAGGAACATCAAAATCTAACCTAACCCTTTTGAAACATTGCATTGTGACATAAACATTGAGGAACATAGTAATTCGACATAAGTAAACCAAGAAGAATGTCTTAATACTACATAACCATTGAGGAGCATCACAATCCAACATATTCGTTCATGAATGATGCAATACAACAAAGCCCTTCAAAAACATTGCAATATGACATAAGTCAACGAAGAGGAACATTGCAATGTGATAGAACCATTAAGGAACATCACAAATGTGACATAACCCTTTATGAATGTCACAATGCAACATAACCATGGAGGAATTTAAGAATTCCATATTAATCTAACTAATATGAAGATTATAAGGAATCATGACCATTTTATAACAAATAAATGTAACAATTCCATATTAATCTAACTAAGATGAATATTATAATGCATCATGACCATTCAGGAACATTGCATTGAAACATAGCCCTTAAGGGATGTCACAAGGTGACGTAACACTTAATGAACATTATAATGTGATGTAACCATTAAGGAACATCACAATTCAACATAGGTCAATGAAGATGTATTCCACAATGTGACATAATCATTGGGGTACATCACAATCGAACGTAAACCTTGAGGAACGTCACAATGCAACATAACCCTTAATGAATATCATAATTTAGAATAATTGAAGAGGAACATAGCAATTCCACATAAGTTGACTAGCCACATGTAAATGACAATGAACCATAATGATTTAAGAATGTCACAATGGAACATTACCCTTTAGAAACATTTCAAGGTGACATAACACTTTAGGAACATTTCAATGTGACAAAACTAATGAGGAACATAACAATTTGACATAAATCAATGAATCTAAATGGCACAATGTGACATAGAAACTTGGGAACATCGCAATGTGACATAATACTTGATAGACATTGTAATGCAACACAACCATTAAGAAATGGCACAATGTGACATAACCATTGAGGAATGTCACATGTGACATAACCCTTGAGGAATGTCACCATGTGACATAACCATTGAGGAATGTCGGAATGCAACATAACCCTTGAGAAACATCGCAATGTGACATAACCCTGGAGGAATTTTATAATGTGACAGAACCCTTGAGGAATGTCATAATGTTACATAATAATTGATGGAGATCACAACATGACACAACCATTGAGTAATATATCTATTTGAAATACGTCAACCAAGATGAATTTTGCAATGCAACATTTCCATAGTAAACCATGGTTAAACATAATCAACATTGTCAACCATAGTCAACCATGGATAACCATAGTAATCATGACCAACCATAGTCAACTAAAGCCAATCATAGTGAACCACGGCCAAATGAAGACGACCATGGTTAACATAAGCCAACCATGATAAACATCACAATATGAAACAATTGTTGAGGAATGTCACAATCTAACCATAGTAAAACATGGTCAACCATAGTGAACCATAATCAAGCACAGTGAATGTTGGAAGATGCCAATTTTGGGAGAAAATCAAGGAAGTTTTGAAGAAATCAAGGAAATGACGAAAAATGGGGAGTGCGCTGGAAACAGAGGAAAAAAAACACTAGAAATATAGGAAAAACAACACCGAGGAAAAGTAGTTACAAAGTGGAAAAATTGTTGCAGAGCAGTTGGAAAGTGGACACATGCCAAATTGGAGAATGGTTTGATCTTGGACTAGCTAAGATTGAGTCAACTGGAAAGTGGACAAACCTAATCCACTTAGGGTTAGGGTTTTTGTAAGGGATTTGTCCCATTTTTGGTATAAGTATAATGTATTAGGATTGTGGAAATTTTGGTTGGAAGGTCTCAGTTTTGTCCTGAGTTCTAGATTTTTTTAGTCTATGCAAGTTCGAAGATTTTTTCTAAGTTTTGTGAAGACTATCAGGATCTGTGGAGATCGATTGTAATGGAGGAAGAAATGTACAGTGCATGACACTGGATTTTGTAGGAATATTAATAAAGAACTGAAGCGACTCATCTTTGTGGACGTAGCCCCAGGAGGGGGTGAACCACGATACATCTGGGTTATGTGTGAATGTTTGTAGTACTTGTGGTAATATTTTCTTTAATGAGTTTTATGATTATCATGTTAAAATGATAAAGGAAATAATATTGCGCACTAAGGATAAACTGATGAAATTTGTAGAACAACACTAAATGGATGGATTTCATATTTAGTATTCATATTTGAATCTTATGTTACAGTAAATATATGTCATTAGGTATATGTTTTTACAATGTTTAATTAAGTTCTTTTGGAATAGTTATGTCACTGGTCAGAACTAAGATATAGCTAGGGTTAGAATAATAGATGGGTATTCAAGGGCTACCAATTGAGTATATCTAATGCCCCTGAGAGAGAAGAACATCCCATCCCATGGTTGCAAACACTTGAGTCCTGTGGCCACCCATTGAAGCCATATTGAGTGAGACTATGCAGTGCACTCTGTGTGCTCTGATACCTTCTGGTATCCAGAAGGGCCAATGGTAGAAGGGTTGTTGGTAATCCAGTAGTTAGAATCCGGGTTAGCCCATAGAGCCAGGAAACGGTTCTATTGTCAGTTGGAACTAAGATGATTAGATCGGGAGGGATGTATCACGTTGTATAGCGCGATGGCTTAAGAAAGGGGATATTTTTAGGTTGGAATCCCACAAAAGAGGATATTTAAAGGTGGTTCACAGTTCAAGAACTAGATTTTTCCAACAAAGATAATAGAATCCCTAAGTTTAAGCCAAGACGGTACTTGGAGAGATACACAGTTAGAAAAATACACGAGAGTTTCTTTGGTGATTTTCCCACACTATTGCGAGAGTAGATAGCATGGATGAAATATAACCATCCAACAAATAGATTTAGATCAGTGGAGTG
This sequence comes from Picea engelmannii, assembly GCA_009831015.1. Lineage (NCBI taxonomy): Eukaryota > Viridiplantae > Streptophyta > Pinopsida > Pinales > Pinaceae > Picea > Picea engelmannii. The sequence continues at coordinate 418,260 of ML791953.1, forward strand.
GACAGAAGAGAGTATCGCACGGTTGAAGAAGGTGAATAACAAATTCATGCATGTAGTATATTTCTAGCTAAACAACATTGTAGCGAGGTATATCATTGAGTTTGTAGTAGACACATTGAAGTATTATGGTGTAGCAGAGCAGGATTTTCTTAAGGGTCCAAGGGGAAGGTACATCAGGTCATTGTACACTTCAATCAAGAGATTGTTGCATGATAAAGGGATATTAACCATGGAATCAGACAACTAAACTACAATGCGTGCATGGGGGAGTTAGGGGAAACACTGAGGAAGGTCTGAGATGGAGGGGAAAATGGATAGAGGAGAGAGTAGTAAAGATAAATATCCCATTATGATGGATCAAGAGGAGATCCAGGAAATTCCGCAGAAGGAAGGAATGACACGTAGTGGCAAACCCAACCAATATAAGATCAATAAGAAGAAAAGAGAAGTAGCTGAGAGGGAAGGCTTGGAGAGTGATGAGGAAGAGGTAGAGGATCTCTGTGTTGTGCATAAAATTGAATAAATTATACGTGCCACATATGAAATAAATACTAGAGGAGCGGGATCTAATGAGGAAGAAAGTACCCCCGTCTAGATCTGAATTAGTGTAGAACCTACAACCCCATGTACGATTAACACATCAGAAAATAAATAATTATATAGAGAACCAGTGACTGACATTCAAAGGAATCTATGAGATCATAATATAAGTGAGTGTACAAGTGGAAGTACCAGTAGAAATACCAGTGGGATTTCAAGTCCGAACAATAGTACATAGATAGTAGTACCACTTGGATAAGGTACAACAAATTCTATAATGGCAGGTGTAGATCCAACGATAAGATTACTAGAGTTCCATGGGGATGGAGAAAAATACCTAGAGAATCACCTATTCATGTGTGAGCAAATATGGGAAGAGAAAAGAGTCACTGATGAGGTAGCAGGTTGAGTTGATGGCAGGATAGACTGTGCCATAGTTTGAAAATGTGTAGCAATTTCAAGTAGTGCCATAGTTTCAACAACCCCCGCAGTATAATCAGGAACCACAATGTCATCAAAAGAACATGGATCTAGAAGGGAAACGAGGAGGATTCATAGGTAGAGGAAGAGGAGGAATGGGAAGAGGAAGAGGACATATTATCTGCCATAATTTTAGCATCAAGGACACTATGCCATATATTTTCCTCAACCAACAACAACATGTATGTATCGTCGTGCAACATATCACGTGAGATAATATTGCTTGAAGTTAATGACGAATATCCAAGAGAAGAGGAATCTAAATAACTAGAATTTTGAGTGGATTGTTGCAGAAACAAGGGATCCTGGGAGGAACATCAATGTCATGACTAGAGGAGGAGTGAAGACAGGAGTATATGCACATAATAAGAAGTAATATTAGTGTTGGATTCATAAGAACACTCAGCCACAACAACAATTTGATGCAAAGAAGGAGAAGGAAAATTTCAAGGAAGAAAAGAAGGAATTCTTAAAGGAGAATGAAGCCTCCACATTGAATACAATGTCGAGGTATGATACCGTTATTTTTTATATGCCTCATTCTTTGGAACATACTTGCAAAGGAAAGAAAACAGAGAAAGTAAGTAACTTAAATAATTTCTTGGAATCTTTCTTTAAATTACTTAATGATAAGAATGCCATGGATTTGTTTAAAAGTATTCTTGAGAAATGTATCATAGAGGAAGGGGTTGGAACAAAACCAAAGAAGATTAATCATGTCCATAGAAAGAAAAGAACTAGTGGAGAGTTCAGATTGCATGCAAATATAGGAGACTTTATTATGGGAAATTTTATCCTAGACTTAGGATCAGATGTGAACATTTTTCCAAAGAAGACTTGGGAAGCAATGGGAGAACCTACACTAGGGTATTCACCTATCCAATTGAAGCTATAAAACCAACATAGAGTGATTCCCATAGTTATATTGGAGAATATAACAGTGGATCTAGATGGTGTGTGCACCACAACAGACTTTGAAGTGATGGATATGGTGGATAAGTCTATACCATTTCCAACAATATTGGGAATTGATTGGGCCTTTGATAATTAGGACATAATTAATTTAAAAACTAGAAATACGATATTTGAAGCTGGGTAATTTAGAGTAGTAGCACCTTTAGATCCCTTAGATTGTGAGAGATATGAAGAACCTATGCATGACAGTGTTCTAGAGGATGATGTGAACCAGTTGTATAGGACTACTGCGTGAGATGAAGACTATGTGAATCCAACTGTAGTTGGAGTGCTCGGTTGGAGGAGTATTAATTCCTACATGTCATATTTTGATACTGGAGTAGAAAACTAACAACAAATATTGCATGAAGTCTCTACTAGAAGGTGCACTAGAGTTACATGCGTGGTAATATGGGTTGGGACAGAAGTAAGACAATTTTCCATATTTACTTAATAGGACAATTTAGAAAACTTCCTAACAAAGTTTGAATAAGAGGTTTTGGGTAGTCATAGATTATTAGTGTTGGATATAGAACTGAGGGACACACCTGCATGATAGTGGGGTGCACATAAGAAGGTAATTCAGGACTGGTATCAGTGTAAGTGACAGATGCGCATAAAATTTGGTAGGAGTCAACAGGATAGACTCTTACAGAAGTATGATGGAAGAGGGAACCCAAGACAACACATAGATGAGTGTGTCACTAATTGGATATTGGTACCACCAGGGGAATGGATGCATTACTTTATTCATACAATAGAAGGAATACCTAGTAATTGGTACAAGGAGCGGGAACTGCGCAGAGAAACTGCAAGTTGGGGCGTAGTGCAACATAACTTTATTAAGAACTTTGTATTTGAAAGTGATAATCCATGGGTGGATCTAGAATTACATAGGATCAAAGGGAAGATATTTGAATATTATGTGGTAGATACAATGACAATAGATAAATATTACAGAAAAGAAACACTTGAACAATTAGTTTACTTTTATCAGGTCATAGAGGATGAAGAAGAAGAGGAAAACCCACATGACATATAGATATTATAAGGGGAAGGAGAAAGAGGGTTGGAAGGACCCCTGTTACAATCATAAAATTTTACTGCACCTATGAAGATTAAAAAGGTCAATACTGGGACTAAAGAGAATCCCAATATAGCCAACATTGGAGATTACTAGGATAGTGAAACAATGGAAAAGATAACTGAATTACTAGGTGAGTATAGTGACTTATTCCCACCCAAATTTTCAGAGATGAAAGGGGTCGCAGGAGAACTTGGGGAAATGAATATACACCTCATATTGGAGGAAAGACCAGTTAGATAGAGACCATATAGATTAAAGCCCATCTATAAACAAAAGGTTAAGGCAAAAATTGACAGAATTCTCAAATTAGGAATCATAGAGCCTGTGGAAGAATCAGAGTGGATTAGTCCAATGGTGGTCCAAGAAAACAAGACCGGAACGATTAGGATATGTGTGGATATGAGGAATTTAAATAATTCATGCCTACATGATCCTTTTCCTACTCCATTTACAGATGAGGTTTTAGAGAATGTGGGAGGACAGGAAGTGTACTCTTTCACAAGTGGATTTTCAAGTTACCATTAGATGAGAATTGCTTTGGAGGACAGGTAGAAAAATACATTTGCAACAGAGTGGGGGTCATATCAGTACACAATAATTCCATTTGGTTTAAAGAATGCACCAACAATATTTTCTAGAGTAGTAGTAGATGCATTCAAGGATTTTATACATAAATTTTTAGAGGTTTATCTGGATGATTGGACAACATTCAGTTTATTGAAGGACCATGTAGAAATTATGATGTCAATGTTATAAATATGTAGGCAATGCCATATCTCATTGAACATTAAGAAATGTATATTCATCACACCGTTTGGCATCCTACTTGGGCATATTGTATGAAAATAGGGCTTGATAGTAGACCCTGCAAAGATTGTTGTTATTGTAATTTTACCACCACCAAATTTAGTGTGCCAATTGAGAGCAACATTGGGCCACATAGGGTACTATAGGAAATTCATAAAGGGCTATGCAAAGATTACTATGCCCATGGAGAAGTTACTGAAGAAAGACATCAAGTTTCAATGGAATGATGAATGCCAAGAGAGCTTGGACATATTGAAAGAGAAGACGGTGACAACACCAATTATGAGCTTTCCATATTGGAAAAAATAATTTCATGTGCATGTGGATGCTTCATCCATTTCACTTGGAGCAGTTTTGGCACAATCAGGTGAATGAGACATTGATGACCTAGTATTGTTTTCTAGTAGAAAATTGTATGATTTTGAGAAAAACTATAATACTGCAGAAAGGGAAGGTATGGATATGGTATATTCCCTACAAAAGTTCAGACATTATTTATTGGGTCAACATTTTAATATTTTTACATATCATTCCTCTTTGAAGTACCTAGTTAACAAACCATTGTTGGGGGGGAGGATTTGCAGATGGTTGTTATTGTTTCAGGAATTTGATTTTTAAATCATATTAAAACCATGGAATTTGAATGCAGGACCATATCATCTGTCAATAATTACTAATGGAGAGGAGCCAACGAACTTGGAGGAGAATTTTCATGATGCTAACTTATTTTATGTTCAGATTTATGATGATTATTTTGTTGACGTATCTAGATTTTTCAGCACAAGAATGGCTCCGAGGGAATTTACTATCGTACAAAAAAAATAGTTGGTAGTGCACGTTGTAGACTATCAGCTAATTGCAGGTCATTTATACAAGTTAGGTGAAGATGGAATTCTGAGAAGATGTGTGATGGAGCATGAACGCTCCATTGTGTTAGCAAAAGAACATGAAGGTATAGCTAGAGGGAACTATGTAGGAAATCCTACAACACAAAAGGTGTTTCATGTAGGATTATGGTGGCCTATAGTACATAGGGATGAAAAGGAATATTGTTTGAATTGTGATGTTTGTCAGAGGGTGGGAAAACCATCCATAAGGGATGAAATTCCACTTATTCCCCAAGTACCTTTACAGGTATTTGATAAATGGGATGTGGATTTCATTGGACCCATCAACCCACCAGGAAGGAGGTCAGGAGCCAGATACATCATCATTGCAGCATAATACTTAACCAGATGGGAACAAGCAGCCCCAGTGAAGGATTGCAACACAATTTCTCTTTTAGAACGTGGTGACCAAATTTGGATGTCCCATAATTTTTTTGAGTGATCAGGGAACTCATTTTATTAACAATACAATCAATATATCATCAGAACAGAACACCTAACCATCCCCAGGAAAATGGTATAGTAGAAGCTTTTAACAAGATTCTAGGAAATGCATTGACAAAGATTTGCACTGTGAATAGGGATGATTTGGATTTGAAGGTATCAACAGTGTTATGGGATTAAAGTATTAGATGCAAGAAGATTACAAGACAAAGACCATTCAGACTAGTGTATGGGAAGGAAGTAGTGGTTCCATTGGATTATTTAGTACCTAGTCTATGCATTGCAGTGATCACCAAAATGACAGAAGAAGGTGTTATGCAAGAAAGATTAGATCAACTGATGCAGCTAGAAGAAGACAAAATTCTAGCAGGATTTCACCAGGAAGTACAAAAAGTGAAGGACAAATCTTGGAATGATAGGAACATAAAGAAGAAAATATTTAAGGAAGGAGATCTAGTTCTTCTATATGACAACAGCTATCTACAACACCCTGGTAAGTTCAAGATGCACTGGTTAGGGCCTTATTAGGTAGAGGCCATCACAAATGGAGGTGTTGTGAAACAAAATGATCTTGCAGGGAAGAATCTCAAAGGAATGGTGAATGGAATTCAACTGAAGTTGTATCAAGATAGTCGAACTAACAATCTAAGGTAAAAACATAAAAAATAGGTATGATTATACATATTATATATAGTATATGTTCGAAGAAAAAGAAAAAAGATCTATAAAAAGAAGAAATGTAATAAAAATACAAAAAGATAGAAGAATACTAGAAGGTTTTGATGTAATAGAATTGTTAGAATTAACATCGCGCTGCAGAAAAAATAGTGTTGAAGTAATTGCACGCTGGGAAGTAGTTGACAGGTACAAAAGTGTAGTGCACAGGAAAAAATGAAAAAGAGAAAACTATTAGTCCAGAAAAACTGTTAGGTCATCATCCCACTATAAAGTTAGAAAAAGGGGGAAAATGCAGTCACTTGTGTTTTTAGCTAAGGAGAAGAATGAAGAGAGAAMCCTAAGCACAAGAGAGTGAGAATTATTGATAGCAGGTTGAGATTTGTAGCACAAAAGTTTGGATTATAGCAAGATGTTKCCACCGTGAGTTGGAGCACCGAGTAGGGTCGGTCGAAACATGAGAATCAATGCTCGGTCGGTGCAAACAAGGACATAGGGCATGCCGACAATAGTTTATGTGGAAGAAATCCATACACTAGAGTATGATCCAAYTAGCACGTGGGTGGAGGAGGAATAAATCCCATCACAGGAGGTTAGGAAACCTGAGGAAGATGCGGAAAGAACGGAGTCTGACACGTCTAGAAGAAAAGGGCCACAGGATGAAGAATAAGCSAAGGGTTCAAAGCAACARGGTGTACCTGAGTTCAGGGTGTCGTCCTCGCGAGGGAAAAATAAATTTTAGGCTGAAATCAGTGCGCAAGGAATACCACACCGTCARGMAGAGTTAAAAATTGTGATGCCAAAGATCCCAAATAGAGTAAAAGTGGATGATGAAATGATAGGAGGTGTAAAAAATATAAAGCATTCATACCATGCCGTAGCAGATATCATCAAATTATCGGATTTGGCACAACACAATTACATGGATTGTAGAGGAGAGGACCCATCAGGTGCATCCTTATTAGAGCCTATGCAGTGGATCCTGGAGCTCTATAACACAGGGATTATGAATTTACTGGATATATTGCACTTTGGGCATGGTAAATACATCAAAGGATGTGTGAAATAGCTCCTAGCAAGGGTGCATGGAGGTGTCTTATGGATGGATAGGTCAATTCCTATCAATGTGGACTTAATAGAAACAACCATTGGGCTACCCACAACTGGGGAGAGGAAAGAATAATATCTCGACAACAAGACTAAGGCAAAGGCCATTCTAATGAAATTAAGGCAAACTATGGCACAGATAGAGGGAATAGGGGGATCAATATCACCGACATAAATGATCCAGCGAAAAGATTCACTACAAGGTTTTTAGGGTGTAAGTTAATGTGGAAATGTAGGAAGGAAGAAGTACCAGCAGGGGTGGCAGCAGCTATAGTGCAGTGCGCGAAGGGGAGCTTGATGAGATGGTCCCCTTATTTGCTCAATTCCTTCCTAGAGGACTATAAGGATACAAAATATTGGGGCTCTGATTTCCACTACTAACGGATACTCATCCTCATTGCACTTGTAGGTTGGAAAGAACCGGTATGTCGTCCTCGCCAGGGAAAAAGAAATTTTAGGCTGGAAGAAGTGCGCAAGGAATACTGCACACTTAGGCAGAGTTACAAATTGTGATGCCAAAGATCCTAGATAGAGTAAAAGTGGATGATGAAATGACAGGACGTGTAAAAAATATAAAGTATTCATACCATGATGTAGCAGATATCGTCAAATTCTCGGATTTGGCGCAACACAATTACATGGAATGTAGAGGAGAGGACCCATCAAGTGCATCATTATTATAGCCTATGTAGTGGATTTTGGAGCTCTATAACATAAGGATTATGAATTTATTGGATATACCACACTTTGGGTGCGATAAATACATCAAAGGATGTGTGAAATAGCTCCTAGAAAGGGTGCATGGAGGCATTTTATGAATGAATAGGTCAATTCCTATCAATGTGGACTTAATAGAAACAATCACTGGGCTACCCAAAGATGGAGAGAAGGAAGAATAATATACGGATGACAAGGATAAGGAAAAGGCCATTTCTAATGAAATTAAGGAAAACTATGGCACGGATAGAGGGAATAGGAGGACTGTAAGGATACAAAAAATTAGGGCTTTGAGTTCCACTACTAATGGATACTCCTCCTCATTGCACTTGTAGGTTGGAAATAACTGGGGTGTCATCCTCGCCAGAGAAAAATAAATTTTAGGCTAAAAGAAGTGCGCAAGGAATACCGCACACTCAGGTAGAGTTAAAAATTGTGATGCCAAAGATCCCAAATAGAGTAAAAGTGGATGATAAAATGATAGGAGGTGTAAAAAATATAAAGTATTCATACCACAACATACCAGATATCTTCAAATTATCATATTTGGCGCAACACAATTACATGGAATGTAGAGGAGAAGACTGATCAGGTGCATCATTATTAGATTCTACGATGTGGATCTTGGAGCTCTATAACACAGGGATTATGAGTTTATTGGATATGCCACACTTTGGGCATGGTAAATACATCAAAGGATGTGTGAAATAGCTCCTAGAAAGGGTGCATGGAGGTGTCTTCTGGATGGATAGGTCAATGTATATCAATGTGGACTTAATAGCAAGAATCACTGGGCTACCCACAGATGGGGAGAAAGAAGAATAATATCTGGATGAAAAGACTAAGGCAAAGTCCATTTATAATGCAATTAAGGAAAACTATGGCACATATAGAGGGAATAGGGGGATCAATATCATTGACATAAATGATCCAGCGACAAGATTCACTACAAGGTTTTTATGGTGTAAGTTAATGCAAAAATGTAGGAAGGAAGAAGTACCAACAGGGGTGGTAACAGCTACAGTGTAGTGCGTGAAATGGAGCTCAATGAGATGGGTCACTTGTTTGCTCAATTCCTTCCTGGAGGACTGTAAGGATACAGAAGATTAGGGCTCTGATTTCCACTACTAATGGATACTCATCCTCATTTTACTTGTAGGTTGTAAAGAACCGGGGTATAGTGTGTTTCTTCATAGATTAGGAAAGTGCGGCGCAACCCAATACACTTCCTTAAGGAGCACAAAGGACCCGAAGAAGAAGAGGATGAATAGTGAAAAATTTGCACTATAGCTTTCATATATCCATAATCACTTAGCCAACAAAAGGCCAAGTGGGGGGAAGCAACCCACCGCAAAATAAATGTAGAGAGTATAAGAAACCATGGGGTGGTTCCACACGGGATCCACCGCACATAGGGAAGACATCGAGAGTTACAAGAAAACAAGTGTGCACAACCGAAGTGAGGATAGAGACACAAGATATACCTATGGAAGAAGAAGTTAGACAAGAGAAAGGGGTGGGTACACACATTCAAAAGACATCTAAGCCAAAAGATGCCCAAAATAAGAGAACAGGGGAGCAATAAAGTGGCTCAAGGAAGAAGGCAAAGGCCCACAAGACACCACCTAACACATCACTGATAACGGATGATGTAGAATTAGTAGCTACAACCATTGAATATTGGCTATTGGAGGCTTAGGAGAATGCCAAGAATGATAGGGATTAAATTATTGAGAAGGTGCAGGAGGTAAAAACTGCGCTGTAATAGTTAAAGATCAGGGCAGAGCAACAACAAAAAGACACACTAGTAAAGACTATGGAAGGAATGCCAGTAAGGGAAACAGTGCAGATCATAGCGCAGGGGAGCACAAATTTCAATATAACACCTGATATGTTGTACATTGACGAGGAGGTGACACAACAACCTCTAAAGGAGATAGATACATTGGACTTGGCAATGCCCAATATCCCGACAAAGGCACTGTACAAATTGCAGATCAATGTCGCACAGGAAATCTAGTCTAGGGCAAGGTCGGATGTGACAAATGTACATACATCACATGAGGATAACATAACATTCAAGGAATAAATTAATAAGGAAGGGAAGGAGATGAAGTTAGCGCGGTAGAAGATAGAAGAGATGGAGAAACACATTGGCGCAGTGTTTCAAACCATCCCGGACAACACAATATCAGAGGAAGTATCATCAGAGGAAAATATGAAGAAAATATCTCAGGATTTGGAGAAGTATAAGAACCAAATAAAGGATATAAAGGAGCATGCAGTACCCACAACGCGTCCAAAAGTAAGGGCACAACGATATCAAGATGCAAAAACATCTGTGGAGAATATACCGCAGGATATACAAAAGAGGACAAAATTGTTGGAGAAAAGTGCCCAACTATGGACAGAATTACAAGAAGATGGAAGCTTGAAACAACTGCAAGGAAAGGATAATAGGGTCAACGTAGCAATGGAAGACTTGAAACAAAGACAGAAGATGATGTCACTGCCTAAAAAAATTAAGGAAGCTACATAAATGAAGATTCTACATTCAGAAGAAAATGTAGTGCAGGCAGAGAAGATTGCAAGGCATGATCAGTTGGAGCCTCTCCAGGAAAAGGTTGAGCAGTTGTTCATGGAGATCAACGCAGCAAAATCAAAATTAGAACATACAGGCTTGGACGGGGGAGAAACATTGAAACATCCATTCACCACGCAGATGGTAGAAGCCATGGTGGAAAAGAGAAACCAAGCTTAGGGTCAATGCCAACAAGCAATAAAGACGTATGAAGCACTGGCACAGGAAGTGAAAGATGCAGGAGTCAATGAGTGACTCGGGACGAGTCACGATGTCAGTGTTGGGGGCCTGTTGGTGTAGGACAATTTTGGGAGAAAATCAAGGAAGTTTTGAAGAAATCAAAGAAGCACCGAAAAACGGGGAGCGCACTGGAAATGGAGGAAAACCAGCACCGAAAATAGAGGAAAACCAGCGCCGAGGAAAAACACTTACAAAGTGGAAAAACTATTGCGGAGTAGTTGGAAAGTGGACAAGTGTCGACTTGGAGAACGGTTCAATCATGGACCAACTGAGATTGAGTCAGTTGGAAAGTGGAAAAACCTAATCCACTGAGGGTTAGGTTTTTGTAAGGGCTTTGTCCCATTTTTGGTATAAGTATAATGTATTAGGACTATGGAAGTTTTGGCTGGAAGGTCTCAGTTTTTTCTCGAGTTCTAGATTTTGTTAGTCTATGCATGTTTGAATATTTTTTCTAAGTTTTGTGAATACTGTCGCGATCTGTGGAGGTCACTTGTAATGGAGGAAGAAATGTATAGTGTGCGGCACTGGATTTTGCAGGAAGATTAATAAAGAGTTGAAGCAACTCATCTTTGTGGACGTAGCCCCAAAAGGGGGTGAACCATGGTACATCTAGGTTATGTTTGAATGTTTGTAGTACTTGTGTTTATATTTGCTTTAATTAGTTTTATGATGCATGTTAAAATGATAAAGGAAATAATACCATGCACTAAGGATAAATGGATGAAATTTGTAGAAGAACACTAAATGGATGAATGTCATAGTTAGTATTCATATCTGAATCTTATGTTGAAGTAAATGAATATATGTCATTAGGTATATGTTGTTATAATTGTTAATGAAGTTCTATTGGAATAGTTGTGTCACTGGTTAGAACTAAGATCTAGCTAGTGTTATCATAATATATTGGTATTTGAGGGCTAGTAGTTGAGTAGATATAATTCCCCTAAGAGAGAAGCACATCCCATCCCATGGTTGTAGACACATGAGTCCTGTGGCCACCCATTGAAGCCATCTCGGGTGAGACTACGCAGTGCACTCTGTGCGTTGTTTTTCCTTTTGTTATCCAAAAGGGTCTATGGTCAAAGGGTTGTTGGTAATCATGTAGTTATAACCTAGGTCATCCCATAAAGCCAACAGTGAACCAAATTCAACCATGGTCAATGTAAATCAACTAAATCCAACCATAGTCACACATGGTCAAGCATAGTCAAACATGGTCAACCATTGTCAACCAAAGTTACTCATAATCAACTAAAGTGAACTATAGTCAAACACATTCAACCATAATCAACCATAGTCAAATATATTCAGCTAAAGTGTACCATAGTCAAACATAGTCAACCAAATTTAACCATGGTCAACCATAGTCAACCTTGGTTAACTATGGTCAACCATAAAGAAACATGGCTAGCTATAGAAAAACATGGTCAAACATGGCCAATCGGTAGACAACCATGGTCAACCAATTTTGACCATAGTCAAACATGGTCAACCACATGCAAATGTTTTTATACATAGTTAATCTTAGTCAACCATAGTCAAGCATTGTTAACCATAGTCAAGCATTTTCAACCATAGTCAAACATGATCAACAATGGCCAACTAAGGTCAACCATGGTTAAATACGACCACCCTTGGTCAAACATGTTGAACCATATTCAAACATGGTAATTCATTCTCTAGCATAGTCAACCATGGTCATTCATTCTCTAACATAGTCAATCCTATCATTCATTTCCAATCAAAATTAGTCATAGTAAACCATAGTCAAGCATGTATAAACATGGTCAACCACTATCAACCAAATGTCAAGTATAAACAACCATGGTCAACCATAGTCAATCATGGTTAAATATAGTCCACCATAGTAGACCATAGTTGACCCAAGTCAATTATAGTCAAGCATAATAAATGATACCCAACCAAAGTCAACCATGGTCAACCATAGCCAACCATGATAAACCATGGTCAAAGAAGGTCAACCATACTAAAATATCATAGAATTTTCAATCGTATCTATATTGATATTTTAATTCATAATTTTACTAATCCTCCCCATGCATGTTGACCATCAACTAGCACAACCACATAATTAAAAGTATTTGATATATGCCAATCAATGCCATTGGTTTTGAAAGTGGAAAATGACATTGATTGACATATATCAACCACTTTTAATTATGTGGTGGTGATAGTTATATTAATTTTTTAATTCACAAATCTATTAATCCTTCCCATGCATGTCGGTCGTCAACTAGCACAAACACATAATTAAAATTGATTAAGATATATTGACCAACACCATTAGTTTTGAAAGTGGAAAATGGTGTCAATCAACGTATATAAACCACTTTTAATTATGTGTTTGTGCTAGTATATTGTTAACATGAAAAAAATTATTATGTTTTTTTTTAATTGATAGCAATGTTTAAATTACACATTGTTATGTATTTATGTTTGTTCGATGTTGTAGTGGGTGTAAGGTATCCTCTTATTTTTTAAACATCATATTTTTAAAATCCAGGAAAGGGAAAAAATTAGAAAAGATATATTTTCTAGTACTATAAGAATTTTTCATATTTTTATATCAATTCAAAAGTCTCCAAAAACTTTAAAATCATGAAAAAATATGTTCATGGAACTTCATTCATAATTTTATATAAGATATTGAAATTTCCAATGGTTTTATCATTCAAAAAGTCTCCGAAAGCCTTAAAATCATGAAAAGATTATGTTCATGGAACTTCAAAACTTCATTCAAAAGTCTCAAAAAACCTTAAAATCATGAAAATATTATGTTCACGAAACTTCAATCATAATTTTATGCAAGGTATTCAAATTTCCACTAATTTTAACATTAAGAACTTCATTAAAAAAAACAACAACTTTGGATTAAAAATATCCTACTTAACTGGTGTGAAGATGTCCTATTATACATCTATGAGATTCCATTTAATTTCAACTATTATACATAATTATTAATTTACATTTTCATATTCTTATATGAATATGATTTTGGCTTTTATGTTTACACATTTCATAATTCTAGTCTCTCAATTATGCTTTTATATTTTTAACCAAATTAAAATAAAGATAAATTTTAAATTTTAATATATATTATTTTTTTAAATATAAAATTTAACTTAAATATTTAAGATTTGAATTCTTAACCAAACTAGAATAACAATAAGTTTTAAGTTTTAATATATATTAAATTTTTTATTATTAATCAAATATAAAATTTAACTTAATTATTTAAAATTTATTCAAATAATAATAAAAAAAAGTCTAAACCTCAAAACATTATATGAAAATGAAATCATAAATATTGTTTCGTTTAGAAGCAAACTAACACACAATAGAATCTTGTGCATTTCACTACCCCATTAGAAATGATATGCTAAAATATTAGAATTTACTAATTACTAAGTTGAAATCATAAATATTGTTTCGTTTAGAACCAAACTAACACACAATTGATTCTTGTGCATGTCACTACCTCATTAGAAATAATATGCTAAAATATTAGAGCTTACTAATTACTAATTTGAAGGATTTGGGTTTTATTATTAATCAAATATAAAATTTAATTTAATCATTTAAGATTTATCCAAATGAAAAAGGTTAAACCTCAAAACATTATATGACAATGAAATCATAAATATTGTTTTGTTTAGAACCAAGAATCTTGTGCATCTCACTACCCCATTAAAAATGATATGCTGAAATACTAGAGCTTACTAATTAGTAATTTGAAGGATTTGGGGAGTAAGTATCAAATTAAATACATATCATTAGTGGATTGTGTTTTGATCACTTCATATGATATGATTGGATTTAAATCTATGTTAAATTAGATACATACCATTAGTGGGTTGTGTTTTGGTGACTTCATATAATATGATTGGATTTGAGCATGTGTTTTGGATTTGAATCTATGTTAAATTAGATACATACCACTGATACATATCATTAGTGGATTGTGTTTTGGTGACTTCATATAATATGATTAGATTTGAGTATGTGTTTTGGATTTGAATCTATGTCAAATTAAATACATACCATTAGTGGGTTGTGTTTTGGTGACTTAATATAATATGATTGGATTTGAGTATGTGTCAAATAAAATGCATACCATACCATTAGTGGGTTGTGTCTTGGTCACTTTATATACCATACCATTAGTGGGTTGTGTCTTTGTCACTTTATATGATAGGATTGGATTTGAGCATGTGTTAAGTTAAATACATACTAATGGGTTGTGTTTTGGTCACTTCATATGATATGGTTAGATTTGTGTATTTGTTAAATTAAATAAATAAAATTAGTGGTATGTTTTTTGGTCACTTCATCTGATATGATTGGATTTGAGTATGTGTCAAATTAGATACATATCACTAGGGGTTGTGTCTTGGCCACATCATATGATATGATTGGATTAGACACATATCATTAAGGGTTGTGTCTTGGCCACATCATATGATATGATTGGATTAGATACATATCATTAAGGGTTGTGTCTTGGTCACTTCATATGATATGATTGAATTTGTACATGTGTTAAATTAGTGGGTTGTGTTTTGGCCACTTCATATGATATGATTGGATTTGAGTATGTGTCAAATTAAATACATACCATTAGTGGATTGTGTCTTGATCACTTCAAATGATACGATGATTAATTTTGAGTATATTCCAAATTAAATACATATCAGTAGTGGGTTGTGTCTTGGAGACATTATATAATATGATTGCATTTAAGTATGTGTCAAATTAAATACATACCATTAGTGGGATGTGTCTTGGTAACTTCATATGATATGATTGAATTTAAGTATATATCAAATTAAATGCATACCATGTATCATGTGTCTTAGTCACTTCATATGATATGATTAAATTAGCAATGTCATATAGTGCTTATCTCTTTAAATTAGATATTTTAAAAATTCATAAAACAATGCAGTATTAGTTTTAAAAAAGATTTTTCTTTTTTTTTTTTCGAAAGTACTAATTAATTGTATATTTTTTACAATAACCTTTTTATACTTATTAATTGCAAAACAAAATTTTAATTAATGAATATAATTTTTAATTAATATTATTTTTCATAATTAAACTTGATTTTTTTTAATAAATACATGTGCATTTTAAATAAAATTTAAATTCTTAGTTAGGTTTTTCTAATATTTTTTTGTTTAATATAGATTAAGAATAACTTTTTTATACTGATTGATTACAAAACAAATGTTTAATTGATGAATATAAGTTTTTATTAATATTATTTTTCAATAATAAACTTGACTTTTTTTAATGAATGCATGTGCATTTTAAATCAAATTTAAAATCTTAGTTAGGGTTTTTCATATATTCTTTGTTTCTTATAGATTAAGATTCATTACAAAGTAAGATTCATTACATATACTTTGTAGATTATTCTAGTCTCATTAATTAGAATTTAATATTATTTTATTTGTTTATTTTCTTTAATAAATAAAGGATTATAGCTTCTG
>ML791954.1:44165-71229 GCA_009831015.1 Picea engelmannii
GTTTGGTTCAATTGTAGATAAGAGTGCTAGGTGTGTTTGTTTTGGTGAACGGATTTTTCTTCTAGTCTCAACTCTTGCATCTTTGTTTCCAATAATCTAATCTGAAGGATGATTCTTCTGTACTCGTTTTCTAGGTGTCTTTGGAGATACTTGTTGAACTTGCTCTTCTACTTCTATCAGATTCTCTTCATCTTCATCTTCATCTTCTTCTTCTTTTTCATCTTCTTCTTTGAAAATTTGTTCCATTGATTTGTTTTCTTCTTCCTTTGATTCTGGTCTTCCTGTTTCATCAATTGTTACATTGATGCTTTCCACAACTTTGTTTAATCTTAGATTGTAACACTTGTATGCTTTCCTTGTACTTCAGTAACCAACAAGTATTCCTTTGGCCGCATGAGATTCAAACTTTCCCATTCTGGCATCTTCTCTTTTGATGTAGCATTTGCTTCCAAAAACTCTGAAGTGCTTCACATTTGTTGGTTTTCCTTTCCATAGCTCGTAGGGATTTTTATCAGTGATGTTTCTGAGCATTACTCTGTTTTGAATGTGAATTGATGTATGCACTACATGTGTCCAAAAAATATTTGTCAATTTGTAATCCATTAGTAATTTTTGAGCCATTTCTTGTGTAATTATCATCCATTACGATAATGTTCCTTTGTCTTTGAACCACTCTATGAACCAATCTATGAATCCATGCTCTCATCCACTATAATATATCCATTAAAACCTACAAATTCTTCTTACAAATCCATCTCCGTCCATACTGTCTAAGTCTCTACTTGCACAATTGTCCATAATGCTAACCGATTTATCATTATACTATCAAACTGTACTTATGCTAACTGATTTCTCTGAATATGTCTTCTCAAATTCTTCAAGCTGCTCGAAGGATGACTCTTTGGTCTGTCACAACTATCACATAGACTCCCCCTGTCTAATATTCATATTACTTGGGATTCTCTAAGCCATATGGCTCAGAACAGTTCCTACTCTGATGTGTATTCATCATCATCTTCATTGATAGATTCATCATCATCTTCATTGGCAGATTTATTATCTCTCTGAGCTCTGACTTCTTTCTTTCTATCTGTGGATTCATCTTTCACTACAATGTATGAAAGTACAATCTCTTGAACTTGTTCCTTATTTACATGTCCTTCCTTTCTTTCAGTTATTTTCCAAACCTTTCTGTATCTAACATCTTTCCTTTTCTCTGTAGAATTTTCTTCATATCGTTTTATTGTCAATCTTGCGATCTCTAGTACCTGGTCTTTGTTCACTTGTTCTTCCTGTTTTCTTATCCATACTTTCTTATATCTGATATCAATATTCTCTTTCATGGAAGTATCGATCATGCTTCTACAATCACTGGTTATGTGTCCATAGTTATGACATTTGTAACACTCAATGTTACGTGAGACCACATAGGCACGGTCTACTTGAACATTTCTTTTATAATCCCTACAATCTACAACCTTATGTCCAAAGTTAGTACAATAAAAATAATGACCATAAAATAAATTTTCATAACTGGGAGTGAATGATCTTCTTTGTGGCATAGTCCTTCTGAATTTTTTCTTTGACTGATCATGATCATGATTGAAGCTTTTTCGTGGCTTGAACATGGATGGTATTCTTGAAGATGTATCTTCAATAGTTTTCTTAGATTCTGGTTGACCATGATTCCGTCCTTCGATTACTTCTGCATAAATCTTTCTATTTTCTTCATTCTTCTTTTCTAGCAACGCAGACTGCTTCTATTCATTCTCTATAACTGATCTGGATGTTTCTGTCTCTTCAACTTTCTTGTTGAGCTTGTCGATTTTGACTCTTAGTGTAACAACTTATTCTTCAAGATTCTCACCCTCTTCTTCTTTCTTCATTATCTGAGACTTCGTGACCTCTTCTATTATCTTTGCTTCTTCAAGTTTGATTTTCAATGCAATTATTTCTTCTTCCATTCTTCTCTCTTCTTGACCAAATTCTTCCTCAAGTTGGCTTAAATCCTTAGTTCTTCCCTTGATATGATCCATCAATATATTTTCTCTCTTTTCTGTTTCTTCCTTTTGTGATGCTATGTTGGCTTCTAAACATTTATTTTGATATTCTAGAGTTTCTTCAATTCTTCTGGCCTCTTCTAGTTGAGCTCTTAAATTCTTGATGACCTACTTATCCTTTTCAGAACCTTGAACACTTTTCTTTTGCTTCATCAATTCTTTCTTGGATGACTTGTTTTCTTCTCTTTATTTCCTTAGATATTTAATTGCATTGATCAATTTTTCTTTGTAATCAACTTCTGCTTCATCATACTCTTCCTCTTCTAAATCTATCTGACATGATGAGCATCTTTCTTCTTGTTCTGTATCTGCATCTTCTTTGGCATTTTCTAAATCTGCGATGGGTGAAGAATATATGTCATGTAACTTATCCCAAAGTTATTTGGCTAATGAACATTTACCAACCTTTTCTCTTACCGATTTAGGTGATCCTTCTTAGATGAAATCCATTGCTATTTTGTTAGTCTTCTTCAATTCCTTGCTGGTTGCAGTATTTTCCCTTTTTGAACTATCATATCCTGTAACAACTGATAGCCAAATATAATGTCCCTGTGCCTGTAAAAATACTTTCGTCCTTCTGCTCCAAATCTCATACTTAAAACCATTCAGACCATTAAACATTGGTACTCCATTCTCAAAATAATCCATGATCTCCTTCTAGTGGTTAAATTGTTTCCTGAAGGAACCTTGCTCTGAAACCAATTGTTGGATTACTAAGAGGGGGGGTGAATCAATAATAGAGCAATTTAATCCCTTTTAACCATATAATCCAAGTGTTATATCAATTAAGAATTATTATCCAATAACTGAAGAGTAAACAAGCAATGAACAAATGAACAATCATACACATACACAGTACACCAGTGTTTTACGTGGAAACCCAAATCGGGAGAAAACCACAAAATGATTTTACTTATATGTCTTGAAGAATGACATTCATTGGAAGCACCAACTTCCTTTGTTTTCCATCTACAACTGGAAGGAGCCTCCAACCCCCTAGTTTCTCAGGCTACAACCTGAGGGAAGCTCCAACTCCCCAATTCTCTGGCTACAACCAGAAGGAGGCTACAACCCCCTATGTTTTCCGGCTACAACCGGAAGGTGGCTACAACCACCTATCCTTGCCCTATCCTACCACCCTGAAATAGAAGTAGAATGTTGGAACCACTGTCACACTATCACTGTGAGATATACTGCTATAAACCTGTACCAATAAATCTTAACCATGCATCAACCATGCATCAACATGTACCTCAACATGTAATCAACCTGTACCATAAACAAATGCATCAACCATGCACCAAACTGTAATCAACCTGTACCATAAATAAGTGCATCAACCATGCACCAACCTGTAATCAACTTATACCCTAAACAAGTGCATCAACCATGCACCAACTTGTAATCAACATGTACCATAAACAAGTGCATCAACCATGCACCAACCTGTAATCAACCTATACCATAAAAAAGTGCATCAACCATGCACCAACCTATAATAAACTTGTACCAATCATGTGTCAACTACTCATCAACTATGACCCATCAATATGTACCAACATCATCAACTATACACCTCATGTATGTGCCAACTCATCAACTACTTGTCTCAACCATGTACCTCAACCAAAAGCCCTCATCAATTTTATCATCCAAATCTTATTTGTAGATCTATAATATACCTGGTGTATATTATCACATTCCTGCAAACCTTCCTTAACTTTAAAAACAAGAGACTAGCATTTTCATCAAACTTTTCTTTAGTCTCACATGCCTAGTTTTGGATTAGTCAACAACCCTAACTTGAAGTAATCATAAATTTGAACTTGTAATGTATAAAGATATGAAACTGATACACAATGTTCTTCAATGTATTTTATACAATTCCTCCAAGTGTCACTACTTGAACCTCTCAAAAAAGGAGTTATAGCAAAAATGGCATACCTTACTGAATTCGGGCTTATTCTAGAGAGCGAACTTGTAGAGCCTGCCCCACACAAAATATTTGATGAATGAATCAAAAAATATTACACAGCATACTACAGACTGTACCCTAACCAACACATTTTGTCTCACTAAATGTGGATTTTTTATGAAGAAGTTATGACATTTTTATCCGAAACACCTGATTTTGACTAGTTTCAGGACTGACCACAAACCCTATTTTCCACGGAGTGTAACTCCCAAAATAAAATGACCCACAAGATGAATTTTTAACAACAGATACTTGGATATGTTTTCTCACTTTCATAGCAATTTCAGGATCTGAATCATTATAGAAAAAAAAATTATAGTGAAAATGGTGAGATGACCTGTAAATAACATACCTTAGAAAGCACCATCAAAAGAATTTATCCTTCCTTTCATTTCGGCTTTCTTTTCTTCACTTTCCTCAGAATTTTTGCTTAGATATACTTTGGTTACCTCAGACACCTATATATATTCAATATAATCAAGTGTGTTTCAAATGAGAGAGCCTTTCCTCTTATTTATACTCTCCAAGTAGCTTCCTTAAAAACATCTTCTAGGTCACTTGACCCACTTTCCTTATTTTAGGATTGGATCCACTTCTAATTTCTCCATTAAATTTATTATTGAAATAATTTATTTTGTATTCAATTTGAATTATAATACACTTATCACTTCACTTTATTATTTACCTTTTAAAATCTCTTAAACCACTTTGATTACTTTGACCTTTTGGGGCTTCTAGATGGCATATGAGGGTCCTCCAACTTCGTAAGGCCATAACTCTCAAACCGTGGGGAGTTATGTGATGTTCGACATACCACTAGAAATGGCATGAATTGTACTATCCATATAGAATACTATTATCTGAAAATATATCATAACTCATACTGTTACCCATCAAGCAAACTTGGGTCCATTACCCAAACCTAGGGTCTCCAACTTCTCATGGCCATAACTCTCTAACCGTGAGGAATTATGTAGCGTTCCACATACCACCAGAAATGACATGACAAGCACTATCCATCTAGGATATTTTCCCTGACAAATTCACTTTCCTTCATCTCATTATTCCACAATTAAGCATGGGTTCTCTTACTCCACAAAGTGTCTTCCCGTGAGGGCTTTCACCATAAGGGGACCACTTTGGAGTTCATCCATATTTTCTTCTTATCAACCATGACAAAAAAATAATGAGTCATATTTACATCAAACAATATTGGGTCCATTACCCAAACCTTTGTGCTACGGGGCTTTCTTCAAGGATTGACATCAATGACAACCAACCTTAATCAACAATAATGTTAGTGAATGATTAAATACCATAATGTTATTGTTACATTATATGAAAACAACATGATTATTAAAATCACAATCACTTCACTCATCATATTTATGTATTTTTCTTTGTAAGCATGTTTAATCAACATATTGTATCTTGTTAGACAACAAACAATTCACCTTGAAGAAGAATTAAACATTGTGTGAAATTAATGGTTATAATTTTTTGCAATCACAATCCAAATTAGACGATTTCATAAAACTAAATTTATACATTATATGGAAACTCTAAATGAGTGATGCATCTCAAATTTAATTTTAAAATAGAGAAACCAGTGGTATACAAATAATACATTTTATATAAAAACAAAAACAAAAAAAAAACATCAAAACGATATGAAAAACCATAATATACATGTGTTTTATACTATGTATAGTGCAGTAGTGCGATTGAAAGCACACCAGTGTGGTTGTCACGCAAAAATTCACTGAAAAACAATTTAATTGACAAAGTACATATGCACACTTCTGCAATTAAAGTTTTGTGGAGGTTGTGATTTACAAAGTAAATCACTCTTTGGGCCTCTCATAATTAGTTCACAGACTCGATCCTTTATCACTCCCTTGGTGCTCTGACTCACATCTCCTCCTCTACATGCTTCCTGACTTTATCCAAGTAACCATCCTTTTCATTCCGGTATAATCCATAATGAATGACATCAATTAATTTGTAAATATCATACCTAGACCTCCTCTTCTTTTCCTTGAGGATTATCAAATATATCTTTGATGTCAGGGAGGAATTTCCCATCCTCGAATTATATATAACTAGGGCCCTTACTGGTGGGACCAGGCACATAAACTTCGTTCCCTTCCATTTCTTTCATATTGGCCCCTACTTTGGAATAGTTAGGACTACCAAGCTCTGTGATCAAAGCTTCCCAATGCCCCTTTTTCTTGATGAACAAGAAATGAACCTTGGTGGATGTCTTAATCATAGAAAATTTTCAACCTCAAGAATGATTGTTGGGAGCAGGCCATTTTTCATGGAAAATAATGACATGGGAGGTGGATGCGCATGCAGAAGAAGCAGCACATGTAAGGCAGATGCACATGCAAGAAAAGAAACACGTGAAAAATAGACGTGCATGCAGAAGAGGAAGACATGTGAGGAACTCATGCAAGAAGACCTAGCCATGATAGGGTTAGGGTTTAGGTAAGAGAATGTAATGATTGGTAAGACAAAATTATGTATAAGTGGGTACCTAGGAGGTCTAGGTTGGGGTTCTGGGGGGTAGTGTTTGTGTGGGTTTTGGGGGGTTCGTTATTGTTCGTGTTGGGTTGGTCAGTGTTAATGTGATGTAAAAATACATAATGACTGTAAATTCGATCTATCTTGTAAGTTTTTGTGTTGAGGAGAGGAAATAAGGGAGATCTTGAGGGTTATATCATAGGCTTAGGAGCCTGGTGTGATCTAGTCTACCTCATTGTAGATCTCGACCTAGTTTGATGGAGAGTTATGATGCATGAGGTGTTGTAGTTTGGAACCATAATAATAAAAGAGCATAATAGCGAAATATTTGTGGATGTAGCCTAGGAGGGGTGAACCACGGTAAATCATGCGTTATGTGACTGAATGTTATGTATCTCCTTGGTTGTTGATGATTATATGTTAAACAAATGTATTAATGACTTAATTAGATATGTTAATATACATGCATGAGTAAGAATGACAAGTTAATCAAGGTCACTTGAATGTTAGATTAAACAACTGAATATAACAGATTTAATCATCGATCCCCACTCATTTCCCAGGCTGCAAGCACCTAAGCATTATAACCACCCATAAGAACTATCTTGGGTGAGAATGCACAATGCATCCTATGCATTGTCTTTCCTTTTGGTTTACCAAGAGAGCCAATAGTTTTAAGGGGGTTTTGTTGGAAACCATAGTAAATTTGGACCTGGGTCAGCCCAAGGAGGGTAGAAGGAGTGAACTATAACCAAAAAATGGTTATGTTGTCGGTTGGAACAGAAAGGGATTGAGTGAGTGAGATCTGCTGAAGAATCATGAAAATAATGTCATGTCTGGTGACACAACGTTAAAATAATGAGAATATAAAAGGGGATGTTGAGACCGTGGAACCCAATGAAGGCATATATCAAGAGCTGGTTGAAAACAAAGGATTTGGAATTTACGCAGAAAGATAACAAAAACCCAAAGTTAACACCGCACAAATATTTGGACAAGTATGTATTTAGTGAATCACATGAAGTATTTTTATGTGATTTCCCGCATGTGTTGTAGGAGTGGATATTGAGGTTGAAAGAAAACCATCCTACAAATTGGATCAAAAAACTAGAGTGGAATCCTATGTAGATTGCGCAGTTACAACAAGTTGATAATAAATTTACGCGCGTAGTAGATTTCTGGTTAGACAACATTGTTGCAGGATTTATCATAGAATTTGCAGTAGATATTGCGAAGTCTTATAGCGTAGCAAAGAAAGAGTTCCAGAAGGGACCTCGAGGTAGGCATATCATATCATTGTATACTTCCATTAAGATGTTACTATATAATAAATTTGCAATGACAATGGCCTCAGATAGCTGAACTTCCCTGCATGCATGAGGGAAAGGGGGAAGCATTGACAAGAGATAGAGAAATGGAGGAAGAAATGGATAAAGGAAAGAAGGCAGAGGCTTGGATCCAATCATGATGGAGGAATACCATATCAAGAAGGTCATGGAAAAATCTAGAAGAACGCGCAGTGGAGTACCCTACCAATATAAGATGAACAACAAGAAGAGAGATATAGCCATGAGGGAAGGATTGGAAAGTGACGAAGAAGAGGTAGAGGAGCTATGGACTATGGAGGAAATTGAGGAAATCATACACGTGGCATATGAAAGGAAGACAAGCAGTCCAAGAGAAGAAATTGGAGGCAGATCTCCTATCCATATCAATGTCAGTGTGGATCCCATAAACCCATGTGCGACTAATACACTAGAAATAACACCATTGTTTAGATAACTAAATTTCAGTCGAAGAAACCTAGCAGGAAGTACATCTACAAAGGAAGAAAAAACTAAGGGATCCAGTTCAACAAGCATTAGTCAAGTATCTACACTGTGTGGAGGTAGTTGTTTAACATTGAGGATGGTAGGACATGATCCCACCATCGTGTTACTAGAATTCAAGGGAGAGGTATCGAAGGACCCAAAGAAGCACTTGTTCATCTGTGAAAATATCTAGGAGGCAAAAAAGATCACAAATGAGGATACCAAACTTGCAAAGTTAGCCATCATGTTAAGAGACCATGCACTAGATTGGTACATGAGCTTAGTTGCAAACAGTCCACCAAGAACAACCAGAACGATTGTGGATATCAAGAAGTTGTTGATAAACGAATTTCAGAATCCTAGATCCGAGGATCAGTACATGAACGAGATTATAGAAATTAGATAGAAACCAAGATAATTTGTTTGGGATATAGACCAAAGATTCAAACGAATGAATGGAAATCTCAAGTATGTCATGACAGATATGCAACACAGACATCTATTTTTGAATTCACTACTACCACACTTGAAATACCCCTTGAGACAACAAAAGTTTTATACCCAGGAAGAGGCTCTGCAGGAAGCCTTGCAACTCGAGGAGAACCAATATCAGAAGACATATCTAGCAATAGAGGAGCTCAAGGAGGACTTGAAGAATCTAACATTTCAATTAAACTAAAATAGGAGTAAGGACAAAAGAGAAGTTGTTTGGTGTACCACATGTAGGATAGAAGGAAACCATAAGAATGAATTCCCAACATTCACACAGTACATGGAAACAGGACTACAAAACCCTTTGACGACAGGAGGAATATGGTGTGAGATCTATAAGACATAGGGGCATGATCCATATCATTGTCCAATGATGTAGAAATACCAGACAGTTCCTAAGAGTTCATATTGAAACTTTTGCAAGTCAACAGGCCATGATGAAAAGATTGCAAGACAATGGAGTTTATGAGGGAAAGAACATTAGATACCTATAGGGTTTAGGCAGATATGATGACAGGGAAATACGCACCAAATTTTAACCAAGTACCAACCCCATATAACATTGTGCCACAACAATATAACATTATGCAATCGCAGTACAATACCATACATCCACAATATAATCCTACGCAGTATAACCAGGTTCCACAGTACAACACATTGCGAGGAGATCGATCTAGCTATAGAGGTGGAGGAAGAGGTAGAGGAGGCTTTGGAAGAGGTAGAGGACCAATGGTATGCCATAACTATCAAAAACTAGGACACCATGCAAGAGAATGTCCACTTCCACCTGCGACATGTATGTATTCTCGCACATCTGACCATGACACAGAAGACTGTCTGACACTATTGGGGAACATCCAGGAAAAGAGAAATCAGAACAATCAGAATATTCAATGGATTTCTGTATAAGTGAGGGATGATGGAATAAATATCAACATAGTTACACGTGGAGGAGCTAAGACAGTAGATGACACAATAAGACAAGATACAGCACAACACCAATGGGTGAAGAAGAATGCCAAACCACATAAGTAGTTTTATGCGCAGAACGAAAAGGGGATATTCAAGCAAGCCATACATTGCATATACATCAAATTCATAGAATACTTGGGACGTACCAACATACGATATGCCTTCATCGTTGGATCACACTAATGAATAAAAACCCATAGGACAAGTAAGTACCATAAAGGATTTTCTGCAATCCTTTGTTAAACTACTAAACTATCCATCATCTGTTAAAATGATACAAAATATGTTATAAATATGTAACACAGATGTAGAGGGAAATCTAGAACAAAAAACAGTTTATCATTTGCATATGAGGAGGAGGACAAGCATAGAATTCAGACTGAACGCCAACATTGGAGACTTCAACATGGGGGATATCATACTAGATTTAGGCTCCGAAGTGAATGTACTACTCAAGAAGACATAGAAATGTATGGCAGAGCCCACATTAGAATATTCACCTATTCAGTTGAAACTAGCAAATCAACACATGGTTCTGCCAATTGGAAGGCTAAAGGGTGTGATAGTAGATCTAGATGGAGTGCACACTAAAGCTGATTTTGAAGTGATATAAATAGTGGATGGCACAACACCTTATCCGACATTTCTTGGCTTGGATTGGTCATTTCATAATCAATCCATAATCAATCTAAATACGAGGAAGATGAAATTCAAGTCAGGAGAGTACAGAGTCATTTCACCATTAGATCTATCAGAAGGATAATTTTTTGTAAAACCCACTTGTTTAGACCTGGAGAAAATTAAATAGTTATACAAAACCACCGTGCGAGAAGAAGATTATGTGAATCCAACTACATATGGGATACTCAGTTGGAGAAGTATCACATCATGTGTGTCAGACTAAGATACAGGGTTGGAGAATTGGCAACAAAGATTACATGAAGTCTCCACAAGAAGGTGCACAAGAATAGACCGCACAGTAAGATGGGTAGGTGCAAAGATAAGAGAACCTCTCAGTTTTCATGGGGTTAGTGACTTAGAAGAATTACTAACAAGATAAAAATATGAAGTGTTATAAAATTAGAGGCTCTTAGCTCTGGATATAGCACTCAAGGAAACACATGCAAGATGGTGGGGTGCGCACAAAGGGACATTCAAGGACTGGTACCAATGTAAGTGATTACTGCACATTAGATTTGGCATAGAATAGGAACGAAATCAATTCTAGAGATATGAAGGACAAGGGACACAAAAAAAAAACTTGGATAAGTGCAAAAAACTATGGAGAATGAAACCACCAGAAGAATGGTCTCATCACTTTATTCACACATTGGAAAGAATTCCAGTGAACTGGTATGTAGACCAAGAATTGCGCAGGGCCACTACAGAATGGACAACATTACAGCATAATTTTATAGTCACTTTTTCATTTGAACATGAGAACCCCAACATGGATTCATCACTCAAACAAATCAGAGGGGAAATATTCATTCAAGAACCAGAGGTTGAATTCATAACAAAGTATCAACAGTAGAAAATACAGACAGTGAAATAACTAATATCATGCTACCATGTGCAGAAAAAAGCACCAGATGAAGATGACCCACACAACATTCAAATTACAGAAATCGAAGGAGAAAGAGAGGTGGAAGGTCCATCTCTCAAATCAGAAGTATTTATTGTGCTAATCAAAGTGAATAAAGTGAATATTGAGACAAATGACAATCCCAAAATGGCCAATATTGGGGATTACTGAATGAACAAATAGTAGAAAGAATAACATAGTTGTTGCACGAGTAAAGTGACATGTTCCCAACAAATTTTACAGAGATGAAAGGAATATCAGGAGAGATAGGAGAGATGAAGATACCTCTCAAACATGAGGCTAGATCTGTCAGACAATGACCATATAGACTGAACCCAATATATAAGAAGAAAGTAAAAGCAGAAATTTATAGAATGTGAATCATAGAACCAGTGGAGGAATCTGAATGGGTAATTCCTATGGTAGTTCAGGAGAATAAGCAGGGAGGGATAAGGATCTATGTAGATCTCAAGAAATTGAATTATGCTTTCCTACATGACCCTTTTTCCACCCCTTTCACAGATGAGGTATTAGAGAATGTAGGAGGCCAAGAAGCATACTCATTCACAGATGGATTCTTAGGCTACCATCAGATCAAGATAGCCCCAGAAGACAGGTACAAGACCACTTTTTCCAAAGAATGGGGATCCTACCAATACATAATAATGCCTTTTGGACTGAAGAATGCACCAACAATATTCTCAAGAGTAATCATAGCTTCATTCAAAGAATTAATGCATCAGTTTTTGGAAGTGTATCTGGATGATTGGACAGTCTACAGTCTGTTGAAATATCATGTAGAGTTATTAAGGATGATGTTGGAAAGATGCAAGCAGTGTCAGATATCATTAAATATCAAGAAGTGCATCTTTGGGACACCTTTTGGGATACTATTGGGCCATATAGTGTGCAAACAAGGCTTGCTAGTACATCCTTTCAAGATTGTAGTGATTTTCAATTTACCACCACCAAAATCAGTACATCAATTGATAGCAATATTGGGACACATAGGATACTACATGAAATTCATAAAAGGGTATGCACAGATCACTGCGTCGATGGATAAATTGTTGAGGAAAGATAGTAAATTCCATTGGAATGAGGATTGTCACTGAGGATTAGATGTTGTAAAAGAGATGATGGTAACAACATCAATAATAGTATTCCCAGATTGGGAAAATACAATTTGTGTGAATGTAGATGCATCATCCATAGCAGTTGGAGCTATTCTGGTGCAGCTAGGAATAAGAGAGTTAGACCATCCGATATCATTTTCAAGAAGAAAATTTTCAGAGTCAAAGTAGAACTACAATACTACATAAAGAGAAGGAATAGGAATGGTATATGCACTATAGAAGTTCATACACTATCTACCTGGGAAACACTTTAAAATGTTCATAGATCATTATGCCCTCAAATACCTACTCAATAAGCCAGCGTTTGGGGGGAGAATTTGTAGATGGTTACTGTTGTTTCAGGAATTTGACTTTGAAGTGATAGTGAAACCAGGGAAATTGAATGCAGGACCTGATCACCTATCAAGGATCACCAATGGAGAGGAACCTACGAATTTAAAGGAAAACTTCCTTGATGCACAATTATTTTCAGTCCAAATAGTTGATGAATATTTTTCTGACATCATTCAATACTTGAGTACAGGGACTGTGACACAAGAATTCAACACTGCGTAGAACAAAAATATGGCATTCAGGGATGCAAAATATCAATTGATTGCAAGAAACTTATACAATATGGGCACATAATGCATTTTGAGAAGATGTGTAATAGAACATGAGATGCCTAGGATTCTAGTTGAGGCCCATGAGGGAATAGCTAGAGGAAATTATGCAGAAAACTCTACCACACATAAGGTATTGCATGCAAGACTGTGGTGGAATACCATCCACGGAGATGCAAAGGACTACCTCAAGAGATGTGATGTATGTCAGAGGGTTGGGAAGCCTAATAGAAAGGATGAGATGCCCCTGAGACCACAAGTAACCCTGCAAGTATTCAACAAATAGGAAATACATTTTGTGGGACCAATTAATCAACCAACAAAGAGGTCAGGAGAAAGGTATATCATTATTTTGACATATTACTTAACTACATGGGCAGAATAAGCACCAGTAAAACATTGCAGCGTAGAGACAACAACACACTTCCTATTTGAGCAAGTGATCACTAGATTTGGATTCCCTAGAATTTTGATGAGTGACCAAGGCACTCACTTCATCAATAGTACTATCAAGGCTATGACTGAGGAGTTTTATGTCTATCATCAAAAGAGTACACGATATCACCTTCAAGCAAATGGAACAGTGTAATCCTTTAATAATATCATAGAGAATGCACTAACAAAGATCTGCAATGTCAACGGGGACAATTGGGACTTGAAGATACTAGCAGTATTATGGGCATATAGGACTACATGCAAAAATTTGACTGGGAAAACACCATTCAATTTGGTGTATGGACAAGAAGCAGTGGTGCCATTAGAATTTTTGGTACCTGGTCTGCGCGTAGTAGCAATCACTAACATGACAGAACAAGGCGTAGTACAAGAAAGGCTAAGTCAACTAATGTTGATGGAAGAAGATAGGTTTCTAGAAGGATTTCACCAAAAAGTACATAAATCAAGAGACAAAGCTTGGCATGATAAACATATTAAAATAAAAAGTTTTAAGGAGGGAGACCTAGTCTTGTTGTATGACAATAAATTTCTTCAACACCCAGGAAAATTCAGAATGCATTGGTTGGGACCATATGAAGTTAAGATTGTCATAGATGGGGGAGTTGTACAATTGAAAGATTTAGGAGGTACATAACTCAGAGAAATGATCAATGGGATTCGATTGAAGCTGTATAGGGACAGTCGGCCTCCTAGTACTTAGAAACTATTGCATCGTAACGATATATGTATATAAAAAAATAAAAATAAAAACCATAAAAAGTAAATAAAAATAAAAATAAATCAGTGCACATGGAGGGCCTTGATAGAATGGAATGAGTTAGAAGGAATAGGGCATTTCAATAATACCAGGCTTCGAAAATGCGATGTGTATAAGAGAAGTTAACGGGTAAAAAGGTACAATCCACATGAAACACAACGAAAAGTGAAAAAGTGAAAATTACTAGTGTGACACAACTATCACTTCTCCGTCCCACTACAAATTCATAAAAAGGGGGGGAAATGACCCATTGTGTTATTTTATAAGAAGAAGAATGCATAGCTGAGCAGAAGAGAGACACCAGATATGTTTTTTATCGATGAGGAAACAATGCAGAATCTCGTGAAGGATATCGAAAGGTTGGACTTGGCATTTCCCAAGATACCAACAAAGGCATTGTATAAGTTATAGGTTAGAGTCACAAAAGATATTCATTCCAGAGCCATGTTTGACGTGACGAATCCATAAATAATGTAGGAATAAAATATGGTATTGAAGGAAGCCATCGGAGAGGAAGGGAAGAAGAGAGAGATAGGGCAGCAAAAAGTGGATGATATGGAGACCTAGATAAACACAGTCTTTCAATCCATCTCAGAGGACACTGCATCAGAGGAAGAATCTTTGGAGGAGAAGATAACAAATATAGTGCATACTTTGTACCAATATAAAGAGAAAATCAAGGAAATTGAGGAGCACATAGTACCTACAACTCCCCCATAAGTCTGAGCGCAAAGAGAGAAAGACGCGACAACAACTGCAAAAAACATTATGCAGAACATACATAGAGTGGCAAAACTGTTGCAAAAGAGTGGCCAGCTATGGACCCAGCTACAAGAGGATGGGAGCCTACAATATATGCAAGGAAAGGAAGATAAATTTCATGCAACAATGGCAGATGTCAAGGAGAGATAGAGGACAATATCACTGCTAGAGAAGATTAGGACAACTACAGAAATGAAGAACTTTTAGGTAGAATAAAAAGCGGTGCAGGCATAGAAGATCGCATGAGAGACTCAGTTGGAGCCCCTACAAGAAAAGGCAGAATAGTTGGTTGTGGAAATAGATGCAGCAAAAGAATGCCTTGAACAGATAGGCTTGGAGGGGGATGAGATATTAAGACCACCAGTCACTGTGTAGGTGGTCCAAGCAATGACAGGAAGGAGCATCTAGGCTCAAGAGCAGTGCCAAAGGGTAGTAGATATGTACGAAGCGCTAGCATAAGAAGTGGCAGGCACTGGAGTTAGGTAGTTACTCAGGATGAGTCACGATGTCAGTGTTGGGGGCCTGTTGGGTGTAGACTAGTTTTGATGGAAAATCACGATGTGGGAGGCATATGTGCATGCAAAAGAAGCAACATGTGTAAGGAAGACATGCATGCAGGAAAAAGCAGCATGTGAAAAATAGACGTGCATGGAAAATAGGAAGACATGTGAGGCACGCATGCAAGAAGAGCTATCAATGATAGGGTTATGGTTTGGGTAAGAGAATGTAATGGCTGGTAAGTCAAAAACATGTATAAGTAGGTACCTAGGAGGTCTAGGTTGGGGTTCTGGGGGGTCATGTTCGTGTGGCATTTTGGGGGTTTGTTATTGTTCATGTTGGTTTGGTTAGTGTTATTTTGATGTAAAAAGACAAAATGACTCTAAATCTGATCGATCTTGTAAGTTCTTGATATGAGGAGATGAAATAAGGGAGATATTGAGGGTTATATCACAGGCTAAGGATCTTGGTGTGATCTATTCTGCTTCATTGTAGATATCTACCTAGTTTTATGGAGAGTTATGATGTGTGAGGCATTGTAGTTTGGAACCATAATAATAAAAGAGAAGAGAAACCAAATATTTGTGGACGTAGCCTAGGAGGAGTGAACCATGGTAAATCATGTGTTATGTGACTGAATGTTATGTATCTTCTTGGTTTTTGATGATTAGATGTTAAACAAATATATGAATGACTTAATTAGATCTGTTAATATACATGCATGAGTAAAAATGACATATTAATCAAGATCAATTGAATGTTAGAATAAAAAAATGAATACAACAAAGTTAATTGCATATCCCCACTCATTTCCCAAGCTACAAGCACCTGATCATTGTATCCATCCATAAGAACTATCTCAGGTGAGACTGCGCAATGCATCATGTGCGATGTGTTTCTTTTTGGTTTACCAGGAGGGTCGATAGTTTTAAGGGGTTTTTTTTGGAAACCATAGTAGATATGGACCTAGGTCAACCCAAGGAGGGTAGTAGGAGTGAAGTATAACCAACAATTACTGAAGGCCCATATTGTAAATTTAATATAATTTAAGAATTGAAAAATATTATTGATCCATAAGATTCATGAGAATTCTTTATCCTTGAATACTAAGCATTGTCTTCGTCTTTCCCTACTCCTACATAATATCCACACTTGTGTATTTACTAAGAAGTTTGGATTTATTCTTCTCCATAACCATGTGCTTGATCTCTTTCTCATCTGGAAGGAGCACATGGGAAAAAAAATATCTCTCTCTGCTACTGGTTTCCCTTGTCCTTATCTCCCAGCTCTTCCACCACATCCTCTTCTTCCTCAAATAGGACCATCTTAATGACAAAAACCTCCTTTCTCTTGGTCTTCAACCTAGTCTCCCTCTTGATAGACTCAACCCTTTGCCACTCCCTCAATTCTCTGACCCACATCTCATCCTCCATGGGCCACTTGACTTTCTCCAATATACCATCCTCATCATCCTTATAGTCATAATAACTAGAATTAATTCACTTGTAAATATCATACCTAGACCTCCTTTTATTCTCCTCAAGTGGATTATCAAATATATCTTTGATGTCGAGGAGGAATTTCATAGCCCCACTTGTACAATTGGTTACTGGAAGATGGCATGTTACAATCTTCCAGCAACCAATTGTACCAGTGGGGCTACAAAATTCCTCCTTGACATCAAAGAGATATTTGATAATCCTTCTGAGGTGAATAAGAGGATGCATAGGTATGATATGTATAGGTGAATTGACACTAGTTATTATGGCTACAAGGATGATAAGGAAGGTATCTTGGAGAAATTTGAGCGAGCCATGGAGGAGAAGATGTGGGCAAGATAGCTAAGGGAGTGGTAGAGGATCGAGTCTGTAAAGAGGGAGGAAAGGTTTATGCTCAAGAGAGGGGAATTCATTGTTGTTAATTCAGTCCTATTTGAGTAAGAAGAGGATGTGAAATAAGAAATGGGAGAGCAGGACAAGGGAAACCAACAACAAAGAGATCAAGAGTTTGTTTCCCATGTGCTCTTTCTAGATGAAAAAGTGATCGAGTACATGGCTATGGAGAAGAGAAAAAAAGAGATTCTTAATAAATAAATCAGTGAGGATCTCATGGAGGAGTAGTTTGAGGTTAATGAAATGTTTAATATTCAGTGATAAAAAATGCTAGCGAATCTTATGTATCATTAGTGTTTTTCTCCAAATGTTCTTCTTAACTTCTATTAAATACACAATCTAGGCCTTAGATGATTCTTGAGGTTGACAAAGTATTATAATTAAGACATCCACATGAATTTCTTTCTTTTTCATCAATAAAAATGGGCTACAAAATTCCTCCCCTTCCTTAAAGAGATATTCGATAAGCCCCCTCAAAGTGAAGAAGAGGAGGTATAGGTATGATATTTGCAAGTGAATTGGCACCAATTGATATTAAGGATACAAGAATGACGAGGCCAATATATTGGAGAAGGTCGAGTGGCTCATAGAGGAGGATATGTAAGCTAGAGAGTTGAGGGAGTGGTAGAGGATTGAGTTTGTGTGCTAAATTATGAGAGGCATTAAAGAGTGACCTTAATTTTTTCCTCCACAAAATTCAACTGCGGAGGTTTGCATATGAAGTTTGTGAATTAATTTTTTTTTCTTATTTTTTTTTATCTTGCGCTCTTGATCATAATCATCTATGATTCACATAAATTATTTTGAGACACATATATATCAACAAAACAAATTGAAATTATAAAAGAAAACACACACACGTATATAACTATTTGGTATTTATAAAAAAACTAGAATTAATTTTTGTTTGTAAAAAAAATGTGGAAAAGTAATCAGTGCTACTATAATAGATGATATGCACCATGTTTGGTGCACTATATCATAAATAAATAACTAATAAGAGGTACAATAAGTATACAAGAGTGGTTCTCTGTAACATCCCCGACCATCAAACTCTGCAGGGTAATACTACCTAATCAATTGTATCTTTTCTTTTCTTCTCTTATACCATTTTGTCACATCCCCAACCCCCAATAGGTCGGGCCATGATACCTCATAGAAATATCAATTACCATATGCATATATATAAACATAAATAGACAACATATTTTTCTAATACACAGATTAATGCTGAAATAACAGTAAGCCTATACATACATCATATACGAGAAATAATCATCAATATAAGCATGTACAATTACACAACATGTAAATGAACAGATAAATGGGTACTTGTATTTTAATTGAAGTACACCAACTATGTGCATACCTTCCAATAACCTCCCATCCATATACCACACTGCTCATCACTCTCAGCAGTGAGTCACCCTCGAGCTGGGACTAAACTCCACCCAGAGAAAAGGAAATCCTAGGCTAGGCTGAGACTATGGAAAGTTGCATAATGCAACAGGAAGGATTTCCTCCAAGAATCCACTTACGCCCATCACTCATAGACTCTCATTCCCCACATGATTGTCCCACCCTAGGAGTATACACCTTCAATGTCACACAGTCCACTGGCTGCTCAACCTCCTTTCTAGGGCTTCAACAACAGACTGGATCAGGAATTCTTAGAGATCTTTAGCTGCGACGAGACTCCCTCCATGAGAAATCACTTCCTCAGCACACTCTTTTACCTAGAGAGAGTTGCTCACATGTCTGACATCCTGCTTCTTCAATCACAACAACCTCTCTCACCTGGAGAGAGGTTCTCATAGGCCTGACAACCTGCTTCTTCTATCCACAGGCCTAACAACCCGCTTCTTCACTCCCTCTCTCAGATAAACAATAGTAGGCTTAAATGAAACTCCTTCAGAATTCAGCTAATGCACAGGTAAAAGAAACAAAAAGGCCTAGCTATGGATACAGACAAGGGAGGCAATCCATGCTTAGGAAAAGAACTACATAGGCAGCAACAACAGTCCATTAAGGCATGGTACTAGATCAGGCAAGGTACAAGTGTGTTGGTCATTCCGTAAATGCACAGGATATGGCTCAATGTCTATAGGTTCCATCAGTGCATGCGTGCTCAGAGGTATGTGCAGTTTTTATAGGTCAACCATGGAGGTATGGCTCTATGTGTGCCTGCATGAGTGCCTGGGGAGAATGCATGGGGAAGATGGTAAGAATGTCCAACATCGTCAGAATCATGACAATGCCCCCATAAATCTGCATGCATCTTGGATGACACTTGGCTCTCTAGGAGCACACTCCTCTCCACTTAGAACTCGTTCCTCTCCCCAAAAGAACTTAGGATAAATTAATATCCTCTTTACAGCCTTTAGAATAATAATTATATATTATTCTCTTGGTTTTAAGCTCTTAATCTTATCCCTTTTTCCCCAATATCCTAGCCTCCTCCCTTGCCCAACCTAGTGGAGTTTAGTCCCCCATACTCTTTCTTCGTGGTCGGTCTACATGCAACGATGTTGTTATATTAATAATATGAGTATTTACATGTACAATAATAGGCTCACGTGCCTTTTCATCTAGGCTCTCTGGCCTAATCATCATGTAAGCCTCCTAGATTATTATAACTCGGCTCACCAGCCTATCAAACATGTTTACAATTCATAATCACAACTGGGGCTCTATCTGGGGATATTACAATACCCTCCCATTATTTTTTCACTGTCCTCAGTGTAACTTGTTTATACATATACAATTCAAAAAATCTTCAAAAAGGCTCCAAGCTTTAGCTATTGGAATCCTGTTATCCACTTGGTGCTCTACTTTCAAGCACCAATTTTGGTTTTCATACTGCAACTGGAAATCCATTGATCTATTCTATAGAGTTGCTTCAGGAATAATTCAACTCATTGTTCCTTATTACATGCTTCAATTAAACCTCATTGAAAGCACCAAATGGTTGTATATCCATGACATTCCACCTAGCCTTAGATCTCAATTGTTGATAAACTCTAAGCAGTGTATCACTTCCGAGCATGGGATATGACTCCATCAGGGAAATGGATTCCCAAGATAACCATGTCCCACAATCAATATCAACATGATCTAGGCCAAGGTAACAAACCTCAACAACACTCCAACCAACGACCTCTCTTCTCCACATTCCTATACAACCCAAGGTAGTCTGCACCTTCACTGTCCAACAGTTCATCGGCTGCTCAACTTCCCTTCCTGTGCTCTAGTACAAGCTGGACAGGAAGTCTCAGAGCAGTGTGGCTCCAAGAGTTCCAAATTCCCTCATAGGTATCCAGGTACCCTTCAGGGATCATACCAGGTAACCTATCCCCAGACTTCTCCCTCCAAGGCTCCATCCTTCTCCAAGGAAACCCAAGGAGAAGTGCACACATACCCAGATCCATCGGGGATCCATAGGGTAAGATCCATCATCTCCAATCAACATCTTCCCCAGAGCTACTCTTTGTAATCAACATTCCAACTTTAATCAATATCATCTCATTTGCATATCACACATGAAGTTATCATGAGAGAACATAAAATAATTCATTTAGGAACTCAAACTTAGTTCAAAGGGAATTCAAATTTTCCCCAAAACACAAAATTCTATTTCATAATTCTTCTTGGATGTTTCCATATTAGGAATGCATCCTTCCTTGTGGTTTTCCACAAGCACCAAACTGCATACAATTTTTTTTTTCCTACAATGCTTCATATTGCATGCAACCAACAAATTGTCAGTATTTCCTATACATCATAATTCAATTGCAATATGTACAGAACCTTATGCAGTGATCTTAGAATGTCATGCACCTAGCAATTCAATCACAATTACCAAACAATTTAATATAGTAGAATGACTCATCATTCTATGCATATTCTTGTTCATAATTAATATCTGCAAGTTCATTACTTCTTTCTCTGAACAATAATTTTTTTTGTAGTCAATGCTTAGGTGAATACTTGACTTGCAACTTTCTTGTTGCAATGTCTAACAACTCCTAAAATGTCCTCAACTTCATGAGTTAACAACATTTTAGTTGTTAGTAACAATCATTTCCATGTAATAATATATATGCATGTACTTACAAAACACATTCAACAAATGCATTTAAGTATACAATTGTATCACTTACTATGCATGAGTGCAATTCTCAATGCATATTTATTCAATGCACCTTGCCTTCAATTAAATCATGCTCTTTATCTCAATCATGTATCTCACCATCCATAAGTTGGAATTATGGCCAATGTCTTGACACATTCCCCACACACTTCCTATTGTTTTCCCAATTAATTGGATGCCTTCCTTTTCTCTAAGCTAATGGCTCTTAGATATTTTATGGACCCTATCATAAATTTCTCAGGTCTTCCGTACCTCTTCTGATGCAGGTCTGAACCAAACGAAATCCATGGGCTTCCTTCCTAACTCCTTTTTCCTTCTTTAACACAATTTTCGAGCACTGACCCTTTTTCTTTAGCCCTCAATTTTCATGTGACCACAGGATGTGACCTGGTGCTATCAGATAGGTGTTTATTCGAAACTTTGGGCCTCCGGCTTCAGAACTCTGGAGCTATAACTATTCATGCAACTCCAACTACCAATTCCCCGAAGCGCCAATTGCGAACTCGCGAAGGATGGTGGATCAATGGTCCACGGCTTCCCGTCATCCAATGATGGATATTTTCTCCGGAACTCCGGCTTCATGACTTTTCGAAGTACTGCTACATAGATTCGCTGGAGTTCCATACCAATGAATTCAAAAACAACACATCAATGGTCTGTTCCCTTTTGATAACCAACGACCACGATCAACTCCGAGACTCTGGCTTCGGATGTTCTGAATTTTCCATACTCTCAATTCTTCTGGAGTGTCAAGTCTATGGACTACCACATCTTCTTCCACATGTCCTCCATGATCAATGGTCAAGGTAGACTCCAGACTTCGGGCCCTTGGAGTCTTCACACTTGAACACAATTCCTCTGGAGTGCCAAGTTCTCCAGACTGCAAGATCTAGCGCCACATGTCCTCTGTGATCAATGGTCGAGATTAAATCTGGCCTCCAAGACTCATCGACTCAACGCAACTACAACATAATTCGTCTAGAGTACCAAGTCTCTAGACTTCACTATCTAGTGCCACACGTACTCTGTGATCAACAGTCAAGATTAAATCTGGCCTCCAGGAGTTCTTGACTCAACACAACTGCAACATAATTCCTCTAGAGTACCAAGTCTTCAGACTTCACGATCTAGCGCCACACGTCCACTGTGACCAACGATTGATATATACTCGGGCCTTTGGAAGTTTTCATACTTTAACAATTCTTGACCAATTTTAGTTGCTTTGTGCAACCATCAGGGGCCCCACCAACCATGCTTGAGAGGAGTGCCACATGGCAGAATACTAGAAGCAGACACGTGGCCCAATCAGGTGGGTGACACGTGTCATGTTCTAACTGGAAGAATCAATCCTTGAAAGGTACATAAATCATTGACACATGTCATGCATCCTGTGTTTCCACATCATCTCAAGTGACACAAGCAAGCCACTTCACTTTGGGACTTCAGGAATTCAGGCTTCAGATCTTTGAAATATTTCACACTCGCATTCTTCAAATCTCCCAAACTTCGGACTCCCAAACTTATTTACCTTTCGGGTTCCACATAGTACAACTTTCAACAATTAAGGTGGTGGCACGTGGCATGTCTAGGAAAGTTCAACATCACCATAGGTGACATCATCATGCCATGCCACTTCAAATCTTCATTTTTAGGACTTCATGCTTCGAGGCTTCGGGAGATTCCACACTAACACACTACAATTCTCCCGAACATCGAACTCTGAATAAGATGATCTAGTGACAAACGTTTTCTTTAATGAACGGTCCAGATTTACTTTGGACTTCGGAACTTCAAGAGTTTTCTACTTAGCACACTTCGTTTCTCCCAAAATCCAAATTCCTGAAAAAGACAATCTATCGACACGTGTCTCTTTTGATGAACGATATGGATGAACTCTGGACTTCAGAAATTCAAGAGTTCGGGCTTCACTCTACCACACCCTATTACTCCTGAATGTTGAATTTTTGAACAAGACAATCTGATGATACATGTCTCTTTTTATGAACAAATGATATTAAGTCTGAACTTCGGGAATTTGGGAGTTTTCACTCTATCCCACCTTATTACTCATGAATGCCAAATTTTTGAATTGATGTGAGATCTACAACTCACAACCACTCACGCGTAGATTTGACGACAAAGATCTTCTCTTCACCACTGCGCCTTACCTCCTATTCTTGGATTGATCTAACATATTTGATCTATCCTTTTCCAAATCCAA
This sequence comes from Picea engelmannii, assembly GCA_009831015.1. Classification (NCBI taxonomy): domain Eukaryota; kingdom Viridiplantae; phylum Streptophyta; class Pinopsida; order Pinales; family Pinaceae; genus Picea; species Picea engelmannii. The sequence continues at coordinate 68,064 of ML791954.1, forward strand.
TGGTAAGCACTTCTCCCCTTTATATATGGCATATATCCACTCCAAGACTTTGAATCTTCAAAACATTTTCCCCTTTTGGAAAGTAACTTCAAACAATCAGAGCAGTGAAGTCCCAAAGGACTTAGGTGCTTAACCACCATGATCCTTTTTCCAGATCTGATGGTTGTGAAGGGTCTTCCTTCTCCTGAATAGATCCTATGGCCCAATATTAAACTTTGTGTTCCAATACCACAGTTCTCATGGTATATTTTCTCTGCATATTTTCTTGAACCGCTATACTTCCCGAGCTTCTGAACACAGTACAAGTGTTCACACGGTGCGTTCTTGACACTTAGGAATGCTCTTAACTTCGAATTGTGTCCATCTTGACAACAATTCACTCTGAAACCTTTGCTTCATTAACCACCTATCCAGCCCATCCAGGATCAGTGTTGAAACCATGGCTTTGATACCATTTTGTAACATCCCCGACACCAACATCTTCCAGGTAATTCTACCTAATCAACTGTATCTTTTCTTTTCTGCTCTGATACCATTTTGTAACGTACTTGACCCCCAACAGGTCAGGCCATGCTACCTCATATAAATATCAATTACCATATGCATATATATAAACATAAATAGACAACATATTCTGCTAATACACATATTAATGTCGAAATAATAGTAAGCCTATACATACATCATATACAGGCAATACTCATTAATATAAGAATGTACAATTACACAACATATAAATGAACAGAGAAATGGGTACTTATATTTTAATTTAAGTACACCAACTATGTGCAGACCTTCCATGAACCTCCTAGCCATAGACCACATTGCTCATCACTCTCAGCAGTGAGTCACCCCTGAGGTGGGACTAAACTCCACCCAGGGAAAAGGAAATCCTAGGCTAGGCTAAGACTATGGAAAGATGCACAATGCAATAGGAAGGATTTCCTCCAAGGAGCCACTTATGCCCACTTCTCACATACTCTCATTCCCCACATGCCTATCCCACCTCAGGAGTATACACCTTCACTGTCACACATTCCATCGGATGCTCCACCTCCTTTCAAGGGCTTCAGGAACAGGATAGATCAATAATTCTCAGATCTTTGTAGCTGCTACTGGACTCCCTCCAGTAGAACTCACTTCCTCAACACACTCTCTCACCTGGAGAGATTTTCTCATAGGCCTAGAAACCTGCTTCTTCAATCACAACAACCTATCTCATCCAGAGAGAGGTTCTCACAGGCCTGAAAACCCTCTTCTTCACTCCCGCTCTCGGATAACCAGTAGTAGGCTCAGGTGAAACTCCTTCAGAATTCAGCTAATGCACAGGTAAAAGTAACAACAAGGCCAAGGTATGGATACAGACAAGGGAAGCAATCCATGTTCAGGAAAATAACTACATTGGAAGCGACAACAGTCCATTAAGGCACAGTACTGGATCAGGACAGGTATAGGTGTGTTAGTCATTCCGGAAATTCATAAGATATGGCTCAATGTTTGTAGGTTCCAGAGGTGCGCACATGCTAAGAGGTGTGTGCATCTTTTAAAGGTCAACCATGGAGGTATGGATCTATGTGTTCTTGCATGAGTGTTTGGGGAGAATGCATGGGGAGGATGGAAAGAATGGCCAACATCTTTAGAATCATGAGAGTGCCCCCATAAATTTGCATGCATCTTGGATGACACTTGGCTCTCTAGGAGAATGTTCCTCTCCACTTGGAACTCGTTCCTCTCCCCAAAGGAACTTAGGATAAATTAACATCCTCTTTACATCCTTTAGAATAATAATTATATATTATTCTCTTGGGTTTAATCTCTTAAGCTTAGCCCTTTTCCCCCAATCTCCTAGCCTCCTCCCTTTCCTAACCTAGTAAAGTTTAGTCCCCCATACTCTTTCTTCATGGTCGGTCTACACGTAATGATGTTGTTATATTAATAATATGAATATTTACATGTACAATAATAGGCTCACTGGAATTTGCATCTATGCTCTATGGCCTAATCATCACATAAGCCTCCTAGCTTATTATAACTTGGCTCACTAGCCTATCAAACATGTTTACAATTCATAATTACAACTAGGGCTCTATCTGGGGATATTACATGCTCCATGGTTATTTGAGCATTGGTATGTATTTTAGTGTTGTGTTGTGTTCTCTAACACATCGGTAACGAGGTGTCCCACAAGGCGCACAACTATGCTATTTTACTTATGTTATGTGTGATGTTGATCCATATTATGCTGAAAATGAAATGAGATACAAACAAAATGATATAAAAGAACACAAAAATACAGTGAAACCCAACTTCTATCAAAAAAATAATAGAATATTGTAGACACAAACTAGCTAGAATGGTGGTAGCTTATCTCTGAAGAGAAAGAGATATTGGATATGCTTCATTCGAAACAATATTTACATCACACTCCATTTCATGCTCAGAGGACCTCCTTCACCTCAATTATATATGAGAGAGTGAGAGGAGAATAATTCTCGTGATGCATGCAAGAGAAATTGGTCTAATTTTACTAAATTCCATAGGCTTGTAAAACACTAGAACTTCCTGGGAGGTCATCCATCCCAGTACTACTCTATTCCAAGAACTCTTAATTACATAGTTCTAATGGTATATGTTTCATTAACGTTGTAGGAATTACATTGCATTATAAATGGATATGGTATTACATTACATTCCTCATCAAAAAGTTGAATATCATGGTTTATCAAAACCATAGGCTTGGAAACGTTGATTTAGTGGAGAAGGTGGATGGCCACCAAAATCCACCTATATAATTCCTTCCTTGTTAGGAAGAAATGATTCCCATTGCGCCAAGCTCCCTTGAGATATGGGGATAAATTTTCTAAATATCACCTTTGGTGAGCCACTTCCTTTACTAAATTAGTTGTCCTACTTGTACTTGGCATGTGGAAGGATGTCATGAACATGTTGGTGGATGTGTTAGATCCATTCAACAAATCTAGGTGCATGATCTACCTTGTTTTGAGTGTGGGAGGACTCTGTATGTGAAGATGTAGTAAGTAGATCTATATCAGTTGGGGCTAATGGTTGGAACCCCAAGAACACTTGAAAAGGGTCATGGCCAATAGAGCTATGATGAACATATGGAAGACTCTCATTCTATGAAAGGGAGTGTCTATAGATTGGA
>ML791954.1:72888-86995 GCA_009831015.1 Picea engelmannii
CTCTTAAGAGAAAGAGATGTTGGCTATGTTTTATTCATAACAATATTTACATCACACTCCATTGCAAGATCAAAGGACCTCCTTCATCTTGATTATATGTGAGAGAGTGAGAGGAGAATAATTCCCATGATGCATGTGGGATACATTAGTCTATGCTTACAAAATGCCATAGGCATAAAAAACACTAGGTATTTCCTAGAGGTCACCCATCCCACTACTACTCTATCCCAAGCGTTCTTAACTACGAAATTCTAATGGGATCCAATGCATTAATGTTGTAGGCATTATTATCCCCATTTTGTGGGATAACTAAGGAGATCATGTCTCGAGTCCCTCAGGTTGCATATATGGAGTTCCGAGAGATCACATCAACAGTAGTGTCCACTTGCACATATGGAAGCCCACTCTATCACCACATTTTGATCCATTGTCAGTGCATCCACCACATCTTCTAGCTTCTGGAAGGTAGATGGGTCTTGCTCCATTTGGTACAAGTAAGGTATTGTGGCAGGTAATCACCCTAATATTTAAGGCATTTGAACATGTATTTGAGTTGCTTTTGATTATAGAATGAATGCTTGGACATTATTCCTTTGACCCTGTTTCACCTTGGTGAGTATCATAGATTTCCTAGTAAGTGGCCAACCTTTAGGGAAGACTTGTGACTAGGGATCCCTTAATGGGTTATCATACCATTCCTAACCATACTTACCACTTTCCTCTTGTTACACTCCCATCATATTTTCCTCTTCTAGGTCCTTTGACTTTAGTGACCCAAGAAGAGCATGTACCTCATTTCATGGGAAGAAGGGGTTGAAGGCCTAGAGGTATTGTTCTTGGATAAAAAGATAAAATCCTATATATAAACCTTCTAGATTCTTTTCCCAGGGATATTTCAAGAAAGCAATGAAACGATTCTCTGTAAGAAAAGGGGGACCTACAAAATGAACTTGAATTCTTAAGGGGTTAGTTGGAGGATGGTAGGTCTCATCACAAGCCAACCTATCACGATCATGGGTATTTATTGTTATGAAATTACTATCATCTGGTCACCAAGCCAGGGTAGTGGCTCTCAGTTACACAACTGAGATAAAGGGGGTCTCATCATGAGACAACCTTTTTATTTCTACAAGGTATTTGTGAGTGACATTATCATTATCTAGACACCACGCCAGGAAAATGGCCTTCAAGTGGTTCCTTAAAACATGAAAGAAATAAATAATGGCAAGAAGATGGTCTTGAAAAAAGTTCATTGCAAACAAAGGTGCCACACACCCTCTACAAACGAAACCATGAATGAGATAATACGAGCCCTTGTATTTCATCAAAATAATCAACCTATGAAGTATGAACCCCTTCCACCTCATAACCCACTACATAAAATTGAAAGGCCATCCTTGGGATCATCCCCTACTTGAGGGATTTTTTCTACCCAATAGGACTCCTATGACACCCCTCCCATACTCAAACTTGGTTAATTGTATAGGGTTTTGAACATTTGTTTAATTTGATGAGGTATTTTTGATGGACATGTTTAGGTTCCTTGCTTAATATATGTGGTTTACACTTGTCATGTTATCTTTGACTTGATATGTTTAGAGGGCTTACCCTCTTGTTTTGTAGGACCTTTCTTGGTGGAAATATTTGGGAGAACAAGCCTAGCTTGGGATTCCATGGGGCAAGAAGCCCATAAGATGGATGCCTAGGGCCCACATACCATATTAGAGATACATTCATTTGGAGGCTTAGAAGAAACCATGATGGGCCTAACCTATCCTCTACCACCCAAAGGACTTTCCTAGGAGAGAAAAAACGTCACATCCTTGAGGGTTGACGTCATGAAGGGGATAGGGTTTGGTCAATGGTGGTGATGGAGTTACACATTGACACCTGGAATGTTTTCATCAGAGGAGATATGGATTGACCCGAGAACATGATGAGGAGGCTAAAGGAGCCCCAATGACCTCCATATTCCTCTTCAATGACTTTCTCAAGTGCCAAAACATCCTCTAAAGTGGTGATGTCATCTTACTTTAGGGTTTCTTTTGTACAAAAGTGAATTTTAATATCAATTGTTTAAGATTATTTTTATGAAAGGGGTAAGATAAGGGTCGTTGACCCCTTATATTACGTTTTACCCTTTCTAAGTGGACAAACTATTTTAAATACATTTGTATAAATAGAGATCATGCGAATATAATTTCATAACATAACTCTCCCACTGTGAGAAGTGTTTGGCTGAAATTTTTGCTACTCTTAGTGATTATGGTGTTTCTCTCTTTTGAAATGTATTTTGTTGAATGTCTCTGTAACACACCCATGGTGGGGCGTAAAAATTTCTTTCTTCTTAATAAAAACAATACCCTCATTCGACATCTCTATTCCATTCATCTCTTCTAGAGATTTCCAACCACGGTCTCCATGCTCCGAACTGAGCTTAGAGCTGGAAGATATCCTCTCCCACATTCTTCAGGTTCTTCCATCCCTCTATACTTTCATATGACCATGGGATATGACCCGACACAAAAAGAACATGCGCCAAGACAACCACCGCACGTATCCTTTGGAATGGAAAATATTTGAAGTTCACAATCTGATGCCGCGTGTCCTTAGGGATTTCGACGATCCTGATTCACTTCAGGACTTCGGCATTCGGGAGTCCCGAATTCTCACACAATATTTTCTCCCAAATTACTATGTACTTGAAGTTCCATATCAAGGGTCGCACATCCATTTTAAATCAATGACTCAGGTTCATTTCGGGACTTCGACATTTGGGGGCTTCAGACATTTCTACATCCTTTTATCCTGGAGCATTTTCTTCTGGAGTTAAGGATCATGCACCACACATCCTTCGCAATCAATGGTTATGGTTTACTTCGGGACTTTGGCATTCGAGAGTTTCAAACATTCCAGTAATCTATTATCCTGAAGTACTTTCTTCCAAAGTCAAGGATCGTGCGCCATGCGTCCTTCTCATTTGACGGTGGGGATCCACTTCGAGTGACCCTCTAATCTGCGTTTCTTTCTCCTCGCTTATGAAGTACACGATCTATTAACGCATGTATTTTTCATATCGACGGCTATAAATCACTTCAACTATTCAAGCTTCAGGAGTTTCAACCTCTCCACGCTCTCTTTCTCCCGAAGTGCTTTCACCCAAAGTCAAGGATCTATCGACACGTGTCTCCCACAGATCGACGGCTACAAATCACTTCACCTCTTCAGAATTCAAGAGTTTCAACCTCTCCACACTTGCTTTATCTAGGAGTGATTTCAACTGAAGTTAATGATCTGTCGATGCGTGTCTCCCATAGATCGACGACTACAAATCACTTTGGCTCTTCGAACTTCTGGAGTTTCAAACTCTCCACACTCTCTTTCTCCCGAAGTTCTTTCACCCGAATTTAATGATCTATCGATGTGTGTCTCCCATAGATCGATGGATGCAAATCACTTCATCTCTTCAGGCTTCTAGAATTTCAACCTCTCCACACTCGCTTTCTCCTAGAGTGCTTTCACTTGAAGTCAATGATATGTCTACACGTGTCTCCCATAGATCGATGACTACAAATCACTTCGACTCTTCGGGCTTCAGGAGTTTCAACCTCTCCATAATTTATTTTTCCTTGGAAGTTCTTTGTACCTGGAGTTACAGATCAAGCGCCATGCGTCCTACGTGATCGATGACTTTGATCCACTTTGAGACTTCAGAATCCTAGTCATTTCACCAACCATGTGGGTGAGGTATGCATGTGCCAGGGGCTAACACGTATCTGGGTTAGGGGTGACATGTGCCCTCGTCGCTTTAGTCTGATTGTCCTTCAACCTCCCTCAGATTTTCATGGTCATGATCTGGCCAATACTGATTTGTTCATCGATCGATGGTTCACGGTGATTTTAGGGCCCCAACGTGTTCTCTCGTTATCAGATATCTCAATCTATGCAATCCAAAAAGTACTCTCCAAACTTGGTCTAATCGTGGTCATTGACCCTCCACCCCGACGAAATCAATGGTGTTGGTGAATTGTGGGTCGTGACCTAGCACATCTGCTAGTTTCACCTTCGCGCTCCACAAGGATTCCCCACCATCGATCTCCTTTCACAGATCGACAGTTCACAATGATTGTGGGGCCCAATCTCTAAAATTTGGGAAGTTCTCTCCCGACTCTGTCTAATCGCGTTCATTGATCTTCCATCCCCAATGAGATCAACGACGTTGGTTTATTATGGGCAGTGAAATAACATGCCCGCTAATTTCACCTTCGCGCTCCACAATGATTCCCAACCATCTGTCTAATCAAGCGACTGGTGTTTGAGTTGTTAACTCCAGTGGGTCTTTGAGTCAATCTGACGACTGAGATAGGATTTCCACCCGATGAATAGTTCACATTCATATCCTCATTCAGGTTTTTAATTCATCTATGGCTCTTGTTACTCAGGGAGTTTGGGTAACTTTGACTATCGTGAAGTTTGACACTCTAGGCGTTGAACTCTCGAAACTGCGAAACCATTTTGAACTAGCTCCTTTCAGGCTTAGCGTAAGGTTCCTAGACCCAGGTCACATGGACCTTCAGAGGAATCTTGGGCTATTATTTCTACTCTTAGTCAGGTTTTAGTGAAGGCGGTGGGCATGAGTTCAAGGTCTCTCATTCTATTGGTTTGAAGGAAATGCCTTCCTAATTCACAGAACCTTAAATTATGAAACATGGTAGTGTAAATTCGTGAGGTTACCGAGATGGTAGCAGCACCAAGAGGCTTGCTCTGATTCTGGAGCTGTGAGGTATCTCTCTAGGGAAAACACCTTCAAGGGTTAAACTAGATCATACAAGAAAAGAAGAAGCATAATTCCTCGAATAAGCCAATGTATATACATATTTTAACCTTTTCAATGCAGAAACCATTTACAGATATGTAAATACATGCATGCAACCAGTAATTCTCAATTCAATGTATAAAGTATGGAAACACTTATCAGAACTAGATAACATGAAGTGACTGTTGGAAGGGGTTCCCATTTCCACCCAACCATAGGCTTAGTCACTCCTAGTGGATTTACCACTAGCCACCCCCAAGCTAGACCACAATGATTTTAGATTCAATATCTTTTTCCGGCATAGAAATAGATAGGGACAAAGGTTATGCTCCTTCTCCCGACTCAGTCTCTATTTCCCGTGATCATAATGCACTCTTTTCACAGTTCTTCCTCCAACCCAAGATCTCAGTATCTCGTCTCTACACTCCTCACAGGTCCTCCTCTATGTGACCCCCACACTTTCCTTTCTTGCCTTTCTCAACAATATTGTGTGTGGCCCGAATTCCCAGTCCGTGGTCAGGTATGGAAGCCTTACAAATGGGCAGTCTGTCCCATCCCCTCATTAACTCTTGAGGAGGTCTTCCCACCTACCATCCTGACTGTAATTCATTCATGGGTTAGAGGGTTGTTCTGATCCTGAGCAATTAAATCCAACAAAGTACTCGTTCGGTGGAGGTTAACGCAACCATTCTTGGTCCCCTCCACCATATATTTCATAGAATTCATGGTCTCTCTTAGCACATCCCCTTTCCAGTAGTCATGCAACATGTATCCATTTTCTATTAAAATAATAGAATTTACATTCATCGACTGTTTATACAAAGGTCCATCAAATCAAGCATTCACACCTTTGAGTTTGCCATAGTTTCTTGGCCAATATAGTTATATTTACAAACTGGGGGAAACAAGGTGTTACAATACCCTCCCCCTTAAAGGAACATCATCCTTGATGTTCTATCTGTCAACATGCTATGTATATATAGAAGTAAACAAAATCGGATATGCTTGTCTCATGGCATCCTCCATTTCCCACGTAGCCTCATTTGGGCCAAAGTGTTTCCACTGCACCTTGAAACTTGCAATGGTTTGGTTCCTGAGTAAGGTTTCCTTCTTGTCTAGTATGCATTTAGGTTCTGGTAGGAATTCTCCCTTCAGCTCCACCTAGATCACAGACCAGTCAATTATATTATTAGAATCATGTACATATTTCTTCAATAATGTAACATGGAAAACATTATGTGCCTTTACTATGGGAGGGAGTGCTATCCTATAGGCTACAGGTCCCACTCTATCTAATATTTCAAAGGGTCCACAATACCGAGGTTCCATCTTGGAACAAGATCCCATTCTCAAGGAACTCTTCCTGGGTCTAACCTTGAGATAGACATGGTCTCCTATCTTGAACTCTTTGGGGGTTCTCTTTCGGTCAGCGTAGATCTACTGTCTATCCTGAGAAATTTTCATATTTTGTTTTATCTGAATCACTTGTTGCACCATTTCTTTCAGCATGTCAGTTCTGATTGAAATTCTATCCACTAGATTACTCTAGCTCATGGGAATTCTGCATTGTCTACCATAGAGGGCTTCAAAAGGAATTATCTTTAGTGACTCTTGATAACCGTTGTTGTAGGAAAATTCTACCAATGGCAGGTAGTTTTCCCACTTCTTAGGCTGATGCATTACATGCATCCTTAACTTGTCTTCTAATATTTGGTTTACTCTTTTTGTCTGTCCATCAGTTTCGCGATGATAGTTTGTGTTAAACAACGATTTAGTCTCAAGACCAGCCATCAATTATTTCCAAAATCTTGAAGTGAATTTTATGTCTCTATTGGATACAATCTCCCTAGGCATTCCATACAGTTTGAATATCTCCTTCATGAATATGTTGGCAATGTATATTTCCTTGAAGGTCGACTTGAAATGAACGAAGTGAGCAGACATTCTCAATTTGTCCACCACTACCATGATGACATCATTCTTCCTAGTCGATCTTGGTAATCCGGTGATGAAATCCATGGAAATGGTTTCCCATTTCCATTTTGGAATTGGTAGAGGTTGTAAAAACCCTACTGGGTGCCAATGTTCTTCCTTAATTTTTTATCATTCTAGGAACTTAGTTAGATAGTCGACTATGTCCCTTTTTAGTCCATGCCAATATAATTGTTTCCTAGTGGTCGTGATCATTTTATGATATCCTGGGTGACCACTATATGGTCTTTTGTGTAGTTAATCCATTAAGAACCTCTTAAAGTTGTCATAACTTGGAATAAACAATATGTTTTTGTAGGTCAACAGACCTTCATTTAGCATCTGATAGCCTTCATACTTTATCCATGTAGGCTCTTGCCTTAGGTACGAGGTCATGGTCTTGAAGAATGCATATATTTCTTATGCATTCCTGATTCTTTCCCTAACATCTATTTCACATGTGTTTACTGCTTCCAGGTGAATCGTTTTCACACTTATTCTAAGGGAATCGACCACCGTAGTTTCCTTCCCTTTGATGTGTTTTATTTAAAAATCAAACTCACTAAGGAGAGCCATCCACCTAGCTTGTCTAGCATTGATTTTTGGTTGATCAAACAGGTGCCTCAACCCAAATTGGTCTATCATAAGTACAAATATCCTACCCAGGTGGTAATGCCTCCACATTTTTAAAGCATGCACTATGGTATCCAACTCTAGATCATGGGTCACATAATTGATTTCATGCTCATTCAATTTCATGGATGCATAGCAAATTACATGTCCCTCTTTCATAAGGAATCCTCCGAGTCCTTCCTTGCAGGAATTTGTACACGCGAGGAATTCATTATCAGGGTCTGCAATCTTCATCATGGGTGCATGGGTCATAAGTTATTTCAGTTCCTAAAATCTTTCTTCACATTCTGATGTGGAAGTGAATTTAACCCCCCTTTTCTGGAGGGAAGTAATTGGACAACCAATCTTGGAAAATCCTTTTATGAACCTTCTACAATATCCTGCTAAGCCCATAAAGGATATGATATCAAATACATGCTTTTGGGTAGGGAATTCCATAATAGATCTCATCTTGTTAGGGTCTACTTCCACCCCTTCCTCAGAAATGACATGGCCCAAGTAATGCACTTGCGTCTGGAAACATTCACACTTGCTAAGGTTAGCGTAGAGTTGATGCTCTCTTAGTACTTGAAGTACAAGTCTAATATGCTCTTCATGCTTTTCTATGTTCTTGGAGTATATTAATATATCATCAATGAAAACCAATACAAATATGTCTAGGAATTTGTTGAGTACATTGTTCATCAAGAATATAAAAGTGGCAGGGGCATTGGTTATTCCAAATGGCACCACCACAAATTCATAGTGACCATACCTTGTCCTAAAGGTAGTTTTGTGGATGTCTTCATCCTTGATTCRGACTTGATGGTATCCATAACTCAATTCAATCTTTGAGAAAATGGAAGCCCCCTAATTGGTCAAACAAGTCATCGATTCTTGGTAAGGGGTACTTATTCTTTATGGTTGTCTTATTGAGTTTTCTATAATCTATGCACAGTCGGAGCGTGCCATCTTTATTTTTCACAAACAAGGTTGGTGCTCCCCATGGAGACACACTGGGCCGGATGTAGCCATTGTCCATCATTTCCTTTATCTGTATCTTGAGCTCAACTAGCTTGGGTGTACTCATCCTATAGGGTGTCCTAGACACTGGCATTGCTCTTGGTGCATGTTCTATCGAGAAGTCAATTTCTCTTCTCAGAGGTAGACCCGGTACATCTTCTGGAAACAAGTCTCTATACTCTTTTAATATTGGGTGGTGTTCTAGGTTTGATTTTTCATCCTCAACAGATTCCAACACTTGTATTGAATATAGAGGACATCCCTTTCTGAAATACTTTTTCATTTGAAGGGATGATATTTGTCTCACTGAGACAGGTTTCTGAATCCCTTGGAGGGTCATATTTCCCCCTTCTTCATTTACACATACTAAGGTTTTATGGTAACATTCCAACTTATTTTTATAAGAAGCCAACCAAGCCATACCAATCATTAAGTCATAAGATCCTAGGGGAAGTATGTTAAGGTTCGCTTGGGTGGGCAACCCATCCATGATGAATTGGCAAGATGGTAACACCTCTGTTACTTTTCTTTTGGTTCTAGTGGCTAGTTGTACCAACCATGGATTAAAATGTCTAAATGGTTGCAGTTTACACTTATCAATAGTTTGAGGGGCCACATAACTCAAATTAGAACCAGGGTCAATTAAAATAGAAACTAGACAGTTGGCAATCATACCTTCCATCTCCACCACTAAAGCTTGTTGGTCAACTTGATTATTATCTAAAGCCACATAAATCTGTGGCATTCTCCTAGCCACATAATTGATTGTGGTAGCTTATTGGATGTTGCAAATTATCCTATTGTTATTTTGTCTATGTGGGAAATCCCTCAACAAATGTTCTTCTCTGCAACCCCAACATTTCAAGGGTTCTCTCTTTGGGTTATGAGTCTTTCCTGGGGCTGATCCAAAAGGTGTATTTCCATTCTGGGAGGGGAAATTCTGCTGGTACACACTTTGGGTAGGAAGGCTCACCCTCGAATCCTTCCTATAGCTCTTAAATCTTGGGGATTTAAATCCCTTCTTCTTTAACCCCGAACTACTCTTGTTCTTCCAGTCCTCATGAGGTTATGTCTGATGCCTGAACTATTCATAACAATACCTTGCCTTCTGGATAATGTCTTCTAAGGTATTTGGCTCATCAAACTCAATCTCGTTCTGGTAGGTCTGAGGTAATCCACTGATAAATCATTTGACTTTTACCTTTTCATATTTTATGTAGGGTACATACCTCAGCAACTCAAGGAATTTATTCATATATTCCTCTATGCTGAATTGCCCCAACTTGAGTTCATAGAACTCCTTAGTATTCCTGTCGAACTATTTCTCTTATAGATACTTCTTTTTGAAGTGTTTCTCAAACTGTTTCCATGATAAGACCTTTTCATGGATTCCTTTCACATTCTTAAGATATTCCCACCAAATGGAAGCCTCTACATTCAAGTTGAAGATGGCTATTCAAGCCTTAAAGTTTTCAGAATAGTTATGAACTCTGAAGTACTTTTTTAAACCAAGCAACCAAGCTTCAAACTCTTCCCCTTTCTCAATCTCCCCATTGAAAGAGGGTATTTTGGCTTTCTTGAACTCTTTAGGGTCATGGATTTTGGATTGCTTTCGCTTCTTTCCTTTCTTCTAAGAATGTGAGCTAGTTTTTCTACTAGAATATCCCTTAGAGTTGCCCATTCCATTTCCAGAGGACTCTCTCAATGAGAGCCCCTTGCCTCCAGATTGGGCCTTCCTCGAGGCACTTCTTCCTGTGTGGCCACTCATGGGACCATGTTTTCATATTTCGGGTGGACTTTGACTTCTCTCTATATGTCTTCGGTCCACATGGTTGGTTGCAGGTCCATGCTGTAGCTACCTCTGTATATTGGATAATCTCTGCAGCAAGACTGCATTGATTTATGTTTGTTTCTCTTTATCCTTTATCAATCTCTCATTGTTAGCCTTGCAACTCTGTAATTCATCCATAAGGATCCTTATAGTTTCATATAGATCCGGAGGGGTCTCCACCACTCTCCTCTCATCAGACTCTTCGTCTCTATTGTGGGATCCCTCCCCCACTTCATGGTGCATCGCCATCCTTTATGCTTGTGATTTCTCGTGACTCACTAACTGCTAGAGTGCTAACAAAAAAATTACTGTTAGTTAACATTCTAGTAGTTAATGAGAAACAAATAGTTCTCTTTTCTCAAATACACACATACAATATAAAGTATTCATTCTTTTCTTTAGTAATAGTTTAACCAAATTCTTAGGAAAGAGGTAAGGTAGGGCATCACCCTTAATATTTGCTTCAAACTCGATTTTTAAGTGACTCGTCCATGAGCCCAAGTATGCCAAGTGTTGTAACCATTCTCTGATACCAATTTGTAACACACCCATGGTGGGGCGTAAAAAAAAAATTCTTCTTAAGAAAAACAATACCCTCACTCAGGATCTTTATTCCATTCTCCTCTTCTAGATATTTCCATCCATGGTCTTCATGCTCTGAATCGAGATCAAAGCTGGCAAATATCCTCACCCAAGTTATTCACGTTCTTCCATCCCTCTATACTTGCATATGACCGTGAGCTATGACCAGACGCAAAAACAATAGGTGCCAAGACAACCACCGCGCGAATCCTCTGAAATGGAAAATCTCCAAAGTTCACAATCTGACATCACATGTCCTCGGGGATTTTGACAATCCTGATTCACTTCGGGACTTCAAATTTTGGGAGTCCCGGATGCTCACACAACATTTTCTCCTGAAGTAATTTGTACTCGGAGTTCCAGATCAAGCGCCACATGTCCATTTTAAATCAATGGCTCAGGTTCATTTTGGGACTTCGACATCGGGAGCTTCAGATGTTTCTGCAAGATTTTCTCCTGGAATTTTTTCTTCCAAAGTTAAGGATCGTGCACCACATGTCTTTCCCGATCAACGATCATGTTTTACTTCAAGACTTCGACGTTGGGGAGTTTTGAACGTTCCAACAATCTGTTCTCCCAAAGTACTTTCTTCCGAAGTCAAGGATCGTGCACCATGCATCCTTCTTGTTTGATAGTGGGGATCCCCTTTGGGTGACCCTCTACTCCACGTTGTTTTATCCTAACTTCCAAAGTACGTGATCTGTTAACGTGTTTCTCTAGCAGATCGACGACTATGAATCACTTCGGCTATTCGGGCTTCAGGAGTTTCAACCTCTCCGCACTCGCTTTCTCCTGAATTTCTTTCACATGAAGTCAACGATCTGTCGACGCATGTCTCCCATAGATCACGGCTACAAATCACTTTGACTCTTCATGCTTCGGGAGTTTCAACCTCTCCACACTCGCTTTCTCCCAGAGTGTCTTCACCCAAATTCAATGATATGTGGATGTGTGTCTCCCATAGATTGACAACTACAATTCACTTCGGCTCTTCAGGTTTTAGGAGTTTCAACCTCTCCACTCGCTTTCTCCTAGAGTTCTTTCACCTGAAGTCAACAATTTGTCTACACGTTTCTCCCACAGATCGATGACTACAAATCACTTCGGCTCTTCGGGCTTCAGGAGTTTCAACCTCTCCACACTTGCTTTCTCCTGGAGTGCTTTCACCCGAAGTCAACAATCTGTTGAAACGTGTCTCCCATAGATAGATGACTACAAATCAATTCGTCTCTTTGGGATTCACGAGTTTCAACCTCTCCACGCTCTCTTTTTCCTCTGAAGTACTCTATATTCGGAGTTACAGATTGAGCGCCACATATCCTACGTGATCGATGGTTGTAATACACTTTGAGAATTCAAAATCCCAGTCATTTCACCAGCCACATGGGTAAGGTATGCATCTGTCAGGGGCTGACATGTAGCTGGGTCAGGGGTGACACATGTCCTCATCACTTCGTTATAATCGTCCTTCAACCTCCCTCAGGTTTTCACGGTCATAATCCAGCCAATACCAATTTGTTCACTGATCGACGGTTCACAGTCATTGCGGGGCCCCAATGTGTTCTCTCTTTATCAGAGATCTCAATCTTCGCAATCTGAAAATTGCTTGCCCAACTCGGTCTAATTGTGGTCATTGATCCTCCACCCCGACGAGATCAATGACTCTGGTGAATTGTGGGCCATGAACTCGCATGCCCACTAATTTCACCTTCACGCTCAGCAACGATTCCCCACCATCGATCTCCTTTCATAGATCGATGGTTCACAATGATTGCGAGGCCCAATCTCTGCAATATGAGAAGTGCTCACCTAACTCTGTCTAATCGTGATTGTGGATCTTCCATCCCCAATGAGATTAACAACATTGGTTGATTGCGGGCCATGAACTAGCATGTCCACTAATTTCACCTTTGCACTCCACAATGATTCCCAACCATTGATCTAATCGAGTGACTAGTGTTTGAGTCGTTAAATCCATTGGGTCTTTGAGTCAATCTGATGACTGAGATAAGTTTTCTTCCCGATGAACAGTTCACATTCATCTCCTCGGTCAGGTTATTGATTCATCTATGTCTCTTGTTACTTAGGGAGTTCGGGTAACTTTGACTATCGTGAAGTTTTTCATTGTAGGCGTTGAACTCCCGAAACTCCGAAACCATTTTGAAGTAGCTCCTTTTGGGCTTAGCGCAGGGTTCCTAGACCCAGGTCACATGGAACTTCAGAGGACTCTCAGGCTATGATTTCTACTCTTATCCTGGTTTTAGTTAAGGTCATGGGGGCAAGTTCAAGGTATCTGATGCTACTGGTTTGAAGGAAACATGTTCCTAATTCACAGAACCTAAAATTTTGAAACAAGGTGGTGTACACTCATGAGGTTACCGGGACGATAGCAGTGCCAAGAGGCTTTCTCCAATTCCAGAGCTGTGAGGTAGCTCTCTAGGGAAAACACCTTCGAGGATGAAACTGGAGCATACGGGAAAATCATAATCATATGTCCTCGAAGAAGCCAACGTATATACATAATTTAACCTTTTCAATGCAAAAACCATTTACAGATATGTAAATACATGCATACAACCATTAATTCTCAATTCAACATATAAAGTATGGAAACACTTATCAGAACCAGATAACATGAAGTGACTGCTGGAAGGGGTGCTTGTTTCCACCCATCCATAGGCTCAGTCACTCCTAACAGATTTACCACTAGCCACCCCTGAGCTAGACCACAATGCTTTTAGATTCAATCTCTTCTTCTGGCACAAAACTAGATAGGGATGAAGGTTACTCTCCTTCTCCCAACTCAGTATCTATTTCTTGTGATCAAAACACACTCTTTTCACATTTCTTCCTTGAACCTGAGAGCTCAATCTCTCGTCTTTTCACTCCTCATAGGTCCTCCTCTCTATGACCCCCACGCTTTCCTTTCTTTCCTTTCTCAACAAGATTGTGTGTGGCCCAAATTCCCAGTCCATTGTCAGGTCTAGAAGCCTTCAAGATGGGCGGTCTTCCCCATCCCCTCATTAACTCTTGAGGAGGTCTTCCCACCTACCATCTTGACTGTAATTCATTCCTGGTTCAGAGGGTTGTTCTGATACTAAGAAATTAAATCCAACAAAGTACTGGTTCAGTGGAGGTTAACGAAACCATTCCTGGTCCCCTCCACCATATATTTCATAGCATTTGTGGTCTCTCTTAGCACATCCCCTTTCCAATAGTCATGCAACACATATCCATTTTCTATTAAAATAATAGAATTTACATTCATCGAC
>ML791954.1:98422-143609 GCA_009831015.1 Picea engelmannii
ATGCTGAAATGGACATATGCGTATGGCCATTATCTCCCCTTGCTTCATGAACCTGATCATGATCAGGACGCTGATCGTGTTAAACAAAAGAAAAATTTCTTCGAATTCCTCCAAGGTGAAGCTGAGAATAGTTTAGAACGGCTTCATCAATGTGCTGAACATGAACTTCAACATTTCATTGACCGTGTCCATAAAGCTGAAGCTGAGTCTGAGACAAGCCATATAACTTTAAAGGATTTTGATGACTTCTGTACAAAACTTGAAAGGTTAACAAAGGCCACGGCTGGCTATTTTGAAAAGTTAATTCAGGCCTTTGAAAACGGGCTGTCTGAAGTACGTATGGGTGGAGGTGAAGTACGTATGGCTGGAGGTTAGGAGATTGGTTTAGTATCGACCTGGTTTTAGGAAGAAGAAGTAATTTTAAGGTTTATCAAGTTAATAAACTTAGTTTATGAGGATAGACCATTTTACAGTTCAGCCTTTTTTCTGTTGAATTTGATGATGAGCTTTCCTAATTTCTCCCTTTTTCCTGTTCAACTTGATAATGAGCTTTCCTAATTTCTCCATTGTCCTCTCAGTCGTTCTAACAGTCGTTCTAAAAGTTAACTGTCAAGATATTTGTAAAACCCAACTAATTCAATAATTGAACAGTTTCTATGTAATAGCTCATTATTTTGTTTCCATAGCTTTGGACTAATATTAATGGGTATGCAATGAATGCCAAGCCTAAACAATAAATTTTGTCTCAATTTCATGAATCAACATACAATATTGTTTTAAGATTAACTACTTCGTCATGCCACCCTTACCCTAAGTGATTTTAGCATTGCTTTTGAAAAATTATTAAATTGTTGTTACCCAACTTATTGTTTTGTCTAATTTGTTGTTTCACTCTAAAACTCACAAAGTCCACTAGAGAATTTGAACTAGAGCATTAAATGTTTTTTGAAATATATATAATAAGGTAATGCTTTCCATAATTAACAAAGATAAAATTTTGTGATTCAAATTGAGGTTGTTAAGTAAAAGGTATTTCTTATATATATGAAAATATTTATATTAATGGTTAGAAATACATAAAAACTATAAAGGGTGTATACAATGAACATCATATTAAAGTAATTATAAAATTAGAATAAGTAGTTGGATTTAACAATTTGGCATTTCTAATGAGTAATGTTCATTTTGTTAGAAAATACATATCTCCTCTCGTCATAATTGACAAAAAGGTGACTCCCCATTAACCTCATTATCAAAAACAAATTTGCAATGGAGTTTTCACCTATCTGGAATCACCAAACAAAGTGCTTGCAAATGAAAATGCCCCTAAATGATGTTTCCCAACTAAGATTGAACTTGATCCCAACAATATCTTGCAAAGGAGCATTCCCACAAGATGTGCTTCACTGATTCTAACTTCAAACGAAAGGGGAAAAGGTCATCAGAAAGACCACTTTTGGTTAGCTGGGCTTTGGAGGGGATACCTTAGTAGATCACCAACCCAACCAAAACCTAGATCTTATAAGAAACTCAAATCAAGCAGACCTCATGCAACCTCAAAAGCCAATGGTTCTTCACATCTGAATAAACACACCTCGCATTGAGAGTGGGACCTAATTCATGTTGCTGATGTAGAAAGGAGTAGAGCTTACGAGAATCACATTGAGTCAAGGGACATCCAAAGCTCCATTCCCAATCTCACCAAAAGGGATCGACCTTATCAATATTCATCTTAAAAAGATCCTCATGAGGTATGAGACCAATAATCTCCATCAAACTAGGTGGATCCACAAAATAAAATGAAACTCTCTAGCCACTAAATGGTAGGTCTCCCAAGGAAAATGTTTGGAATCCCAAAGACAAATATTCTTTCCTCTAATCCTCCTTGCCTAAAAACAAGGGAGGTCATATATGCAATTACCCTCATGCTTCCAACTCCAAATTGGCCTCCTAACCAGATCCCAACCTGACCACTAAATGACCCAAACTTGCCACCCTCCTCCAAGATGTTTAGATACTACGGAATATGAAGGAACCTGAAATATGGAAATTATCAGGAGTAGAAATGTTATCACATCAACTTAATACTCCCTTTTACTCTGTAAACATGTTGGGATGAAATCAACATGTGTTTCATAGAAACCTACTAAGGGGATGGGACATCCAAACACCTAATCACCCATTTAGCATCCAATATATTTCCTTGGGTTGCCACATCAATTATACCAAGTCCCCTCGTCCTTAGGCATGAACGAGACTGCCCAAGGGACCATGGGAAAAAAGAAAACCCCACCATACTTGTCCCACAAACAAGAGAAAATAATTTGTTCCAATCGATGAAACGATGCCCTGTGTAGAATCCAACAAGACACATAGTGGATGTGGGATGCCTAAAGAATCCTACTCACCAATGTCAACTTAGCAGTAAAGGGAAATCCTTGTAATGCCAAAAAAGTAACTTATGCTGCAATATTTCAAGGAACCAATCCCACATAGAAATTCATGAAAGGTCTACCCCAAATGGTATACCAAGATACCGCATAATAAACCCTGGCTAGACAAATCTCTAAGAAATTGGAAACCACATGGACCAATCCTCAAGACCAACTAGTCTGTAGTATATCTCGAGATCACTAACAATTTCCCTTGAAGCCTCACAAAACATTTGAAGACAATCTTTGTGATTGAGACCACATTGAGGAAATATCCTTAAGCTGACCTTGAAAAAGAGCTTCTCTAGAAGGCTCTAATAAATATCCAAAAGCATTCAACCCTCAAATCAAAACATAAATATAAGGGGCCAAAGTACACCCTTGTCTCGTAAACTTGTGGAAATGGATGCATGGGAACAAAACATTATTCACTAAAACAAATGTTAAGCCACATGCAAGCAAACTATTGATTATACCAATACAGCGCTAACCAAACATAAAACAAGACAACACATTGATGATAAATGATCCAAAATTGCACATATACATTTACATATTTCCAAACCTTTACATTGAATTCAATTTTTGGATTTCCAATTTATAATTGGAAAATTAAAATTGCACATATACATTTAAATATTTCCAAACCTTTACATTGAATTCAATTTTTGGATTTCCAATTTATAATTGGAAAATTAAATAGTTAACCTAATTGAAAACTTTTCACACTTCAAAATACATATAGATGAAAATATGAATATTTGTTTGATTTTCAAATATTATATATATATATATATATTCAATTTCCAATTGAAAATGAAATAGTTAACATGATTGAAAACTTTTCACAATTAAAAATGCCTATAGATAAAAATATGAACATTTGTTTCATTTTAAAATTATTCATTTTAAAAATGCCTATAGATAAAAATATGAACATTTGTTTCATTTTCACATTATTCATTTTAAAGCCATTCATATCATATTTCGTGATAAGTACTCATAGTGTTAACGTTGCAATTTTCAGTATTTCTTCATGGTATTTTTATAGGATGGAATAGGATTGGAAATTTTCTTTAATGTTCTTTTTATTATGTTTATTTTATAAATAATAAAAAAATTATTTTTTTTATATAACGGAATAAGATTGAGAAAAACAATTTATACGTTAACTTATTTTAACCTTTATATTATGATTGTGTGTATTTATTGTAGTTTGTGTCATGACCTTATAGGATGCCTGAACGGATCAACGATCATTTGTCTCCTAAGAGCATGAAGCACTGCGACAATTTTCACTTGGTTGCCTGGCACACCAAGAATAATTCTCCTGGACTGTGCCTCTTCACCTAGAGCATACCCATACTCTGTTCTAGGCTACCGACGAGTCAAACTCATACTCTAGTGCAACTCTTGCTTGCTTAGACAATTTGTTGACATGTTTAACACTTAGTCTTATTTAAGCATTCATCCATGAACATGAGCATTCCAAGAGAACAATTGTGGAACAATAACGAAGAGAACACATAAATATAGTTCAAACATCACAAATCGTTCCTAACACCCGACTAAGTCTTTCTTATTGCAAAATAATTACAAAGAGTCAAGCGACTCACCTCACCTCACAAAGTCACTCAAGAAAAAATTCGTCACCCACAGACTCTTTGTCGCAACTGTCTTCGTGACCTCCCATGGTGTACTTCATACGTGCCCACAACCACAACCTTTCCATCATTTCATTTCCAGAGACTTTAACCAAGCTAACTCATATTTTAGTTTTGTCTCCCATGCATGCCTCCTCTGACCTGCATTTTCCAGAATTCAACAAAATATCCAAAGCACCCAACCCTTGGCTACTTGTCTTTCATTTTGGAAACTTGCCTCAGTTTGCTACCTCATACCTTGCCTCAGACTTGTTCTCCTAGTCTCTTGCAAAAAAAAAATATTCTCTCCTTGGTTGTGTGCTCTTGATCTTATAGGGGCACCAAGGGTCACTTGTGTGAAACGATGTGTCTCTTCAGTTCGTCGCACCCCTTTGAAAATCGTCTTCTCATTCATCCATCAAACCATTTTTTGGACCCATATCGCCCATCAACCGTGTGTTTCTTGGACTGACATGCCCCTTCCTTGGGTGCATGCCCCTACCTTGTGTTCTCTTCCTTGTTTCGATCAACGCAACTATTTGTGGGTGTGTTGAAGGATTTGTTCCACCTCTTCGATGTGCCCATGATGCCAAGGGAAGATGGGTCCACAACTTGGGTTTCTCCCAAGTTGTCTTCCCTTTCCCAACCGCAACCCAATTCTTTGTCGTTCATGGAAAGGAACGAAGGGTGTATACCCTCTTTGGTGTGCATGTCTCCGTCGCGCCCCAAGGTGCTCCTAACCACGCCGAAACATCTTTGTTTCTTCTAACCGATTGCTCCCTTCCTTGTCTCTTCGTTCGTTCATCATCAAATCCTCCCAAGGGGCATGCACACTTGGTGGGTGTCGTGGGAGACCCTTACAGTTTGGACTTTAAGAAATAAGGAGTTTAGAGGATAACATTGTAAAGAACATTGAGGTTAGGTAAAGGTTTGATGTTATAATACAAAGTATTATTTACTATTATTTATGAATATTAATTTATTTGGTATAATTTTATAAAAATAATATCATAATTTAATATTATATAGATTATTTTAAAAAATGTTTATATAATCATTTAAAAATTGAATTGTTTTTTATTTTAATTTATATAAATAAAAAATGATGATGTAAAAAACATTAGATTCCTTTGAACTTGTCTATTAATAATTGAGTGTTAACATCCAATTAGTATATGCATCAACCATTCCAATAATCATGAAATCGAGTGTTAACATCCAATTAGTATGTGCATCAACCATTCCAATAATTATGAAATCAAGTATTAACATCCAATTAGTATGTGCATCAACCATTCCAATAATCATGAAATCGAGTGTTAACATCCAATTAGTATGTGCATCAACCATTCCAATAATCATGAAATCGAGTATTAACATCTAATTAGTATGTACATAAACCATTCCAATAATCATGAAATCAGTAATAATTAGTATGTGCATCAACCATTCCAATAATCATGAAATCAATAATAATTAATCTCATCAAATATTACAAGATTAAATATCATCAAATCAATATCATAAAAATTCATCAATATCAAATAAAAAACAACATCATCATCATCCAATCATGAATATCATAAATATCATCAAATCAATACATTATTATCATGTAATCAATATCATCATCACATCAATATCATCAAACCAAAACATAATTATTAGCAAATCAACATCATTAAAACCATTAGATATCATCAATTTCCAATTTCCAAGAGGGAGAGGGAGCATATTTTTATCTTTTCCATCGAATTTAACATTTTTTATTTCTAAATTATTTCTATTTATACTAAGCTCTTTTTTGTGTGGGTCAAAGACCATATGCCATGCTAATTTGAAATTATGTTGGGCTAGTCTTCAAAATAATAATTTTTTGAAACTCGTAATAGGTGATCAAGATCTTTGAAAGAAAATTCGAAATATTCCAATGAAAAACTTTGTTGGATATGTTATATATTCTTTGCATGTGGACCATGCATTCATGCACAAGGTGTTAGTCATAGCCACATAGTTTTTTATTGACTCTTGGACACAAAATATGCACCAATCACAAAATATGCACCAATCTATAGGGAATGAGAATGGTTTCCTATCAAACTAACCCCTATGCTCCTATACAAATTAACATCTATCTCCCTCTCTATTTCATAGTATTTTCTTCCTTAGATCTCCTTATTCACCTACAAGATCCAATGAAAAGTGCTTCTACATGTAGCATGAGTGACTGGAAGAATGGATGATAGGAGAGAATGCATGCAAGTAGTTCTGAATGAATAAATGAACAATTCGCTTGGAATGTGCATGAAGAGAGGGAACATGAAAAGAATTGGTTTGAATTTCCATATGGTTTAAATTCTAAAGGGGATGGAGTCTATTACACTCCTCAAAACTTATACTTAACCCTCACATCCTCACAACTATGGAAGGTTGACTTCCCCACCAACCACCACCTACATTTAATGATTGGTGGTTGGATATTTTAATAAGGCACATGGTGAAAATATGAAGTTTGTGAGACTTAGTCAACTTTGGATAATTTGTCATCCCCCTTGGACCCCCTTTCCTCTTACCCTCTTCCTTTTCATGCTCTCAATAGTTGGCCTTTAACCCTTACTATAATTTTTGAAATAAAATTTACATATCTTTCAGATGTTTTAACCAAACCTAAGTAATCGAACCATGTAGATTTGAAGAGAGGAAAGTAGTAAAAATCTAAGATTACTCCTCTATAAATTTCTCCAAAATATCAATATCCCTTCTTTCAATGGAGTCTTTCCCATTCTCCCAACTAAGAACCTTTATTTAAATCAGACAAATGTAGTTAAGACAATTGGGGGTAGAAATTAAGGATTTTACATAAGTACGAATCCCATAGATTTTTCTCAAGAGCACATTTATTTTTATTTTTTTAAGAAGGAACCATGACTTTCCTTAAGGTAAGTCAACATATTTAATGCACATTTATTATTTTTTTTCTTTTTAGAAGGAACCATGACTTTCCTTACGGTAAGTCATAGTTAGGCCACATGTTTCTTTAATACAAATCACAAGCATGCCATAAATGAAGAAGTAATTCATGAAAGAAGAATATATAAAGTTAATCAATGACAGGTAAATGGGCCAATAACATTCATTTGGTCAAATGTGAAAAAATAAATCTATAACACATATTGTCCCATTTAACACATATTGTCCCATTTAAGTAAAAATACATTATTATTGATTTTGGGGATCCAATTACCCAAGGAGAAATAACATCTAGTTTTTTTATTAGTGTTATTCTAACATAGGTATGCGTAAATGTATTCTTGTGTGTAGAGATTATGCACGATATCAGACACACAAACAACACCGCGACACACACACATAGGTATTCATAATCAGTAGTAGAAATTATGTGCCATAATAGATTCTATGATAAGCTTCTAAATTTGCAAACAAAATAATGATCCTTGCTTATGAAAGGTAAAAATGAATCAATGAAAATGATTGTGCATTTACTCTAAAACCATTAATGCATCAACACTTACAATAATTATTTTTCTTTTATTTTCAAATAAAGTATCTTAAGGAAAACCCTTGGGCACTTCTCGTCGTACCAAGGATGGTATCCAAGGTAAGCTCTAGATTCTTCAAGGAACAATGCCAAGTCAACAACAAGCCACAAAGTAATTACAAAAATATACTCGTTAGGAACTCAACATGTCACTTGAAAGATTTGAACTTGGGTGGGGAGGATGACACTTATCCTCTCAACAACTCAAGCTAGATCCAATTGAAAACAATTTTTTTCTATCTATCCAATCATGCTATGCATATTGAAAAAGGAAACATGGGTATCTCACAATCATCAATTGTTTTAGAGAGAGGAAACCTATTAACATTTATTCCCACATCAAAATTCACTTAGATAGAAATAATTTCGAGTGTTAGTTGTTATTTCTAGTCATTATGTAAATAATAACTTCATATGTTGTTACACACACACACATGTGTGTGTGTGTGTGAATATGGGGTTATACTTCCACACATGCACACCAACACACACATGTGTGTGAATATGTGCATGCTCACACATACACACACTTACATACATACATACATTATATATGCATTTCAACCCAAACACACATATAAACAAAAACACATATAAAAAAAATATGGAATGCATAAGAACCAAAAGTCACAATGCAACCAATACATTGGAAAGAAATACATCTAGGGCATAGATGGCCATTGGAGGCTGACGTTGGGTTGTACTTATGATTTCCTTGGGTGATGAGGTTCATTCAATAAATATCTTCCTTGCATGGTGGTCTATTGGAATTTCCTTCATTACATCTTTCATTTGAATCTTTGGATGCATAGTAGATAATTATTGGTCAATTGTGTAAATTTCATTCATTTTGTTTGGTTGGTGTTTTGGTCATTGCCAAGATTCCTGTTAAGAACCAAATATCAATATAGCATAGAAAAACCTCAAAATAAGTACTCAATGCCTCGACAAAGAGAGAATTTCAGATAATAAGCCTCTTCGAGGGGGCAACCTCCTTATACCCCACATAAATATCCAAATACAAGATGATTCCAAATGAAAATGTCTCCTTGGTATATATAGGAGACTAGGATGTACAATTACAACTAGTGGACTCAAGCCGACATAAATAAAATAACATTACTAATGTAATATGCCCCAATTAAGGGGTAATGAGCCACTATTTAGGGCTTAACATTCCCCTCCCCTTGAGACAAGTGTTTTCCGCAATGCTTGAGTAACTCTAGATGCTTCTGTATAAAAGACTCATCTTCCCAAGTGGAATCTTCAGCTCGTAGTTTCCTCCACTTGAGATACTCTGAAATGGATCTATTCCTCAACTGGAAAATTCTTGTGTCAGTGATGGCTTCAGGCTCCAATAATTTTTTTCCTTCCTTGTCAAGTTCTAGCAATATAGTTTGAATTGGGATCTTGTCACCTATAACCTTATTTAAGCATGAAACATGGAAAACTAGGTGTACTCGTGAAGATGTAGGTAACTCCAATTTGTATGCCATAGTACCAATCTTTTGCAACACCTTATAAGGGCCATAGTACTTTGGTGATAATTTATTATCCTTCTTGGCTTGCTTGAGGGACATCTGTTTGTATGGTTGTAGTCTTAAAAGCACCCAATCCCCTACTTCAAAACTTATTTCACTACGATGTTGATATGCTTGTTGTTTCATGTGATTTTGTGCCATGGTTAGGTTTTCATTTAATATTTGGAGAACTTGTTGTTGATGCTCGATGTGATCTTCCACTTCTTGAACCTTATATTTTTCTTTTAGAGAAGAAGTGATGGAAGGAGGATGGTATCCATAGAGTGCCATAAATGATGTCATTTTTGTTGCAGTATGAAAGGAAGTGTTATACCACCATTATGCCAAGGGTAACCATTTGAACCATTGTGTTTGTTTATCAGAGACAAAGCAACGAAGGTAGCCTTCCAGACATTTTTTCACTATCTCAGTTTGTCCATCATATTGAGGATGATAGGATGAGCTATGAGCCAATTGAATACCCAAACAATAAAATAATTTTGTCCAAAAATGTCCAGTGAAGATGGGATCTTTGTCACTTACAATAATCTTTGGGCTGCCATGTAGCTTTTGAACTATCTCCATGAATGCGATGGAAATTGTATTGGCTTTGAAGGGATGAGAGAGTGCACAAAAGTGTGTCTACTTGGTTAGTATATCAACAATCGCCATGATGACACTCTTTTCTTTAGAATTTGGTAACCCTATGATGAAATCCATGGAAACCTCCTCCCAACGCTAACTTGGGATGGCTAATGGTTGTAAAAGACCTGGGGTCTTAATTGTTTCCACCTTATTTTGTTGGCAAACCAAACATTCTGCCACAAACCTTTGAACATCAGTTATAAGGCCATCCCAAAAAAATTCCTTGTTGACCTTATGGTAGGTTTTCAAAAATATTGAGTTCCCTCCTACTGGAGAGGTGTGCAATTCCAATAGTACATTTTGTTTAAGTTGGGATTTTTACATAAATATAAGTGATCTTTGTACCATAGTGAATAATTTTTCCATGTAAATGTATTTGATGCACTGTAATCCTATTGCAACCTTTGAATGAGAGTCCACATGTTTTCATTATTCTTCCATTCATCCTTTGCTTCTATTATCCAGTCAGGTTGGATGATCGAGATAGCACAGAGAAAGGCCTTAACATATTCATCCTTTCTTGAAAGTGCATCTGCCCCAACATTTTCCTTCCCTTTTTTATAGACGATTTCAAAATCATAACCCAATATATTGGTCACCCATTTTTGGTGTTCTTATGAAGATAGTCTTTGTTCTAAGAAGTATTTAAGACTATCATGATCTGTTTTTACCTTGAAGTGCCTACCTATTAGGTAAGGACGCCATTTCTTCAATGCATGTAGTATTGCCATAATTTCCTTCTCATAAATGGGTTTGTGTAAGTCCTTTCCCTTCAGTGGTCGAATTTCAAAATCCAAGGGCCTTCCTTCTTGCATTAGGACAGCACCAATTCCATTTCCCGAGGCATCACATTCCACAATAAAGGTTTTTGTGAAGTCTGGAGTGGTCAAGACAGGAGATTTTCACATCACCTCTTTAAGTTTTTCAAAACCTTTAGTTTCCTCTAGAGTCCATGAAAATGCATCCTTCTT
Organism: Picea engelmannii; assembly: GCA_009831015.1. Lineage (NCBI taxonomy): Eukaryota > Viridiplantae > Streptophyta > Pinopsida > Pinales > Pinaceae > Picea > Picea engelmannii. Next base: position 109,193 of record ML791954.1, read on the forward strand.
AGTTAGTGTTGTTAAAGGTTCTTCTATTCTTCCATAGTGTCGAAAAAACTTGCGGTAGTAACCTGTCAAACCCAAAAATCCTCTAAAACTATTCAATGCTTTGGGAATCAGCCAGTCCACCATGGCCTTAGTCTTGTTAGGGTCTACCTTGACACCTTCATGAGATACAATATGACCCAAATACTCTACCTCCTTCACTCCAAAGAAACATTTGGATGGTTTGGCATATAGTTGTTTCTCCTTTAGTAGTTGTAGCACCTTGTCAACAGATCGCACATGATCCTCCCAAGACTTTCTATGGTTAGTATATCATCAAAAAATACTAAAACAAATTTTCAAAGGAAGGGATTGAAAATGTAATTCATCAACCCTTGGAATGTGGAAGGTGCATTTGTAAGGCCAAAAGGCATGACCAAAAATTTATAATGGCCTTCATGAGTTCGAAATGTTGTTTTTGGGATATCTTATTCCTTCATTCTAATCTGATGATACCCTGAATGGAGATCCAACTTTGTGAAATATATTGATCCATGTAGTTCATCTAACAATTCATCAATGATGGGAATGGGAAACTTATCTTTAATAGTGATTTTGTTAAGCTCTCTATAATCTAGACACATATGCCATGGGCCATCTTTCTTGAATACTATTACGACTGGTGCAAAGTAAGAACTTTGGCTAGGTCTAATAATTCCAGCCTCTAACATTTCTTCAACCATGCACTCAATTTCACTCTTTTGGGCATAAGGGTATCTGTATGGCCTGATGTTAGGAAGAGCACTCCTAGGAATTAGGTGAATATCATGATCATGATTTCGAGTAGGTGGAATACCTTTGGGAATATCTTCAAATACTTTGGAATTCTTATCAATGATCCCTTGGAGATCTAGGGGAATAGATGGCTTAGATATTTGAACATCTAGTGAGCATAGTTGTGAAATTACACCTTGATGCCCCTTTTTCAATAATTTTGTCATAACATTGGAGCTTATCACCTTACTGGATTTCCCTATGATACCTCTTAACTCAATTTATTTTCCTTCAAATGAAAATTTCATGAAAAGTTCTTGAAAATTAAAATCCATTGTTCCTAATTATTGTAACCATTGGATTCCTAGTACGACATCAGCACCACCCATGGGTATAGAAATCATTGGACTATTAATTACAAATTCCTCCATAGTAATATTGATCTTATTGATCTTATTGCATTGATATTTCCTCCATCTGCAATCATTACTTGAAACTCTAGTGGTGGATATACAAAGAAATTGAGAGCTTTGGCTAATTTATAGTGAATGAAATTATGAGTACTACCAGAATCAATTAGGACTATTACCTTTGTCTTTTTGATATATCCTTCGATATTGAGGGTTTGAGGAGTGCTAGTTCCAACCAATGCATTACACGATATCTTGGGAGTCAACTCTTAAGAAGAAATCACGTCTACATTTTCATCTTGAGATGGTTCTTTTTCCTCTTCACAATCTATGCAGAATAATTTCTTCTCACCACACTTATGTCCCTTACTGTACTTGATGTCACAATTGAAGCATAAACCTTTTTCTTTTCTTTCCTCCAATTGTTGAGGTGTCAACCTTTTAGGTTGAGGTGTTTTAGAAGAAGGAACATTATTCTCTCGATAGATCTTAGGAGTGGTCCTTTTAGTAGCCATAGACATATTTTTACTTTCAACATTTCTTGCCACCCTAAATGCATTCTCCAATGATTTAGGTTCCCAAAGACGGACCTCATGTTGAATGTTATCCCTTAAAGTTCCTATGAATACATCAATCAAGTGCTCATCTGGAATATCTGTTACATTTATATTCAATCTTTGGAAGTTCCCAATGTGTTCTGTAACTGAACCCTTTTGCTTGAGACTTATCAATTGGCTAAAGAAGATATTGCTCCTTGTATCCTCATAGTGTGCTATCATTTCTTCCGTGAAAATTGTCCAAGTGACGAGTGATTTGCGAGAACAAAGCCATCGATACCACACAAATTTATTGGGTTCTAAATATAAAGAAGCAATATGTACCTTTTGTGTATGTGGCACATTATGTAGATCAAAGAATTTCTCCATCTAAAGTGTCCATGTGATTGGGTCCTTGCCATCAAACTTCCTCATTTTGATCTTAGGAAAGTGTTTGTTCTTCAACCCAAAGTTAGAGTTTCTCCATTCTTGATACATCTTACTTGTGTCCTCATCATGAATTTCATGGGATACATTTTCACTTTCAGGTGTCCTCTCTCTTAGGAAATTTTTCAATCCTTCCATGATATCCCTTTTTAAACCATCCATCTTAGTATTTATTTCCTCCAACTTAGCTTCCGTTGAATCCATCATCTCTTGTAGTTCATATTTTTGTATTGTCTTCTTTTGTAAATCATTTATGTCCCTATGCATTTCTTCACCTTCATCAATAGTCCAAGCAGTACTATATGGAGGCTTATTTGGTGTATAAGTTCCCCTTTTTGGTGGCATGTTGGCCAAGTATCACTTTAAACCTTGATTTTGAGGTGGTTCTGCTAGACAATCATTCTTTTATTGTATCTCCAAAATTTAGGCCCTTCTGGGTATGAAATTTTCTTTTTTTGTAGTTCTCTGATATTTCTTCTCTGCAATTCCATAGTTCTGATCAAAATTTGATGTTCCAAGTGGAATTTATGGTAACTTCCCCACAACTTGTTGATTTTGTGCCTTTCTAGGAGATATCACTTGTATAGCATGCCCCACACAAAATAATTAATAAAAAATTATGAAACTTGTACCAAAAATACTATAGAATGTCCATTATCCACTGCAATGGGTCTCACTCAATTTGGATACTCTATTTATGATTGTCTTACCCGGAACACCTGCTTGAGACTAGTCAAATACCCTATCTTCCACAGGGTGTATCTACAAATGTAAGATGACCCAAAAGATGAACCTTTTATCACAGATAACTTAATAATTTATGTGAATATTCTCCATATTTCAGGGTCTGAAATGTTAGAGAAAAAAATTTATAGGGAAAATGGCGCGATGACTCAATTTAGGATGATTCCAGAACCCTATCTTACACAGGTTATATATCCTAAAGTATAAGGTCTCAAGAGTTGAAATTTTAAACTAATGTACCTTGATCCGTCTACTAAATATCCTCCAAAGGGTTCCTTCTAAAACGTGGTAGAAAAAACGTTATAGAAAAAATTCCAAGGTGTCTCGGATGTAGCAGTGAAACCCCAAGACTTTGAACTCTGATACCATATGTTAAGAACCAAATATCAATATAGCATAGAAAAACCTCATAATAAGTACTCGACACCTTGAAAAAGAGAGAATTTTAGATAATAAGCCTCTTTGAGGGGGAAACCTCCTTATATCCCACATAAATATCCAAATACAAGATGATTCCAAATGAAAATGTCTCCCCGGTATATATAGGAGACTAAGAGGTACAATTACAACTAATGGACTCAAGCCGGCATAAATAAAATAACATTACTAATGTAATATGCCCCAATTAAGGGGTAATGAGCCACTATTTAGGGCTTAACAATTCCTCTTTTGCTACCCTACATTTATTTGTCTTAAGGTCATAAAGGTGTATTCAATGGAAAGGGTTATGGTTACTTGTTTTCGACCTTCATCCTTATTTTCTCCCTCCTTGACCCTCCTCTCATGTGCAAAGTTTATCCTAGGCTAGTGAATTTTGATTCTCCTATCCTTGACTCTTCTTCTAGATAATTTCACGTACCATGGATATTATATAACAATATATGGCTTGATATTAATCAACCAGGGTTCTATCTAGGTTCTTAGGATCATTGGAGTTTACCTCAACGTTTTTAGAGTATGGGTTAAGTCAACCTTGTGAGGCTAAGGAACCTACATTGTTTTGTTTTTACAAATCCTAAACATCTAATAACTAGATTGTTGTAATTAACTCTTATCTGGCATTTTAATTGATATATGCATATCTATGCTTAGGTTTTGTTGATGTATCTAAGAGGTCTATTGGTTTTGATTTTGTATATTGATATTATTTGAAAACATTAGAATTTTACATTGAATTTAAAAAAACACTTTTCTTCCTTTTGAACTTAATTTAGATTGTTAAATGCTAGGATTTTGATTTTCATGCTTGAAAAAAACAATTTGGTTATGTTTTTTATGGTTAAAGGGAGAGACTGTTTCTCATATTTTTCCTTATTATCTAAATAAAATAAAAATAGGCCTATAAATTGAGAACAAGCAAAGAGAATTCAAAAAAATGCTTAGAGTTTTTAGGGCTACTACTATTCTAGCAAGCATTTTATTACTATTAATGAAATTAGATTTGTCAAACTAACAAATGTTGGGTTTAATTAATAAATACAAGAAATATTTATGTTCCACTAGATTTAAATTAGACTCAGTTATTGCATTCAATGTTGTAAAGGAAGTTATGTTTTTCACAAATGAATCAAATAATATCTAACTATTCTCTACAACATAGAACAACAAACATACAAGGAAATAAGAAGAAAAACATGATGAATAAAAAGGAAAATAAAAACATAAACTAAATAACTAAACTAATTAATCAACACATATAATTATTTTGATCAAGAATCCCATCCCTAAAAGAATACTTCTTAGGATTAATGGGTTCTTCCACATAGTTTACAATCTTTTAATCTCATTTAAGTGAAGGGATTGGCCTAATTTCTGGATAGATCAGTGCACCCTAGCCTAGCACATCTCCTGATACTCTCAGCAAGCCAAGATGTCGAGGTTGATTTTTTGGTCAAATCTAGGGTTGACCAAGTCAAAGCAACCATGAATTACTCTATGAAGTCAGAAAACAAGTTAGATGGAGCTTCTAACTTCAAAGTGTGGAAGACAAGGATTGACCTCATCCTTGCCAAAAATAAAGTGTTGTATATCGTGAAAGGAAAGATCGTGGAACCAGAGTTTGAAGAAGGAAAGAGAAGGAACCACAGAATGTTGCAGTTATGGAGAAGTTCAAAGACGGTGACATCAATGCCATGAGTATCATAGTGGACTCTATAAAATACCACTTGATACCCTACATCTCCCATCTTGACTCATCGAAGAATATGTACGATGCCCTAACAAACCTCTTCTCAATCAGAAACATTGGACAAATAATGAGTCTAAAGAATGAGCTCTATGACATGAAGATGAATGATGATTATAGCATAACATCATACCTTGTGAGGGTCTCCTAGTTAAGATATCAACTACAAGAGATTGAAGAGATCATTTTAGAGAAGGAATTGGAAAACATAGTACTCAATGGTCTTCCCAAGACATGGGATGCATTTTCCGTAAGAATGAACACAAGGAAGGAGTATCCTACATTTGAAGAACTTTTGAATTGTTGTGCTCAAGAAGAATCCAGGATCAGTGCAAAAGAGAAACCACAAAAGAAGTACGATGATCAAGCCTTCACAACAAGATTCAAGAATTTCAGGAAGAAAAGGAATCTTGGTTCAAGGAGGAATCCAAATCAAGAGAAAGATATTTCAGAAATACAATGCTTCAATTGTCGAAAGTATGGTCACTACAAGAATCATTGTCCCGAGATAAATAAAAGGAAGGAGAAACATGAAGCATCAGTTGCCGAAGAAAAGGAACCTACAAAGAAGACTAAGTAGGATGAAAGATACTTCTTCTTATGAAGGTAATAATACTCTTCTTAGTTCTTGTACATATCTTGTTTGCATCGTCTATGTACATATCTTGTATATCTATCTCTTGGAAGATAATGTGTTCCAAGAAGAACTATACCTATGTAATAACAACAAGATAAGGATTGATATCATTATACAAGTTAGATAATACACATGAAAGGATGAAATACATCAAACAAACCATGTGGAACCTATTACAAGATAAGAGAAATCAGAATCAATCATGAAGAGACTTAGAAGAAGCAAAGACAAAAAGAAGTCAGCAATCAAGAGGAAATTGGAGAAAGACTTATGACATTTTGCAGAAGACAATAAGAAAGAAGCGTGGAATCTGTTATACGAAGGGAACCGATTATATATTGCAAAATAAAATAAGGATGCAGACAGAAGCATGGACTATGTTAGACGAAGGGAGCCGATTATATGCACTCATACATGAAGCAAGGATTAGGAGGGAGAAGTATATATCCATTGATCCATATCCATTAATCCTATGATCCATTGAAGATGATGAAGTATATATCCATGGTAGCAGCCATGAAAGATAGTACGTGCTCAGTTCAACATCAGAAGAAGTCTTCTTCGAAGAGAAGCCTTAAAGTATCCCTGGTTGTCCATCCACATCCATGATTCTATAATGAAAGGAAGAAGTGAAATCTTTAGGGAATGGAATCTATAAGAAACTCCATGGACCCAAGAGCTAAAGAAAAACATCAGGAAGAACATGAAGATTCCAAGAAAGAAAGAGAAGCTAGAACAACCAGTCACTGTATTAAGAATCACAATATTACCAACCTGATATGAACTCAACAAAAGCAATCAAGCAGAGGAACTGAAATTTGTGATGAAGAATAGTGTATATATGCAAGCATTACAAGATCCAGAACTAGAGGTTCTCTCAAATGGAGGGAGAATACTATAATGATTACTTGTTCCAATAAACCAGACATACCTCTACATGAGTCTTTATATCATCCACAATATCCATGGGTTGGAATTCTACATCAAATGAATGCAAAGACTATTCTCCAGAGAAATTGAACAAAGAGTGTATGAAGAACAACCTCATGACTTTGAAGCATACCAGAAAGAAACCCTTGTATGCATATGGAAGAACATAACTTGGTGGAGAACCTCCAGTGCACAGCAGAAGCTTGGTGAATATTTTCTATAACAGAGATATTGTATCAAGACGATTACTCAAAAGATCATATCTCATGATGACAGAAGAAGTGCCACATGGATATGTTCCAGTTTTCCAACAATTATACTTTATTGATCAGAGCTACATGAAGATTTTAGATAAAACCAGTGTTCCAGACCAAAGTACATTTGAAATCAAGCATTACATTATTCGTGTTGAAGTCCAAAAATGAGAAAGTGGTTCTCCAATACATATCTCCACAGATGAGAAAATAAGCAGACATTTTGGTAAAGCTTTTGTCCAAGATGAAATAATTTGCGTACTCAAGTTGGAGCTCATGGAGACGACTTCCTTATTGAAAAAGGAAGAGATGAATCCTAGGTTGGGAGGGATCATTGATGTATTATTTATTGATCGACAGTCATTTTTCAATTCAAAAAATGGTCCAGGATGAGCAGTTTCTTTCCAGTTCGGAAAGTGGATTGAGATTTCTGACGGACAAACATTTTCCAATTTGGAAAATGGTCCAGATTGTTGATGTACCATAGATAGTGAATTCCCATTGTGGTTAACATGGGAAGTGGTCTAGGGATGTCTCTCTTCTTAAGGGTTACTCAAGAATATTGGCCCACCTCGCCGGACAACGATTTCCCATTGTGGTTAACATGGGGAATGGTTTGTTTTAGAGGTTGGTGCAGGACAGTCATTTCCTTTGGAAATGGTCTGGACAATCATTCCTTAGGGAATATTCATTCTCTCCAGGTTTCACTTTGTTTAGTGCCGGAAGAATGGTCCAAGGTGGGGAATTTTCCAGGTTCAACAATCAGGGACAAACATTTCTTAGGGCAGACTCATTCTCTCCAGGTTACACTTTGTTTAGTGTCATAGGAATGGCCCAAGGTGGGGAATGGTCTAGGCTCATAAATCAGGATAGTTATTCTTCCTTTCTTGAGAAGAATAGTCCAGATAGCTCATCATTGATGTCTTACCTTTTTGAGGGCAGATAGTCTTCCGAGATCTCACAGATGTGAGTGGAAGAATGGCCCAGATGATTCAGTTTATATCATAACATTGTTTCTATGCAGGTTGATATTAGATGATTGTTATGAAGACCGTATGCTTCTGAACAGTAGATATATACTACTGTGGTGGATGTGTTCCACTGTTTGATCAAGTATATGTGTGATACTTGGTGTGGTAGTATACCATTAGATTTTAGTTGTGTACTACTATGGATAGACACAGTTGTGTTCTATTGAATGATATTGTTCCAATTGACTTGAAGACTATCAACAGTGTTGAAAATGATTATCAGCTAGATGGATGATCAATGAACAAAGATTTCCCAGATAGAAGAATGGTTCTTGTGTCACTCTGTGGAGTGAGCATAATGTTTGATTACCCAGATAGAGTATGGTTCCGAGAGATGATGCAGCTGATGAAACTAATGGTGATGATGGTGCTCATGATCTAGTCATGAGATAGTCTATAAAACTATGTTTATTCTACCGGGTGAATGGTATGTTTTGTGTGCAAGACCATTACCTATAATACCTCCATAGCTAGGAGGGAGTGTTGATATTATGGTAGCTGCAGGAGGTATTTACCTCCACGTGTAAACTTGACGATAATAGAATACTTAGGGAAGCAAGAAGAAACCCTAATGAGTTGGCTAATAACCCTAGAAGACATGTCGACTCAAGAAGATAACTTGTATTAAGTTATTAGCCACCAAGAGAAGAAGTCAGCCAGAAGAAATAATATATATTGAACAGACAGATACCGAGAATGAGAAGTCGGCCCAGGTAGTTAGACAAAATTACTATAAATACATTAGGCCAATATTCATTCTGGCAGATAGTCTCAGAATTACAGAGAAACATGTGTGCGCACTGTAGTACCTAGTTTTGTGCGTAGGTTTGGAGGAGAGATGCCATTGCAGCTGCTACAGCTAGAAAATTACACTTTGGCTTGGCCTATATCTTGGTTAGGGTTTGGACTATATGATCAGCTCTTGTTTGATGTGCTATCCTTGGGGAAAGGTGTGCTACCCTTTGTTTGGCTATCTAACCTAGGGTTTTCTTCCGGAATGATTCTCAGTCAAGGTTAAGGTGCTCAGAGGGTGGCTTCGGCCTATGGTTGGGTGACAATAGTGATATTGTCAATGGTAAAACGAGCACATCCATTATATTCTAACAAAGGGGGAGGTTGGATATCATGTCCAAGAGGTTTCTTTCCACCTAAACAATGAATTCACCTAAATTCAGGTGGTTTCCCTTGATCATGGGATCAATATCAATGATTTTGTAGGTTAAGGATAAATGATCTAGGAACTCAACACAATCCACTCATCTAGAAAACAATCACATCAATGGGAAAGACATCCAAATGATTAGCAATGTGTCGCATAGATTCCTTTGGACTTAGAAAAACCCCATACCCCTTGATGTTATGGTATGTAGGAACACCAACTCTATATCTTGACATACCTTGGGTTGGCTAGCTACACATCCAATTATGGGATTCCTCTACAAAGAATATATTTTTCCACTCTAGCACCTGATGAATACCCCTAATTAGTCAGGTGCCACATCCAATTGTAAATTCCCAAATGCCCAAAATAATTTTCCAAGATCAAGCAATGGGAATTAGTATCCCTAATTGGTCAAGTACATCTACAATGTCATCTACTCACTTATATGTGCTAGAGAAATTACGATTCCTAGTTAAACAAATGTCATCTTCGAAAAGTTTCACTTCTTCTTATTCAACTACAACATGTTATCTTTCAATGTTTCCAACACTTACTTCAAAAGGATGAAATGTTCCTCTTGTGTATCATTCTATATCAGTATGCCATACAAATACAGAAACATGAAAATTTCTGTGAAATAACTTGGAACCTCATTCATGTAATATTTTGGGCCAACATTTATGTCATGGGCCTATTATAGTATGACTAATTCAACCACTTGTTAACAACAAATTGATGATTCTTTTAAATAAACAATAATAAAATAGGCTTATCTCTTTTTCTAGCACATTCAAGACAACTAAATATATGCAATACAATATAATATTAAATTAACAATAATCACTCATTTGTTCCCAATATGCACTACATAATTCCTCTTCTTGATGTAAATCACGTATTTCATTTATGATATACAAGAAAATATTGAGGAAACATGCACTCGTGATTTTTTTCTCCCTAACCAATGTGCTCCCAAAGATGTTAGAAATACCCCATTCTTAGGGGCCTCAAGATCAAGCACTAGGATAGGTTCTCTCAAACACACTAACAATTGTCCCCAAAACCAATAGGCAATGAGATACCAACAAGAAATGCAGAAGACCACAAACTTGAAACTAGTGGAAAGGGTTCACTAGAAAAATATCAACACATTTGGCCCACAAGCTATGGTGTGAATACAGATAAATTTTCCCACTATTTTCTTCATCTCCACTATAAGTGCTCACACATCCAACTACGAACTGTAAAATTTCAAACCCCACCCAGTTTCAAGTCTCGCTGATTTTAATCAGTCTTTAATGCCCAAAACCCAATTTTATGGCAGCCATAAAAAATCAGCATATAAGAAACATTTTCAGAACTGAAACATGAGGATTATGAACATCATTTAATGAAGAAATAAAATTTTATTAGCGGCACAATATTTGGAAAATAGTTGCACAGATATTTTTGGTCAACAGTGACCCTGGAAAAACCCATAGGGGGAAAACTAGTGAGAGGATTTTTTATTATTCAGAGCTTCAGAGAAAAAATATTTTACAACAGTCTTATTCTCAACAAAAAATACACAAACTTATCTCATAAATTTCTTGAGAAAAACTCCTTCAAAACAGCCCCAAACTGCTCCTCGATTTATATGCAAGAAATTTGTACTGTTGTACGACTGTCACAACATTAAATGTTGTATGAACTGTCTAGAAAATCATGTCCTCTTTTATGGGTTTGTTGTACAAATTTTCAGCAGTAAATGCACCTCGAATATTATGCCATGATGCCTTGAAATGTGTGTTGTCTCTCTGTTTTACGGACTATCCTCTTTTCCAGTTGTATAGCCTCCCAAAATATGTACCATACGGCCTCAATAAATTTTTTGTACCTTGAATCGAAAAATGTGTCAAAAATCAATAGTACAGACTCCCAAAAATTCATACACTATGGCCAAATCACTATGTTGTACCTTCACCTCAATTTTTGTGTTGTACCTTACCTCAGAATGTGTGTCAATGCTCATCATCTTCCTCCTTCACAAGCTCTACCTCTCTCTCTTCTCATGCTCTCTCTAAAATGAATGAACAACCCAACAATGGGTGCGCCCTCCTACCCTAATCGACTCAATGGAGGTAGGTGAATGGTTTCCTAATCCAATGATGGAGATTGGATTAGATGAGTGGATGAGATTGAGTGTCCATTCACTCACCCCCTTTACTTAAGTCATAAAGTAACCTTTTAATTTATCTCTCATAAATTAAATGAATAGGGTCTACATTAAGCACTTTCTCACCCCTTATGCGCCTAGGTGATGAGAAACACTTGTCTAGATGCTTTTTAATTATTTTAACACTCCCTCTTACCGAGTAAAGTGTTACTCACCACTCCAAGCTTGTCCCTGAATAATACAAACTTGTCTTTTCCCAAGGCTTTGGTGAGTATGTTCGCAACCTAATCATATGTAGATATGTATTGTAGCTCAATTTCTCCTCTCTAAACATAATCCCAAATGAAGTGATATTGAATCTCAATGTGCTTAGACCTGTCGTGAAAAAATGGATGCTCAGAGAGTTTAATAGAACTTTGATTGTCATAGTAAATCATAGTGGGTCTCAACTGCACACCAAATAATCCCACCAAAAACTTGTGAATCCAAAGGGCCTCACAACTGGCCTAACTGTAAGCCATATACTCAGCCTCTGCAAAACTCAAAGCCATTGAAGTTTTCTTTCGACTAAACCAAGACACTACCATTGATCCCAATCTGAAACAACATCTAGAAGTAGTCTTCCCATGTTAGGGTCCTAACCCGCACATAGGTAGATCAATATATTCGGATGTAATAAAGGTCCATATTAATAAGGCCTTTCAATAAAATAGAATAAGGTGGATGTAAGAAGACCTAATAGAAAATTCTGCTTCTAGAAGGATATTCCTCTAGATGCTTCTCTTGATAGACATATTTAGTATAAATAAGGGTCGAGGGTATGAAACCCCTAGCTTGGAGATTATTGTAACAGAGCGTTTCTCGACTGGAGGTTTCCCCCTCGAAGAGGCTCGTGAACATTGCTTTCTGAATCAAAGTGTTATTTCTGTTGTTATTCTTATATCATTTATGTGTTATTGTGGAGATTATTGTAACAAAGCGTTGCTCGATTGGAGGTTTCCCCCTCAAAGAGGCCCATGAACATTTCTTTCTGAATCAAAGTGTTATTTATGTTGTTATTCTTATATCATTTATGTGTTATTGAATCTGTCTTTGCATCACTCTGCACCAAACTGAAGATCCATACAGATGACCCTTTCTTTGGCGCACCTCCAAAGACTAAAGGTGAACATTCCTCCCATTCCCATACCTTTCATCCCCGTCACTTTCAACATGACCTATGCCTTCCACGGGTGGATGTGACCAAATTTGATAGCTCGGACCCCACTGGTTGGGTAACCCAAATGGAACATTATTTCTCTTTATACGACATTATAGATGACTTGGCCAAACTCCGGTATGGTGTTATCCATCTAGATCAAGAATGTTGGAAATGGTGGAAATGGATAAAACTTCCCGTCAAGGGTATATTACTTGGACCCAATTTGTGACTGAGCTTTATGAACTCTTTGACACGGACACCAACCATTTGGGTTGTTTCACAAAGTTGAAACAATCAGGAACAACAAAAGACTTCATAGCTACCTTTGAGCACCTAGCTTTTCGAATAGAGGGCATGACTGATGCTTTCTTTTGAGAGTTTTTTATCATTGACCTCAAGGATGAGATTCGGGCCCATGTCCTCATGGCTCGATCCTTGAGTTGGGTGGAGGCTACTAAAAGAGCTAAAGAAGCACAATAGGTTGTATCCTCTCAAAACCGAAAACCCTCATTTATCCCTCGCCCTAAACTCATAAATCCCACTACTCCCTCTGCCCCATTAAAGATCCAAAAATCGACCAGGGATGAAATGGTTGAACGCCAACTCAAAGGCCTTTGTTATAATTGTGATGACAAATATTTCCCGGGCCACAAGTGTAAGGAAGAAAATATTTGTATGGACATCTCTGAGGATATTTCGGAAGAGGATGTTGAAATTCCCCTTGTGTCTGAGTCACCTGAAATCACTAACATAACCGCTCCCTCAGACCCTCCCGAAGTGGAACCGGTCATTTCCCTCAATGCTCTCACTAGATTCTCCACTCCCCAAACCCTCAAGTTAATCGATTACATCAAGCATCAGAGGGTCATCATTCTGGTTGATAGTGGAAGCACCCATAATTTTATTCATCGCCACATTTCCCAAGAAACTCATTGCTACATCCATGATGTCAACAATTTCCAAATCATGATTGCCTATGGTGGTTTCATGAAATGTGGAGGGCATTGTAAAAATGTGCATCTTCAAATCGGTGACTACCACCTAAAATCCCATATGTTTGCTATCGACATGGGTGGTTGTGACATTGTGTTGGGTGCAGACTGGCTAAGAACTCTGGGTCCCATTCTCATGGATTTTAAGGCATTAACCATGAAATTCGACCAGGAAGGCCACCAATATAAATTCCAAGGCATCATTGTTGGTTAACCTAAGGTCATTAGTTCCCATCGCATGGAAAAGCTTCTCAAAAAATGTCATTTTGGTGTCATTGCCCAACTCCATGCCATACAAGAAACATAGACACCCCTAGTGTCGCAAGACCTCCAAGCCCTCCTTTGTAAACATAAAATGGTATTTTCCACTCCTCAAGGACTCCCTCCTTCCCACGGTGTTCATGATCATTCCATTCCCCTTATACTCGGAATCCTTCCTCCCAATATTTGTCCGTATCACCACCCCTTTTCACAAAAAAATGAAACTGAGAAAATGGTCCAGGAACTCCTTAATGCAGGTGTTATATGCCCTAGTATGAGCCCTTACTCTTCTCCTGTAGTCATGGTACTGAATAAAGAAGGTTCTTGGAGAATGTGTCCTGACTTTCGTGCCCTCAAAAAAATGACCATTACAGACAAATTTCCCATTCCTGTCATTGATGACCTCCTGGATGAATTAAGTGGCGCCCAATTCTTTACTAAACTTGATATTCGCTCGAGCTATCACCAGAAACGTATGAAAGAGGCACACATTCCCAAGATGACCTTTCAAACTCATGAGGGCCACTATGAGTTTTTGGTCATGCCCTTTGGCTTGTGTAATGCCCCCTCCACCTTCCAAAGCCTCATGAATCATGTCTTTCATCCCTTTCTCCGTCATTTTGTCTTAGTTTTGTTTGATGATATCCTCATCTATAGAAAAACCTGGATAGACCATCTTATTCGTGTGGATCGATTTCTCCATCTACTCTCTTAGCACCAACTTTTCCTGAAACAGTCTAAATGTGCTTTTGGTGCCTCAGAAGTAGAATACTTGGGTCATATTGTTGGCAAGGATGGCATTAGGGTGGATCCGAAAAATATTGAAGCTATGCAAGACTGGCCGCACCCAAAGAATCTCAAAATCTTGTGTGGATTTATGGGCTTAACAGGGTATTATCACAAGTTTGTTAAGAATTATGAAAATATTGCAACACCTCTCATTGCTCTCCTAAAAATGAACTCTTTCACTTGGACTCCAGCCGCTGCTCAAGCTTTTCAAACCTTGAAGACGGCCATGTGCACCACTCTGGTTCTGGCCCTTCCTGATTTCACAAAGACATTTGTGTTGGAATGTGATGCCTCAGGGAAAGGAATCAGTGTTTTCCTTATGCAAGAGGGTCGACCCTTGGCCTTCACCAACAAGCAACTATCTGAAAGGAATCTGGGCAAACCCATTTATGAAAAGGAAATGTTGGCTATTCTGCATGTCGTTGATCTGTGGCGCCCTTATCTCTTGGGGCAACATTTCCAAATTAATACAGACCATCAAAGCCTCAAGTACTTTCTGGAACAACGTATTTCCTCCCCGGAGAAACAAAAATGGGTGACTAAGCTCTTGCACAAAGAAGGGAAAAGATAATGTGGTGGCGGATGCACTGTCCCGAAAATATGAAGAAGAAGGATCCTTTTTTTCTCTTTCCTTCATTGTACCAGATTGGCTCCAAGTTGTGGGCAAGGAATGGCTACAAGATCCCAAAAGTTTGCATCTGATATAGAAATTGAATACCAATGCTCTACCTCCCCCAGGGTACTCTTGGCTCGAGGATGAGCTTCGATACAAAGGCTGTTTGTATTTAAGAAAACAATCAAAGCTTAAATCCACGGTACTTTCTGAGCTTCATGCTACACCCACAGTGGGGCACTCCGGGTTCACCAAAACCTATGACAGGGTCAAACATTCTTTTTCCTAGGATGGTATGAAACAGGACAAGGGAGAAACAGTCAAATCTTCGGGCACACTACAACCGCTTCCGATTACACCTTCTATTTGGAAGGATATCTCTATCGACTTTATTACCGGCTTACCCAAATCAAGAAATAAATCAATCATAATGGTGGTTGTGGATCGCCTTTCCAAGTATGTTCATTTTTGCGCTCTTCAACACCCATTTGCTGCATCCACGGTGGCTCAAATTTTCATAGACTAGGTCTTCACGCTTCATGGCATGCCGCACTCTATTGTTTTTTATCGTGACCCAACTTTCACAAGAAATTTTTGGCAAGAACTATTTAAGCTACAGGGCACCCAATTGCATCTCATCACAGCTTATCCTCCCCAGACTGATGGTCAAACGGAAGTTGTCAACAAGCGTTTGGAAACATATCTGAGGTGTTTTTCCTATGAAAAGAAAAATCAGCGAGCTCAATGGCTACCCCTAACTGAATGGTGGTACAACACTTCCTACCATATAGCTACACGCATGACTCCTTTTGAAGAGGTATATGGACAGAAGCCACCTTCAGTTCTCTCATACTTACCGGGTACCTCGAAGGTCTAGGCAATTGACCAAACACTTACAGTTCGAGAGGATATTCTTCGTACCCTTAAAGAGAACTTGGTCATGGCACAAAATCGCATGAAGCAATAAGCAGATCAAGGTCACTCTGAACGTCAATTTGCAGAAGGGGATCAGATGTTTCTGTGACTTCAACCATACAAGCAAACTTCCCTCAAGGCCGAGCATTGTCAGAAGCTAGTGCCCAAATTTTATGGTCCTTATACAGTTCTCAAGCGTGTGGGACAAGTTGCCTATCAGTTAGCTCTGCCCAGTCAGTCGAAGCTACATCCTGTTTTTCATGTTTCATGCTTAAAGAATGTGATTGGAACTAGGTGCCAAATTCAAACCAACCTTCCCGACTTATCTAAAGAAGGATCCATTTGGCTACAACCAGAAGCAGTTTTGGACCAGCGTGAGCATCGCCTGTGTTAGAGAACCATCAAGGAAGTGCTAGTCTAGTGGAAAGATACAACAACAGCAGATGCCACTTGGGAACCAACTACCATTCTGTAGCAGTTTCCACATCTCAAGCTTTGAGGAAAAGGCATTTTTTAAGGGGGAAGATATGTTAGGTTCCTAACCCACACATAGGTAGATCAATATATTCAGATGTAATAAAGGTAAACATTAATAAGGCCTTTCAATAAAATAGAATAAGGCGGATGTAAGAAGACCTGATAGAAGCTTCCGCTTCTAGAAGGATCTTCCTCTAGATGCTTCTCTTGATAGACATATTTAGTATAAATAAGGGTCGAGGGTATGAAAACCCTAGCTTGGAGATTATTGTAACAAAGCACTTCTCAACTGGAGGTTTCCCCCTCGAAGAGGCCCGTGAACATTGATTTCTGAATCAAAGTGTTATTTATGTTGTTATTCTTATATCATTTATGTGTCATTGTGGAGATTATGTTGGTTATATTACTGTTATTCTGCCATTTCTAGCATTTTATTTATGTTATGCATACTTTTTATATTTGGTATATTACATCCTATCACTGATACATCCTACCCAATCTCGATCTGTATAGCCGACTAATCGAACTCCATCCCCTCTCAAATAGTCCAGACCATAATCCATTGTACCAAAACTATACATGAGCACATGTTTTGTTGCACAGTTAAACAGTTCATACTATTGGCCAAGTATGAGGGCAGAAGTAAAAACGTTTGTGAACAAATGTAAGACTTTCCAGAATGCAAAGGGAAAGAGACAGAATATTGGGTTGTATCAACCATTTCCTATTCCAAAGAGGCCTTGGGATGCGATAAGCATGGATTTTGTGTTGGGATTTCCAAGGACACAAAGACGAAGTGATTCCATATTTGTGGTAGTTGAGATATTTTCAAAGATGGCACACTTTATCCCATGCCAGAATACTAGTGATGCAACGCATGTTGCTAACTTGTTTTTCAAGGAAGTTGTGAGACTTCATGGATTTCCCAACAGTATTGTCTCAGATAGGGATACCAAATTTGTCGGTCATTTCTAGAGGACGTTGTGGAAGAAACGGGGAACATAATTGTCCTTTAGTTATGTGTTTCACCCTCAGACAGATGGACACAATCAGGTGGTGAATTGGAGTTTGGCATATTTGATGAGAAGTTTGGTCACTAAACATCATAGTCAGTGAGATCAGATTCTAGCACAAGCAGAGTTTGCATACAATGGCTCAGTAAATAGAAGTACCAGAAAGATCCCATTTCAGATAGTATATGGAATGAAGCCAAGGGGAGTGTTAGAGTTAAGATATTTGGAGTTGTCAGCACAGGGGCAGACCCAGGGTTCAACTCTCCAACAAAGCACCAACAAAACCCTAACTACCAGCCCTTTCGACAACACTTGCGAAGCAGATGAAGTCTCACCCGAGGTAGAGGCAGGGGTGGTTGTAGGAATCAAGTGTCTACAACCTAGCTAGGACACAGATATGTGATTACAACACTTAACAGAGCACTTAGCAGTTAACATTCATCAATATTTAACCCTTATTCACATCGCAGGTCGAAACCCTAGTTACAGAGCAACGCAGTATTCAACAAGATCTAATACATCCAAGCACTTAGCATATACAAATAGATCAGATCTAGCATTCATTCACATTACGAAGAACTAATCTATTATATCGGATGCATCTAACATATATCACTGCACTAAGCATAAATCACATCAATAACATAAAAAATATAATGCACAAAGCAACCACAACACAGGATACATGTGGTTCACCCCAGTGTGGGGATACATCCACCAACTCTTCTCTTCTTTATTATCTTCTTTCAATCTTCTACAAGCACGAAGCCACAAGAACCCACTCTGCATAGGACAGGAGATCTGCGCGCACCTTGCCAGATCCTCCTTCCCCGAGATAGGTTACATCACAGAGCCTCTTTATAGTCACTTGCACTTATCCCTACAAGTTCTCATGAACACAGTATGCACAGAGCTAACTCAATCACATAGATCCAATTACTTACATTACTTTCACTCAACATAATATAGCACTTAGCACCACGTCTCTCTTAGACCTAGTGTTATGTTTCTTACATCATCTAGATTTCTATTTATACATTACAATAGGGGCCAAGGCATGGGTAAACCCATGGGCTGACATCCCATACCCGTTACATAAACCCTAAACCCAAAAATTCCCTAAGAAGGGGTCGATATCCCATGATATCCGCTTTACCTTGAGCTCCTCCTTTGACCAGCCTGTCGAAGTCCCAAAAATGGTCAAACGTGACCAAGGTTCTCCAGAACTAGGTCAAGGGCCAATAGGCCCCCAACACTCACCTGTGACTCGTCCCGAGTCACTCTGATCTGGGTAACTCTGCCTCAAATTCCTTGAGCTTTACTCGAGCTGCCTCGATCTGTTGCTTCGCCAGATCCTCCTGCTCGGAGAACTCTTGAATAATCTTCTCTGTCACGAGTTCTTCCAAGCGTTGTTCCATTGTGGTGACCACTTGTTCCTGTTCTGCACCTCTTCCTTTAATTTCTTCAAAAAGTATGCAAGTTACATCTTGCACTGGATGGAGTCGCTGAGTCACTTCCATGACCTTACTCTGGATGGCATGGACCTGTTGCTGAACCATGCATTGTTCCTGGCATTGTTTTATCCTCTCAACCGCTGGTAGTGGATTCAACTGTACTTGCACCTTTGTTGCTTATTACTTGGCCTCCTAAAGTTGTGACTCCAATGTCCTTAGTTCAAGTTCCTCTGCAAGGCACTCATAATTCTACGCACTTTGACTACTGATTTTTTTACATTCTAAGGCCAATGCCTTGATTCTCTGGATTGCGCTTCAGGCATTTTCTTCTCTCTGATCTCACACTTCCTGCGGAGTGCTTGACACTTCTTGTAACTCCAGTTCTTTTATCCTCTATTGGAGTTGTTGAATGGCTTCATCAAGCTTCCCTACTTGGCTTTCCACTGGGTCTTCTTCCATATGTTCTAAGCCCGTCACAGAGAGAAGTGATCTAGTGACTGTTTCTTTAACTCCAATATGCTCGGTAAGTAGTTGTTCCTTCTCCTTCTGGATCTGTGCTCTATCCTCTCCAAACTTGGCTTGGATGTTGTCTTTTTCCTGTTATGCAACCCGACATTGTTCTCTGGCTTCCTCTTTTTCTCTCTTTAAGGCCTCTTTGGCCTACTCTTTTTCTTCCTGAACACGACGAAGGAGAGCTTCAGTCACATATGCTATTCGACGTAGTTGGGTAGGTTCATCTCCCAACTTTGTTCCTTCTGATTATGGGGGTACAGTAGACACTGCACGACTGGAGTAGAGGAGTTGTTGTACCCCTTTCATCTCTGCTTCAATTCTTTCATACATGGTCTCTTGTTTGGATTCATTGCGTTGTAATATGTCTTTTGAGGTATCTGAGACAGTGGTGATGAGGAAATCTATGTCATCCATACTTAGCACAGTCTGCATCTGTGGTTTAGTAGCTTTGGACTTCTTCCGCGATGTAGGTTTCATGGGGGGAAACTTTGTTTTCTTAGAGGTCTTAGCTTCATCTTTAGGATCCCTAGGCGGTGTTACTTCTCCTTGCTTTTGCTTGTCTTCTTCTCCTTTGTCCTCTTCTTTGTCTACTTTGTCATCACTTCCCCCTCCAGGTGAGTCTGAAGCAGTCTCTTATGATGCAATGTTCAGGTCCTGTACCTCTTCCTTTTTCTTCCTTCTGCTACTGATGGGTGCATCATACTCTTCGCAAGTAACCACCAGACTTCCGATGAGGTCAGGGTCAGACAATTATGCTTGTTCGACTGGTATAAGGAACTCTGCAGGCCATTACTTAGTGTTTTCTTCCATGTTGTCATCTATGAGTTTATAGTAACTCTACAACTCCTCTTTATGTTCATCTCCGCGCGAAGTGATATAAATAAAATTTCTATCTGCGTGGAACTTCACAAATGGTCTAAACCTATGCAAGGTGTTCGACGTCATCCAAGGGAAAGAATCAATATCCCTCTTCAATTGCGAGTAGTAGGTGTGGAACACTATGTTTGACTGCCATTGTTTCACTATGTTGCTCTAATACCAGAGCATGTTGAACTTCACAACTAAGGGTTCTGATGGCTCAATCTCAGGGAAGGTCGCACCTTCGGAAATTTCCCAAGAAATGAAAGCGATGAGGATCAGCAGCCAACTGAAGTGGAAATCGTAGCCCTGATCCTGAGCTTCACAGAAGTCTTTCTCTAACTGGTTGACGAGGTAGCTTGCCCAGTTCATTTGTATCCCTTCCACGCATTTCCCGCGAGGTCAACAATGAACCCTGTGACCTACATAGGTCTGCTCTTCCTTACTATCTTACCAACGATCAACTGGCAGGCTAGGCGCATTGCGCCATTCTGAAAGGGCGATACCTTGTAGCCTCGCTTCCCCTTTTCCACATCACCATAGGTATCTTTAATTTTCTGTTCTAGGGCGAGATATGCAGCCTTCCCTGGATAAAATTCTTGTGGGTCTGGTCCTTGCATGCTTAATCCAGTGATCCGATGGATCAACGATGTATCTACTGTGATGCGTCTGTCCAGTCACATATAACCTCCATGGAAGCAATACAATGGGAGTTTAACGCACGCGTTAACCTCTTGACGCCTTCCAAAGTGTGGTATCTTCATCATGTTCAGGATAGTGGACCTCGTGATGTCCATAGTCCATGGCTGGGGGATGATATTCGACTTCTTCCCTTTGGTCCTGGTTAAATACTTGTATGGGGTGAGCATTCCATGGTTCTTGCGATCTCCCAAGTTGAATTCATTGATCGTCAAGGTCATGATTTGTCCTAACTGAGGTCCTACTGTGTGTATCCCCTTCGGGAGGTACGCAGTAATCAAGGTGTAGTCGAAGTCCCTTGGGACACTGTCACGGCTCACCGTGCCAACCAGAGGTGGGATATAATCAGGAATGATAGATGGGATGAGCTTCACATTCGCCAAGTCATCACGATGCTTGTTTCATTTCTTTATCGCAACTCGGGATGGTCTAGATCCACGAGCAGTCGACGGGGATGCTTGCACTCCTCTCGTCAATGAGGCTTGGACTCTTATGGACATGACCTTCTCAGCCATGAGGTATATGAGGAACTCTTCGATGGATTTCTCTACTTTGTTGAAGTCACCCGACATGCACACTCGAGATCAGGTATCTCATATCGATGATCAAATACTCAATGTAATAGAACGGGTGGCGAGGTCTCAAATAGGTATAGCACGAAAGAAACTAGTTCTCTATGGGATCGAATAATCACAATTGGAAAAAGTGTTCTCAGTGCAATGCTCAACGGGATAAATATACAACGTCGTAACAAACTCCTCCAATGGGCAGGAATGCCTCAATCAATAAAATTCCATCTGTTATGGCATGGTCCCAATGGTTTAATGACGATATTTCTGGCCATAACTGTGGTTCGAGCCATTCTGGAGCATCGGGCTAACGGTCGAGACACCTCCAACGATCATATTGCTTCACAATGGCGAAGTGACAATCTTCATTGTTCTTTTATCCCGATGAAGTTCCATTTCTGCAAACCTTCCTTCTGTGAAGTCCTCCCTGGAACTTCTTGTAACTTTTCTATCTTTGCTTTCTTCTTGCTAAGATTTCTGGCTTTCTTTCCTGTAATCTGAGTCACTGGTTTCCTCTTTCCATTATTGTTCTTATCTCCTCTTGGCATAGTAACTTCACACTGTGGAGGGTCTTACATAGGGTTCGAGGGTAATACTTCTTCTCTTTCTGGGGTAGGTGCTCTACTCTCTTGTACAGACAGGTGTTTCAAGTCTTCTTGTGTTCTTTCAAATTCGATGTCCAGATCTCTGGTCCTTAGTAGCTTCAAATGGTCCTCTTGTTCTTCCAGTAAGTGTGCTATTCTCCTATCCATGAAATCCCTTAGTTCTTTCTTTTTCTGTTCTAGATCCTTCTCTTCTTGTTTCCTTCGTGTCTGATCTTTCTCAATCCAGGATTTTCCTAGTAAAATAGCAAATGGGGCGTTGTTCAAATTTAACGATCTCAAATTCTTCTTCTCTCGAAGTTCCATGAGCACTCATAGATGTATGGGTAAGTCTTCCACATAGGGTTATCATATTTCCTCTAAATAATCCTATTCCTTCTAATGAAGGAACCATAGCAAGCTTTCCCAAAATTTCCCAAGTTCTTTTTGTCATGATATTCATCTGGGTTTCCTCATCCAGAACACAGTCTATGTCAAAGTCTCAGATTCGTGTTTCTATGCACTCCTTCTCTCTTAATATCTCTGATAAGTTGATATCTCTATGATCATTCAGGGTTTCTTTCATTTGTACTAATATAATCTCTGATTCTTTCTGGGGTTCTATCATATCCTTAGTTTCTTAGTCTGTCTCATGGTTTTCTTGTTTCATATTCATATTTTCAACTTTAGCAATCATTCTAGGGAAATCCAAAACTTCATAGCCCATATCTTTACAACAAAGACAATTATGACCTCTATCAGGGCATTCCTTAGCAATATGTCCTGGTATTCTGCAACTATATCAAAGAGTTAATCCTCTCTTTCTTTTAAATGACCCCCAACCTTTCTTGTACTGTGCACTGGGATCACAGTAACTAACCTACAAAAAATTCTTTCTAGGATCCTGCATCCATTTGTTATTCCAAACATTCTTTATATGCATAGGAATAACATATCTTGCACTATTCTTATCAGATCTACTCACATCCAATCTTCTTTCTTCTAGTTGTGCCCTAGTTTTCAGAATAGGACAAAATCTATGAGACATGCCTAGATCCATTCTTTTGAAACAAATATTTTCACTTATATTAACTTTCTCATAGCACAAAGCTTTAAGATCTTACCCCTTTTCTTCAGATCTGATTCCTTTCTTAGCACAGAACTTCACAGTCAAGTAGAATACTGTGCACTAAAGCAATAGATCTACGCATAGAGCTTTCTTTTCTTCAGTTCCCAACAAACACTGTTTTAGGTCCCGACAAAGGAACCATGTGTTGGAACAGGGGCAGACCCAAGGTTCAGCTCTCCAACAACGCACCAACAAAACCCTAACTACTGACCCTTTTGGCAACACCTGCGAAGCAGATGAAGTCTCACCTGAGGTAGAGGTAGGGGTGGTTGCAGGACTCAAGTGTCTACAACCTATATGGGACACAGATATGTGATTACAACACTTAATAGAGAAATTAGCAGTTAACATTCATCAGTATTTAACCCTTATTCACATCACAGTTCGAAACCCTAGTTACAGAGCAGTGCAGTATTCAACAAGATCTAATACATCCAAGCACTTAGCATATACAAATAGATCAGATCTAGCATTCATTCACATTACTAAGCACTAAGCTACTATATCAGATGCATCTAACATATATCATTGCACTAAGCATAATTCACATCAATAACATAACAACTATAATGCACAAAGAAACCACAACACAGGATATACGTGGTTCACCCCAGTGTGGGGCTATGTCTATCAACTCTTCTCTTCTTTATTGTCTTCTTTCAACCTTCTACAAGCACAGAGCCATAAGAACCCACTCCGCATAGGACAGGAGATCTATGCGCACCTCGCCAAATCCTCCTTCCCCGAGCTAGGTTACAGGACAAAGCCTCTTTACAGTCACTTGCACTTAGCTTTGAAAGTTCTCATGCACACAGTATGCACAGAGCTAACTCAATCACATATATCAATTTACTTACATTACTTACACTCAACACAATATAGCACTTAGCACCACGTCTCTCTTAGACCTAGTGTTATGTTTCTTACATCATCTAGCTTTCTATTTATACATTACAAAAGGGGCCAAGGCATGGGTAAACCCATGGGATGACATCCCATACCCGTTACATAAACCCTAAAACCAAAAATGCCCTAAGAAGGGGTTGAGATCCTGCGATCTTCACTTCGCCTTGCACTCTGCCTTTGACCAGCCTGTCGAAGTCCCAAAAATGGTCAAACGTGACCAAAGTTCTCCAAAACTTGGTCAAGGGCCAATAGGAGCAGAGTGAATTTAGAAGCGCTGGAGCCCAATACTTTGCTGCAGGAATGTAAGAGCCTCATAATCGGATCAAAGAGAATTTGAAGAGGAGCAGCAGTGAATATAAAAGCAGACCTTATCAACATAGGAGAAAACTTCAATTTGATGTTGGAGATCAAGTTCTAGCACATCTCAGGAAGGAGAGGTTTCCAAGAGGAACATATAACAAACTAAAGATGAAAAAGATAGGACCGTGCAAGATCCTGAGAATATTTAATGAGAATTCTTATGAGATAGAGTTGCCAGAAGATCTGGGTATATCGCCCATATTCAACATTGTAGACCTGTATCCTTACAGGGAAGATGGAATCGGAGGATCAAAGGATCATAAAGAAATTCATTGAAAAGAGCAGATGCCTGTAACAGAGAAGCCGCAGATGGAGAAGATCATAGATCTTGGAATTGGTGTTACCCATGATTTTGGTCATCATGATGATGTATTGATGATGGCGTACTTAAGCTCTTCATAAGAACTTTCTCCTGAGAAAAAGTTATTTTCATCTCTTCCAGAAAACCCATTTTTGAAGAAGGTTCATAGGCTGCTAATACATTTGCCTACGAGAATGACCTATTCTCGCAGGCTGCCTTAATCCAGGGTGCGAGAAGTTCGCACTGTGTTGAACTGCTAGGGTGTGAACTCTTTCTAAAGCAAGGAAAAATATGAATTCTCGATACTTCTAGAAGGGAATCTTCTAGAAGGCTGAGATTGCATTCAAATGGTTATCCTAGTACTGGATTCCCTGATATTTTGGGATCATTCTTATCTAAGTAACTAATTCATTCTCTCCTATATATTGAGGGAATTCTCATGGAAAAGGTTAAGCAAGATTCATTGGAGAATTAGTGAAAGAATTGTGTGAAGGACTGAAGCTACAACAACTTGGAGACACCAACAAGTTTATCCAAAGAGTTTGATCTTCTTCATGCAAGTGAGCAAGTGTGTGTGTCGGAGCCAAGGGCCATCGAAAGGAAGTTTGCGACATCAAGGCTCAGGTTGTAATATTTACTTTCCATTAATATGATATAGTAATATGTCCCTTTCCCATAAATTTATTTTCACGTTATTGTATAACTCCTTGATCATATACATAGATTGATTGTTGAATAGATTGTGCTTTCTTCACTTTGGTTGGTTTGTGTTGTCTTGGTCTTGACTGCACGAGAGCACTAGAGCGAAGCGGGAGAAACAAAGACCATAGGAAGCGATAATAAGGTATGTTATTTTTTCTTGCCTCCTATTTAATTCAATGGTCAAAATCTAGGGAAACAGTCATGTTCTGTCTTGCGTTGTTCTAGATCTAGGTGGATCTAGGGAGATCGGTTAGTGTCCGCACCTATGGATTTATCCTATAAAAAAATTGGTGACTCCGCTGGGGAACAATCCCATTTTCTTTGTGAATTTTGATATTTTTCTGTGGCCATTTTCTCTGGTTTCATGTTTCTCCTGTCCTATCAATCTCTGAGTCTTCAGGATATCCTGATAGACCCTCCAGGTCCAGAGGCTTTTTTAAATTTTGCTTCATTTTCCTAATTTTTTATTATGTTCAGGCATTCTCGCACTGTACTTCATTGTAGCCTGCGAGAATAGGTAGAGTTCGCACTCTGCCTTTAGGTTTCAGTGCGAGGTTCTCACACCCTGCTCAAGGGTCACCTACGAGAATCAGTGATTATCGCACTGTGTAATATTGCCTGCCTGTGAACTCAATTTTTCAAATTTTTGGATTTGAGTTTTGGTATTTTCAAATTCCCAGATCAGTTTGATTGTCTCTTATGAGTTTCTTGGACCATTGATTGATATCTTTCTTGTCTTCATTTGCATACATGAACAGTCTTAGGATTTCAAGGCTTTTCTTGTCATTTGTGGCTTGACTTTCGTTTCTTGGATTTTCTTGGCAAAACCATTCTCTTTGGCTTCAGAATCTGAGTGTGTTTGATTAGTTAAGAACCAGTGATTGGTTGAAAGTTGAGTGCTTGGTTTTTTCTCATTTGCTTATTGGTTTGAAAGATCATTTTCTTTTGCATTTGAGAAGGCTATTTTGGTTTGCTCTTTATTTTTTCTTTCATTGAAAGAGTTGATTGCGTTTGTCATTGCTTGATTCTTTGGTTTTTGATTTTCAATACTCTTACTATCATAGTATAGGTCCTTTTTGAAAAGTGAACAAAACATTTTTCTTTCAAAAATTCTTTTCGTTTTAGAAAACATTGAAAATCAAATTATTGAGATTGTTGAAGTAATTGAAAAAGACACAATAGAGAATTGTCATTTGATAAGTGATTGTTTGCATTTGCATTTCAAAGGAAATTTTGTCTTGTAGTTCAAGGTTGATCTGGAAAACTTTCTCTCTCTCCCATACATAGGATTCATTGAAAGAAAAAGTGATATATTTCATTCTCATCCTTGCATTGTTGGGTCAGAGTCATACAACATAAGTTTCATTTCCATTAACTTTGAGTAAACAACAACTCTTAATAACACTGCGTAATCATAAAATTTATCTAGTAACTCTTTTCTAGGGCTCTTTACACCAACATTTAGCTAGGTTAGTGCTTTGGAGTAGGAAGAGAGATACACTCTCCAAAAGAACAAAACACACAATAGCATCTTGTGTTAGGGAGTGTTAAATTCCATTTGCAACATCTTGCCCTAGGAAGCCCTTCTCATACAAGGGTCAAACACTAGGTCGCATTGATATTGGCAGAGTTACTCACCCTGCTTTGTTGATATTAGTGTAGATATTGCACGTATTACGGGGATCACTCGGAGGTATACCCACAATGATGAGTGGAAGCCTTTTGAGTTGATTTCAGGCTAAATACCCTACCCTTGCATGTGGATCGGACTCTCGACTATTCTCCCAGGCTTTATTGTTGTTGGTGGTGACCTTAGTGGCCTATCTCTCTAGGTTCTTACCCGAGGTGACTATGGAGGGGAAAGTCTTCACGGTACCTGGAATTGACGTTGACCAAACTCACTCGGGCTCCTTGGAGGGTATACCCACGATTATGTGTGGGAGCTTGCACCAGGGTGTAAGTTTGTTAAGCAGGTCGTCAGCGTAACTTTTCCACACTAGCCCCGCCCCTTCTCGTCTCGTTGTTGCGACGTTGGATTTCATCACCAACTAGTGGCTTCGAAATTAGAAGGTCTTGTTTGTCTGGTGATTGCTTCCTAGATTTTGTTTACTAGCGTGTGTTGTTTTTTTCTCGAAGTTGACTATAGGATTTTCTTCGTGAAGTTTGTTACTCGTTTACAATAGCCCCCCCACGTCGTTCACATAGAATGTAGGGTTTGTCTCCAGAGCATCTGGACGGTTCTCAACCCTTGTCTACAGGTACACCTGAGGGCTCTCCTCGGCAAAGTGAAGCCACAGTTGTCACCACACCACAAGTGGAACGAACTGACTCTCTAGAACCTTTCCGAATTACCAATACTCGAGAGGATTTTCGACTTCCCCCTGGTTCTGAGCGACCATTTATGCGTCTGAATTCTTCTAGAGAATTAGTTGTTACATATTCTGGATCACCCGTTGGACCTTTTCCCGGCATTGAAGGCCAAGATCCTTTTTGGTCTACAGGTGTTTTCCGACGGAACCTTTTTGGTCCTGGTTCAGCCGTGATTTCTGAAATTAATCCTCCTGTGATTTCTGAGATCTCTAATCTCGAGACAGTACCGTTGAATACCACTTATCACTTTGTTGTCCTTGCCGAAATGGCCCATCTCACGAATACTACGAGTGTCCCAACCAGGTTCACTACGACTGGTCTTGCTCCTATAAACATGTAGCGAACGCCCAATGTCACTCCAACACTATCACCCAGATACCATGCGTTGAATGCTTCTATTCCAACACCTCCGCAAACCCCATTCGGTTCTCCAGGTGGTCCTTTTTTTCCTGGGCACCCTATTCCCGGTTTTATTCTGACACTCCCTCAATTTCCTATTGGCACTCTTAATCCTAGTGGAACTATCCCGTCCATTACACCAAACTTGCAGATTCTCGTTGGTGGACAAGGTGGTACGATTCAACTTCCTCTTACCGGACACATTCCAATTACTACATAGCCTTCGATTGGAACACAACTTCTGGTTGGAACACCGCCTATGATAGGGGGACCAACCCCACCTTTTGGACAAAATATACCTCCCTCTTTGGCCCAGTATTGGAATCAGATGATACAAAATCCTCCTCAAACAACTGGGGGGCAGCAGTCGCATGTCCCTACTATAGGCCAACCATATCTAGGTATACCCAATCCTATTTGGGGTACGAATGCTCAAACTCAGGTTCCCGCTCAAGGTTACAATCCCTGGAGCTACTATCCTCTCCAACCACCACCGAATCTGCCTGGGTCTTCCCATCATGCGCAGACCACTTACGGTCCTACTGGTTTGCCGACAGGACTTCCACCCCAAATCCACCAGTACCCGTAGGTGAATCGACAGTTACCTTTTCTTGCTACTTTGGATTTTCCGGATTTGTCAAGGATTTTAAATGATCCTATTCGTCACTCTCCCCAATGGCCTGTTATTCCATCCAAGCTTCCATCGGACATTCCTAAATTTGACGGCAAAGTGGGAGAGGACCCAAACAATCATGTTATGACTTTTCACTTATGGTGTTCATCCAACTCATTGATGGATGACTCTATTCGTTTACGTCTTTTTCAACGAACCCTTACCGGTTCTGCTGCGAAGTGGTATATTGAATTGCCACGAGGTTTCTTCTCTGATTTCAACACCCTAGCTATGGATTTCCTTACGCATTACCAGTTACCGATCCATTATGACACGGGAACCGAGATTTTTACTTCTTTCAAACAGACAAAAGGCACTCATATATCTGATCACATCCATGAGTGGCGAAGGAGACGACGTCTCATCAAACTTGAACTCCCCGATCAGTTACTGGAAGAATGGTTTACAAAATCACTTGTGAACGAAATCGGTAAGGAAATTTCCATGTGTGGCGTTGTCACGGAAGAGCAGGCTATAAGTTGTTCTCAATATCTTGATCTCGTTTACTCACAAACGAGAACACTTTACGATTTTCTACCTGAATTACCTCGTCCTAATTCTTCCCGCACTTCAACTGCTCCAGCTACCTCGCATGCAGTTGACGGTGTGATTGGTACTGCCCAAGCCCAATCACATTCTGTTTCAAGCACCACCCCTAAATCTGCTTCTTCTAATGTTCAAAATGCTCCGTCTCCTTCCACTCCCACCGAAAAAACTTCTGAGGTTAATTCTGTCCAATCTACCCCAGTCGGTAAAAACAAATCTAAAAAGGGGAGAGGCAAGAATAAGGAGGGAAAAAATAATACTCAAGCAGAGCAACCTAAAACTACTCCTGTTGATGCCTGGGATAAGCGCAAACCCTAATACCCTTGCCTTATCTGTGGTGATGATCACTACACGAAGGATTATCCATGACGTGTCGAGGTCACTAAGTTCCTTCAAGGAACCCCGAAACCACCTACGCCAGTTGTCTTGTCCCAACCCTTCCCGTCTCAACAACAGGCTCAGTTGGTCATTCATGACCAACCATCCTCTTCTACTACATCATATGTTTTGATGTGTACTGATGATTCTAAGCAGAACAACGTTGCACTCACGACTCGAGCTAAAGATTATTCTCCATCTAAGGAGAAGGTTGAAAATTTACCTCTTGCTTTGGTACAACCCTCTCCAGCGAATCCACCTACCAACGGTCCTCTTCATCTCGAATGACCGAGCCTCAACACAGTTTTGCGACCCCCCCCCTAAGGGTTTCGTATGGAAGTCGGCTTTCAATCCTCATGCTCATGCGGCCCAGAACTATAGCATTGTTGAAGATCTGGCCTAGGCACCTTCAGCGATGTCAGCCCTTGAAGTCCTTCAGTCTTGTCATGTACAATGGAAGGCACTGTTGAAAGCTATAGGTGGAATTGACCCGGCAGATACGAATCTAATAGTCTTTGACTTGGAAGATCACATTCCAAGGTTACCCCCTCAGCTCGTGTTTCAAATACAAGTGGTTGTCTCCGACAAAAACATTTGCCAAACTGTTATCGACGAGGGTGCCTCTACTTGTGTTATGTCTCTTGCTTGTTGGAAAGCCATTGGCTCTCCTCCTTTGAATGAATCATAAAACACTCTTAAAGCCTTCAATGGCTCTGGTTTTAAGCCCTACATAAATTCGTAGGTGCGGACACTAACCGATCTCCCTAGATCCAGCTAGATCTAGAACAAAGCAAGACATAACATGACTCTTTCCCTAGATTTTGACCATTAAATTAAATAGGAGGCAAGAACAAATAACATACATTATTATTGCTTCCTATGGTCTTTGTTTCTCCCGCTTCGCTCCAGTGCTCTCGTGCAGTCAATACCAAGACAACACAAACCAACCAAAGTGAAGAAAGCATAATCTATTCAACAATCAATCTATGTATATGATCAAGGAGTTATACAATAAAGTGAAAATAGCTTTATGGGAAAGGGACATATTACTGTATCATATTAATGGAAAGTAAAGATTACAACCTGAGCCTTGATGTCGCAAACTTCCTTTCGATGGCCCTTGGCTCCAACACACACATTTGCTCACATGCATGAAGAAGATCAATCCCTTTGGATAAACATGCTGGTGTCTCCAAGCTGTTGTAGCTTCAATCCTTCACACAATTCTTTCACTAATTCTCCAATGAATCTTGCTTAACCTTTTCCATGAGAATTCCCTCAATATATAGGAGAGAATGAATTAGCTACTTGGATAAGAATGATCCCAAAATATCAGGGAATCTAGTACTAGGATAACCATTCGAATGCCATCTCATCCTTCTAGAAGATTCCCTTCTAGAAGTATCGAGAATTCATCTTTTTCCTTACTTTAGAAAGAGTTCGCACCCTAGCAGTTCAACACAGTGTGAACTTCTCGCACCTTGGCTTAAGGCAGCCTGTGAGAATAGGTCATTCTTGCAGGCAAATGTATTAGCAGCCTGCAAACCTTCTTCAAAAATGAGTTTTCTAGAAGAGATGAAAATAACTTTTTCTCAGGAGAAAGTTCTTATGAAGAGCCTGAGTACGCCATCATCAATACATCATCATGATGACCAAAATCATGGGTAAAAATTGGTAAGAAGACCAGGAGAAAAACATATTTTGAGTATTTGGTAAAATGGAAAGGATGCCTAATAGAAGATTCCAGTTGTGTAAACAAAATGGATATTCAGAAGCATGGAAAGTCGGTGCAAGAGCTCCTGGACAGGATTCCATGAATTTTTCAGCCATAGGAGTATGATGCAGGAGCATCGCCAACAAAGCATAAGTGGAGGACAACTAAGCGCACCAGTGCACATTTTTAATTAATTTTGAATTAAAGGAAGCGTATCACGCAAATGTTCTAAAAGGATTGTAATTAAATAACATCTTTAATGTTTTGGAGCTGGACGATCCCATGAGGTCGTTGGAGGATGTATTTTCTTTTAATGAAGTCTTGTGCTGTATAGATTCGATGTGTTCGATCTTATCTGTTTGTCACAAATATTTATTGTAATAAATCCTAAGTAGTTGAATGCTTTTAATTCGATAGGATAGCTCAAGAGTAGTTAGAGGGAAAGGCTCGAAGGGCCCCTCTTGTATAAAGCTTTGTATTGTTTCGCATAAGAGGTTGTTGATGGTTGATAGATGAAACAATTATTGAGGCTATTGAATCTATTGTATTGGTTGTTGATAGTTGCTATAGAGGTTGTTGAAACTTATCAGAGTGTATGAGAACATGTATAGTTTCAGTTGAATGAATATAACAGAGAAGCATTGTCCCAAATTTCTGGTATTGTTGTGTCTATCTGAATGAATGAATGAATGGTAGGCTTTCTGCTTATTTTCAATTCTCTGTTATTTATTGTTCTTGTGTTTACGAATGCATTTATATGGTTGAATATATGAATCTATGAAGATTTAGATAATTTTCAATTGTTTCTCTTCTACAAGCAAGTGCAAGTGTGCATTGTGTCCACAAGGTGTGTGTTGACAAAGTTTGTTTCGACTCATAAGCTCAGAAGAGATAACATGAACTTTAGATGTGCAAGGAGTGCATAGTGTTTGCAAGGTGTGTTTGACATAGTCTGTTTTGACTCAGAAAGTTCAATAGAGATAGTTTGAGAGTGCGAGTAGGAATAACCTCGCTCAATTCCGTATTGTTTAGAGGGAACAATAGAGCGTGGAAGGACTGTTGCAAGGAGTGCACAATCATCCTTCAGGAGTCAAGATTGAAGGAAGTTGTCTGCAAGGAGTGAACGACAGCGTATTTTAACTCGGAAGCTGAGGAAGAGTAGTGAAAGTCATCCACAAAGAAGCTAAGTTGTGGGGGAGGACCTGTTGCAAGGCGTTCACAAGCTGAAATTCGACTAAGTGTTGAAGAGAGCACTTTGAGGATGAAAAAGTTCGAGAGAACAAGTTCAGGAGGGAGAGCGGTGAGAAATCTTCAAAGGGTGGAGTCCTTTAAGGTTTCCCAGAACTAACGAGCAAAATCCATCACGGAGGGATTGGGATCATTCCAGACCGTCAGATCTGGGGAAAGTTGCACGGAGGTTAGCCGTGAAGCACTTCGACATTTTGAAGTTCGGAGTTTTTAAAGTGTCGAGAAGTGGGATCGCCAAAGTCGCGAAGCGAATCCTAATCGTTGGCTGCGAGGAGACTCGTGGAAACAGACTAGAAAATACAGGAGATAGAGGTTCGGAGGAGTTAAGTGTAGAGTCGGTGAAATATTCGCGAAGTTGTCAAACCCGAAGTACCGCTGGAACGTCAGATCTAGGAAGACACATGGTAGGGATCCGTGAATTCAAGGAAGAGTGTTTCGGAAGGAGACCAAGACGAAGGTCATGATATTTCCTAAGCCCGGAGTTGCGAAGGGGTTGGCCCGAGTTTATAGCCCGTGGTCACATAAGAGAAAGAGTCTAGCGCGGGGCTAGCACTTGCAAAGCTGGTGTTGCCAATCGTCGAAGAGCAGCGTCGCGGGTAACCTAGACCTGCAGGTAACATCAGAGGGACCTGTGTGTATTGATTTTTCAGGGTCTATCGAGGGCTCGAAGATCCAATTCGGTTCAAGGAGTTTGAAGATCCAAGACTGGAAGGTCACAGAATCCCGAGGAGGGAAGGGGGGCTGCATTAAAGGGGGATGGGTTTTTTTGTGAAGCCCTAGCCCTTAGTATCCTATATATACCCTATTTGAAAGAGAAATCATTTTTTGTACACGATTAGAGCATGGGAGTTTGAGTGAATTTCTAAGTGAGTCAAGATCAAAATGTTTTCCTTTTGTTGGGTCACAAATCACAAATATTCACTTAATGGGATTCCCTAGGACAACTATTTGGTTACTATTAATTGAGTGTACTAGGATTCAAATGTTATTTTTAAATGAGAAGATTGTTACCCTATTTTTAATTTTCTAATTTTTTTTCAAAGTGGTTAGGTGGCAACTAAAACAAGTAAAATAATCCTAATGGACAATGGTAAATTGAAAACAAGAAAATAATCAAATGCTACTTAGGATTACAAGGCTTAATTCAAATTATAACCAGGCTTACCTCAAATATTAGCAGTTGGAAGTGTGCAAATGGGTGATATGAGCTCCTTTGATTGTGA
The DNA here is from genome assembly GCA_009831015.1 of Picea engelmannii. NCBI lineage: Eukaryota > Viridiplantae > Streptophyta > Pinopsida > Pinales > Pinaceae > Picea > Picea engelmannii. Next base: position 143,318 of record ML791954.1, read on the forward strand.
TGGAGATAAGAAATGTTCGAACATTGTCAGCTTAGACGACAATAATGCGCTCGAAGGGAAACCGTACACAATAGAATGAAAATGAATTTTAGTATGAAGCATTGTTTATAAAACAAAGTTGACTTTATTGTCACCCTTTTACTCTTAAAAAAAGGGTCCTTTATGGTTCATCTCGCACACTTGGGAACTTTATTTCTGTGTGATAAATGTGTTAACAACGAGCTTATTATATTTTTTTCAATTTTGCGGTTTATTGCACCTGAAAGAACTTTTATTTGATGCAATAGTATGT
>ML791954.1:158319-180930 GCA_009831015.1 Picea engelmannii
ATTTCAACTAAAGACAAGAGACACTTTTGGAAATTAGGTAGATATTCATGATGATAATTTAGTACCTCAATGAATTGATGAGAACTCAAATGGAAAAATGCATAAGCTCTTAAAAATGATGAATTTACCACTTGAAATAGAAGAAAGGATACATATTCTTCTTCATAGCATACAAAGATTGGTGATCAGAATGGACTGAATGTTGCACCTACTTCCTAAGTTATAGATGACATTTTGAAGGCCAATGAAGTTTTAAACATTCCATAAAACATTGAACTGTATGTCCCAAGGTGTTAAATTGTGCATGTGTTGGTGGATAAAACAAGATGTACGTAAAGAAGAATAAAAATTGTTTCTATGTAGATGGAATTCCCATTGTTTCCCAATGCAACCTACAATCCATCTAAACTATAATTTGTGAAATAGTTCACAAGTGGAAAAATAAATGCTCATATTAACATGTTCATGACGTAGGCATGTAGGCTTGTCTCCTTGCATTTTACTGATAAAATATTGTAAGGTACCAGATCTATTATATTAGAAGAATAGAGAAATAATGCAGAGAATAATACCGAGATAGCAATAGAATACGAAAATATTGCAGAGATAACAACAGAACAACAAATTATATGGAACCACAACACCAAAATTATACCTTTATTGATAGGAAACAATGTTCACTTGCCTCTTCGAGGGGGAAACCTCCAGCAGAGCATAGCTCTATTACAATAATTTTCCAAGAGAAAACTTCTCATACCCTCCACTCCTATTTATACTAAATCTATTGATCCAAAAGAAAAATCTAGAGGAATATCATTCTAGAAGCAGAAGCTTCTATTAGGTCTTCTTACAACTGACTTATTCCTCCTTATCTCTAGGCCTTATTATTATTGACCATTATTACATGGAAATATGTTATTCTACCCACTTGATGGGTTAGGTAGGCTAGGTCCCTAACATGCCCTCCCCCTTAAAATAATCCTTGTCCTCAAGGCTTGAGATGAGGACATTGTTGCAAAATGTTAGTTGGCTCCCAGGTGGCATATGTGGGAGTTGTATCTTTCCAATGGACTAACACTTCCTTGATGGTACGTTGACGAAGACGATGCTCATGCTAGTCCAAAATTGCTTGTGGTTGCAACCATATGGATCCTTATTCATCCAGCTTGAGAATGTTGGTTTGATTTTGGCACTTAGTTCCAATCACCTTATTTAAGAAGGAGACACGAAAAATAGGATGGAGCTTAGAAGAAATAGGCAAAGATAACTAATATGCCACATGTACCACGTTCTTGAGAACTGTATAAGGACCATAAACTTTGGGCGCCAGTTTCTGACAATGTTTGGCCTTTAGTGAAGTTTGTTTATAAGGTTGCAGTCAAAGATATGCTTGGTCTCCTTCAACAAATTGACATTCTGAGCGACCTTGATCGACTTGTTGCTTCATGAGATTTTGAGCCATGACCAAATTCTATTTGAGGGTATGTTATAGAAATATTTGCCTCACCCCATCCATTCTTGCACAAAAGACCTTTTTCCATTTCACTATGCATACTTTAAATCCCTTTTTGCAAATCCCAAAGCTAAAAATACAATTTTTCCACATATACGTACCTTTCCTATTATATAGTATGTGTATACGCAGGTTGCACCACTAAATCCCATGTACATCGGGAAATGTGCCCAAAATTGAAAAATAGTGTTGGGTTTCCATGTCACGACAGGAGATCAATGATCCTTGGCCTTCCATATACTGGAAACATTCTGAATCGGCCCTTCAATTCCATTTGAAGGCTATAAATGGGCCAATTCCGAGCTATGGAAAAGAGGAGAAAGAATTCAACTTTGAGATCAAAGTTACTCTGGAGGAATTATTCACTTCACATTGAGTCTGCATCCCTTTATCCTTTAAGTCTGAAAACATTGTTCATTCCCCAAGCTCTTCCCTTATTGATTGAGAACTTCATTGTCTCTCTTATATGAGCTTTCCTTTGGTGGAGGATTGAAGTGGTGGAGGCCCAGCTGGAAGTAACTTAGTTTCTTGGTTCTCAACCATGCCGACACAGAAGTCTGTAACTTATTCACTTATGTTGATTACATCTTAATAGAAATACTATTTTCTTGTCCAATTGATATCTTGCAAATATTTGAATTATTATTCCATGGGCATATTTGTTATGAATATTGATGGATTATGCTATTTAATGTGCTAACATCATATATTATCACCATATGCTTGTGTTCCTTGGTTGTTGAGGACTAGTTGCAGGTATATTGCTTTGGGTCAAGTGCTCAACAGTGGACTTCATAGAATGTTTGGACGAGGTAGGAATTTTATATTGTCTTTCTAGCATACTTGGGAATAGAGTTGATTTATGTAGTCATTTCCCTCTGTTGTGGTTTACCCCTAGCCATAGACAAATTTTCCTTGTAACGAAATTGGTGACCATACTGGAGATTGAATCTTCTTTTGGGGGGTTTGGACTTTTTTTCTTCTTAGATTGCTCTCGTTCATATTGATTTTCTTGTTGTATGATTGCTTGACATCCTCTGTTCACTCTGGGTTTGAGTCTTTTAGCCTTCTCCTTAGCCTAGTTGTGTTTTGACACATATACGCGGGTTTTTGCTTGACAGTCGCGTATATACGTGTGTTGTTCTTCTGCAAGTTGTGTACATACGTGATTTTCCCTTAAACAATCACGTACATCAACATTTGTTTCTTGTTTTCTAGGTTTGGTGGTTGTTGGGTAGGTTTTTATTATTGTTGAGTCTTCTTGGGTCTTTGTAGTGATTGTTAAGTGTTTATGGAATGAAAACAAACCCGTCTTTGGTTGAATTTTTGGGCAATGCCTTTCTCATCATCTTTTCATTTTGATTGTACTTGTACATTGGGATGGTTATTTTCCTCCTTGATATCCTACTTAGGTCGTCTCTGTCTATACACAGTACAGTCTTTATATCAAGATGCTATTCAGTCCCTGCATTTTCATTTCTCTTGTATTGAAAATACAAAAAAAATTAGGCATTTTACATTGATTGGCATTTTGATCTTTTGAGCCTTTGTCATTTATCTTAGTGCATGTAAAGAAAGATTGCATTTTTATTTAGAATTGCACAATTGAATTGAAAATTTATTTTTTAGGAAGCATATCATTCATTGGAAATTGAAGTTAGGACTTTGCATTGTATTCATATTTACTTTACTTGTTGAGTCATAACATCACTAGTTTCACGACCGCACCTTTTGAGTAAGCAAGGCCATTAAAATTAACGCTATAATTTTAAATTGGTTAGTAACGATTTTATTTTCTAGGGTGCACAAACTAGCTTAGGATTTAGTGCCTTGGAATAGGATTTTGTGAGTAAACTTCTCCAAGGCTATTAAATCAACATACGTGTATGACTAAGCGAGTGGAGAAATCCATTGTATAATCGGTAAGATCAGGAGGCTTCTCTTACACCAGAGTTAAGCATGAGGTTGTGTGAGGTCGGTTGAAGGGATATCCCCCTGATACCTTCTTAGCGTCAGAGATATTTCTGGGGATCTATTTGTATATGGGGATCTTGCTAGTGCCCTTACCTCCGTGAGAGGTGGTGCTTTCAAGGTTTTAGGATTTTCCACCCTACCCATATGGTGGACCTGAATTATGATTGTTCACATGTGCATCGGTTATACCATGGTTGCTTAGTTGCTTGACTTAGGTGCCACATAGGTTACTTGCAGGGGTTATTTTGCAGGTACCCTGTGTCATATAAGGGTCGGACAACACACAACCTTTATGGAGGATTACCTCTCCGGGGGGATCTGACTGATTATTTGTTAAGCCCACGAGGGCCCTTATAACTAATTTTGATACCTCAGATATTTAGCAGGGACTCTCAGGCCCCTCTTGGGCGAGGCATACCTACTTTAGGGAGGGAGGCCCCTTTCAGCCACTTTATCTTGGTTGTGTGCATATTGGTTGTTTGATTATTTTTGGTGTTCTCTTTGATCACTAGTTGGCCTTAGGATTTGTTTTTATATCTTGAATCTTAAGTCACCGTGGAGTCAGACCGGCTTCCTCGCCGGTCTCATCGCTTGTTACAGTTACCACCATATTTCGAGTCTTTGCCTTCTAAAAGGCATAGAGTTATTAAACATGGTACACACACCTCCACTTATCATAATTGTAATTCTACAAGGATGAGTACTGAACTGAGTCATCAAAATACTGGGAGCCCCTCGGCTCTCACACCTATTATAGTTAATGGAACCCCTTCGACTCCTGCAACCACAATGGTTGTAGTACTGAAGGAACCTATCATCATTGTTACCTGTCCTATAGTGAATGCTCAACCTATTTCCATGAACCCATTTGGGTCTCTTCATCACTCACTGGGATATAATGTTCAGTCCATCTTGGTGGCCTCTAGTCCTTTGTCCTATGGTATGCCAAATTTTACTTCACATTTTTCAAACTCAATCCTAGTTGTTGGCCCTAATGCTAGGATAGGACTTGGGGGCACAAATCTTCCTTATAATCCATTTTCATTTGGTGTCTCTCAGATCCCTCAAACGACTCCTACCATTTGAGGCATTCCTTCTTTTAACCTCATGTCTAATCCTGTTGCTTCTGGGTGGAGCAACCAACCTGGAGGACAAGCTTCTGCTCAAGTTATGTCCTTTACCCTCACCTCCTCAGTGTCGATTCTGACCAACACGTTTTTCATGACGAATCCACCTTTATCTTTCAGATTCACACCTGGAGGAGGTCAATTTCACACCTTGGGCAACCCCCAACCCGGAGCCACTCTGGCTGGGGGCAGTTTTTATAACCCTCATCAGAACATTCCTACAGGAATGGTACCCAACCAACCTCTTATGAATCATCCTGGAGGAGGGTCTTACAATCCTGGATAGGCCATGGTGCTTACCAAAACCCTGGATGGGTTGCAATTCCCCAAACAAAATCTTTCCAGGGAGCTTGGGGCCAGACGTCGCAACCCCGTCTCCCTTTTCTAGCCACACTCAACTTGCCAGACTTGTCTAAGATGATGAACAACCTTGTGCGCCATGATCCTACATGGCCCCCCATTCCAACCAAACTTCCTTTGGACATTCCAAAATTCGAAGGAAAGAATGGTGAGGATCCTGGTGATCACGTTACCACCTTTCACCTATGGTGCTCTTCGAATTCCCTTAATGACGATTCCATTTGATTAAGATTATTTCAACGCACCCTCATAGGGGTTTCTGTGAAATGGTATATTGAGCTACCTAGGGGGGCATATGGGACATTTAGTCAGATGGTTCTAGTCTTCCTTGACCAATTCCAATTGTCAGTTCATTACGATGTTGGCATAGAACTTATGTCGACCTTAAGCCAGGACAAATCCACTCATATCTTTGATCACATCCAGGAGTGGCATGGACGGAAGTGGTTGATCAAGACCTTCATACCCCCATATTTCCTGTTAGAATGGTTCCTTAAGTCCTTACAACCTCCTATTTTGAAGGATGTTGCTACATCTGGGGTTACATCTAAGGAAGAAGAAATATTCAAAGCCCATAAGTTAGATCTTATATAAGCTCAATATGGACTGTTATACGAGATTCTTATGGATGCACCGAGGTCAAACTACGACCCTAGACAAAATCCCGAACCTCATGCCGATGGAATTATAGGCTTCACCAATGTGAAATCTGCATACTCGGTGACAAGCCATTTAAAAGAGTTGTCTCTAAACCAGTCTATAGGAGGGCCAGCTTCGTCTATGTCTTCCAATCCCACTTATTCAATGAATGTACATTCTATGCAATCGTTGATCGACCCAAATGGTAACCAACAACCAGGTGGGAATAAGAATAAAGGACGTAATAATAATCGTAAGGGTGGGAAAAATAATAATAAACCCAAGAACAATGGTAATAATGAGAGGACGAATGATAATGCTAGTGAGGGAAAGAAATAAAGGTGTAAGGGACTGTAAGCTTTGTACATATGATCATCTTACTCATTTATGCCCCAAGAAGATGTGAGGCTCTTATCTCCACCGCCCGTCATGCTAAAAAATCCTTTTCCACATAACCAATACATGGCCTCGAGCTCCTCAAATGAAAAAAATGTGGTCGGTGGAAGTCAAAGCCCACCGACACAAGACGATGACCATTTGTGCATCAATATGGTCAATTGTCAGGTAAATGTAGCCACCCGGTCTCGCGATTACAGTTCTTCATAGACTGTACTTGGTCTAGAATCTCCTCCTCCTCCATATATGCCTTTGCAGATCGAAAAGAGAGAGCCACCTCCTCGTATTCTAAAAGGAGTACTCAAGCACTCTACCCACAATCCAAATGCTAGAGCCACCCATAATTACTCTATTTTTGAGGACCTGGATCAAACCCCTTGTGCAATGTCGGCCCTGGAGGTACTCCAGACGTGTTTGTCACAGAGGAATGCCTTGATATATACGTTAGGAGATCTAGACCCCAATGGTTCGAAAGTTATCAAGTTTGACATCACAGATGTGAAGCCTTTCTTTCCTTACCATGTGGCATTCCAAATCCACATGGGTTACTCAAAGTACACCATCAAGTGTGTGTTTGTTGATGAAGGTGTTGCAACATGTGTGATGTCCTTGATCTGTTGGAAATCTCTCGGCTCTCCGACTCTCTCTCAATCTTCGTCCATGTTGATTGTTTTTTACGATTGTTCCTTCCGCCCTCACGGTATTCTTCCTGACTTTCTAGTCCAGTTAGGTGGGAAGACGGTAGATGTGGATGTTGAGGTGGGCTATGCACCCCTCGATTATAACTTGTTACTAGGACGTAATTGGACTTATGCTATGATTTTCGTCATATCGGTCGTCTTCCACACTCTTTGTTTTCCTCATGATGGGAAGATCATGATGGTCGACTAGTTATCCTTTGCATATACTAGCCCCAGTGCATCTGTTGGACCGTCGATCCCCATGGTCGACAATTCTCAGTCGACAATTGAGAATATTAGTGTCGGAATATGTTCATCCCTTATGGGTACCTTCAACTTCATGGCATCAATTCACCATGTTTACACCATGTCCAGTAGGCCCGTTTCATCAAAGCAGTATGTTCCATTCTGCACTTCCTATTTTAACAATCCTTGGACCCTACCTTCCTCAACTTCATATTTTGAAATTCAATCACATGTTGGAATGGCCATGCCACTATGGACAACGGAGATAGCATATCAAGTTGTTCTTGACTCTTCCACCGATCATGATCCTATTACCTCACCAATGGATGAGGAGGATCATGTTCTTAAGCTCATGTGGGCCACTTCGATGTCTTGTTCACATGACTACCTCGATGAGACTTTTCCCTCAAACAAAGCTATCATCGAATCCATGAATGGTTCTGACAAACCTTAGGATGATATGCATCATCGCTCTTATTTTCTCCAAGATCTTGCTAGAATCAAACAAGATGACTTTCGATCTACTTTGAGAGAGATAGTCGGTCACGTCGTAGTTCTACTTGATACGCATGAAATTTATGTCGAAGGAAATATGGCAAGTATCTCTCCTACCGTCACGATTGAAAATGTACATATCAGTTCAGATTGTTCGCCAAAAGAAATCTTGATCTACACCAAGTTCTTCAAGGAATTTTGAGATGTATTTTCTTGGTCATATGAAGAGATTCCAAGAATCGCCCCTCAAATTGTCGATCATGAGATTAGAACTTATCCAGATGCTAAGCCTGTTCAAAAACGTCTTAGAGTTGTCAATCCCTGGAAGGCCCCTGTTATTAAGGAAGAGGTAGAGAAACTGCTTAATGTTGGCTTTGTCTACCCGGTTCCTTTAACTGAATGGGTAACCAATCACATTCATATGAATAAGAAGAAAGGAACCATTCATGTATGCATGGAATTTCATGACCTAAACAAATCATGTCCTAAAGACAACTTCTCGACACCTTTCATCAATCATATTCTTAACGAGTGTGCGGGAAGCAAAGTTTTTTCTTTCATGGACAGATTTTCAGGGTATAATCAAATTCAAATTAAACTAGAGGATCAACACAAGATGAAATTTATTTGTCCTTGGGGTACTTTCGCATATCGGAAGATGCCTTTCTTCCTTAAAAATGTCAGAGAAACCTTCCAATGTGCTATGACCTTCGCATTCAACAATCTTAATCATATATTTGAGGCTTATATTGACGATCTTGCTGCTCACTCTCGTAAGAGAGTGGATTTTCCTAAGCACCTTCGGCTAATTTTTGAAAGATGTCGTCATTATAGAATCCAGTCCATCATAAATGCATCTTTTGTGTTAGGTCTAGACATCTTCTAGGATTTTTAGTATCTAATATAGGGATCATTGTAGATCCGTTAAAGGTTGAGACAATACTTAGATTTCCTCCCCCATGCACTATTTGACAATTCAAGGTTTACAGGGGAAAGATAACTTTTTACATCGGTTTATAGTAAACTATGCCAATATTGCTAAGGTTTTCATGCGTCTTTTGAATAAGGACACCCCTTTTATCTGGGATGAGTGAACCTGGGAATCCTTCGATGCTTTGAAGAAAGCCTTGGTATCAAAGCCTCTATTGAATTCTCTTGACTACGGTAGGGATTACTTGCTTTATATTGTCTTGTCCTAAAAGATGATTGGTATGGTTTTGGTTCAAGAGGATGATGTACTTCACGAGAACATCATCTACTATATTTGTTGAAACTTAGTCAGTCCTGAGCTCAAATATTCTCACATTGAAAAACTAGCTTTGGATGTCGTCCAAGAAGTCCAACGATTACGCCATTATATATTTCTTTGAAAACCTACTATGGTTGTTGATGTCAATCCATTTCAATACTTCCTTACCAGGCATATCATAGGGGGTAAATATAATAAATGGATTTTCATTTTACAATAATTTGATCTTGATTTCACTTCTGTGAAATCCAAGAAATCACTAGTCTTTGTAGAGTTAATATTTGACTTCCCACGATTGGATGAGGATGTTATTCATGTCTATTCCTTTGCGGATGAACACATTTTCCTTGTCTCATCGTCCGACCCTTGGTATGGAGACATTGTTCTCTATATTCAAACTTTGAAGTTCCCTCAGCATCTCTCACGAGATGACTGACGGCGTATACGACACCAAGCTAATAATTAAATTATAGTCAATGAAACTTTTTATCATCGAGGAATAGACAATATCCTGCATCGTTGTTTAACTCATGAAGAAGTCGAGTCTGTTCGTAATGATTTCCACAGTGGGGCTTGTGGTGGTCATCTATCTGGGCTTGTGAGAGCCCATAAAATTTTGCGAGACGGTTATTTATGGCCATCTATATTTATATATTGAATTGAAGCGATTAAGAAGTGTCACCCCTTCTAGGTGTTCACTCAAAAAATGCACTCGCATTCATCCCCTCTCCATATAGTCATTACCATCAGTCCCTTCAACAAGTGGGGGGTAGACTTTGTGGATTGCAACCCAACTTTGGTTGGGGGGCATCAACACATTATCGTGGCCATAGAATACTTTACTAAGTGGGTTGAGGCCATGCCTACAATTAAATCCGATAAGAATATTGTTTCCTTCTTTGTATTCAATCAAATTATCGCCAAGTTTAGTATCCCAAGTGAGATTGTCACTGATCATGGTAGTCACATTCATAATGAAATGATGGAAGAGCTAGCATCCAAGCTAGGTTTTAAGCATGGTCATTCTTCCCCTTACTACCCCAAGGAAAATGGACAGGTAGAGGCCATAAACAATTCTCTCAAGACCATTTTGCAGAAAACTGTTAGCCAGAACAAATATGACTGGCATATTATGCTATATCCTGCACTCTAGGCATACTGAACATCGGTCAAGACTGCCATCAGATTTTCCCTTTTCCATTCAGTACATGGTGTTAATTCGATCTTACCTATTGAATGTGAAATCCCTTCTCTTATATTGGCATTCGCGCTCCTCCCTGACACTTCCAATCTCGAGCGACACCTCACACACCTAGAGAGCGTTGACGAGAAGCATTGAGATGCCTCTACGACTATCAAGGCTAATACAAGACGTGTCAAGGTCCAATATGATAATTTTGTCTATCCTCGGTTATACATTGAGGGTGACTTGGTCCTTTTATATGATCAAGCCAAAGGACCGCTAGGGGCAGGGAAATTCAAACCCATGTGGCATGGTCCCTATATTGTGTGACGTGTATTAGAAAAAGGAGCCCATGAGTTAGAATATTATGAAGGGAACATGTTGGCCGAGCGTGGGAATTGGCTCTACTTGAAAATATATTACACTTGAGCCCCAAGCTTGGGCATCACTCTTTGTATACTAATGTAATTTAGTGTATATATCTTTTCCCTTTAATTTTTGTCTTCAGCTTTCTTATTGAGTTTTCCCTTGGTTGAAAGATGTCAATGAAGTCTTTGGTCTACTTAGGGTTCACAGACGGAGCCAGTCATCATACACAAAACTTGGCTTCCACCGCTTGGGTAGTTTACTCACCCGGGGGTCTACTGGTGTCTTCAGGTGGTGTATTCCTAGGGCCATCTGTTAGCACTAGAATTCACCCTCAGATTGCATAGATGGTAAGCCTAGTACCCATTAGTTTATACAGTAAATGTAAATGTTTTTTAAGAGGCCATACGGAGAATACTCAATGAAAATAATGTTCTAACTCAGAAATCTGGACTGGTATGCGCAAGCAATTGAGGTCTTGGATCAACTTCAGTCAGTAAGTTGGAGTAAAGGTGAGTAGGAGGAATACTTTGGTGAGAAAATTGTAGAGGTATGTCATGAACATTAGGCCTTCCAATAGCCTAAGGAAGAAAAACTTAAACATAAGATATGTTGGGTATGTGTTATATTATTTGCATGTGTGTGTGTGGGCGCGTCAGGTTCAACAATTGCATTTGACGATCCCTCTAGTAGTGCTCTTTGTGTCGTGTGTGCCGGGATCTTTCCTAGGGGGGTCCCAAGGGGGGTAGATAATCCCCCCCTAGTTATGTGCAGTGTTTGGTGTCGGGCATTAGCCCGAGGTCGACAGGGTTTGGGGCAGCGCCCCGAATTTTTTTTTTGGCCAGTTTTTGCTATTTTTAGCGGATTTTGCTATTTTTAGTAGATTTTGCTAAATTAATCCCGTATTAAAGGATTATGGTTTTGGCATCTAATAAATACCTAAAACAATTGTATATATTGTATGGTGAATGGTGAAATTGGATATAATGAATATAAGAAAAATATTCCCAGTTGAGGGTTTCCGGTATAAAATCTTTGTGTACTATGTGTATGCGCCATTGATTAAATTTTGTTTTTCTTAAGAATCTATATGCATTGCTTTACTTCACAGGTTTAAAACTTACAAGATCCTCTTGGATTCAAATTTCAAGGAAACTTAAAGAAATCATAACATCATTATAATCAAACATTCATCATAATACAGTCACAACAATCCATGTGAATCAATCAATCATGAACTCTCTCAGTATTAGAGGCAAATAAGATGGAGTAAGAAAGATCCCTTATATTAATCAAGAAGTCTCAAATCAAGACATAACCAAAGAACTAGTTTTCTTCATCAAAATATTACAATAACAGGGAGCCTAGCTCAACCATTCGACCTTAACAAATTATCAATACTACCTATATATACTAAAAATGTTGCAACCACCAAGAATGTGATCAGACCCTTACATTCAAATTTTCCAGTCGGCACCTACTCTATCAGCGTGTACAGGCCTTCTTATGTCAGACGTGAGCCCGACTTAGTTATGTTCTTTGCAGGAAAATCCATCCCTCGGGAAACTTTGGATTGACAATCGGCTCCCACGACCCTTCTCTCCACCCATTCCATTTATGGTGTAAGATGAGGTCTCAACCACTGCCCCCATTTTCAATAACTACCTTCATCAGGATCAGGACGAGGCCTAACACCCATGAATGTTCTAGGCGATGCCCACGACTTCTTTGAGTCAATCCCGATGCCTCGAGGCCATGCAAATCTTCTTTTGTGACCAAATATGGGTGCTTTCGGTCTTTGGCGCAACTCCTCTCCCTCGCTCCATCATGCATGTGACCTCGGGCCATAAATTGGTGCTCATATCCAAAGGCGCTTCAATATTTTGTCCTTCGCAAACTTACACTGTGCTCCATGCTAAAACCTCTGATTCGTGAAACCCTGAATTCTCGGATCTGGTGCCACTTGTCCCTCTGAATCGAACAACTCCTATTGATTTTGAGCTTCGAGACTTCATACCTTCAGGACTTTGGGTCTTTCTAGACTTCGACACTTTTATCATTTTAAAACTCCCAAAGTAAAACTCCTAGAGTGACAAATCTGATGACGCGTGGCATTCTGGATTTGGATGGCCGAGATCAACTTTGGGTCTTTGGGCTCTGGGAAAACCAAAGCTCAAATATTGCTTACTCTTCCATGTTATTTTACCCAAAGTTGTCGATCTATTAACATGTGGCTCTTGTTGATCAATGACTCAAATTCACTTCAGGCCTCGGGGACTTCGGGCACTTCAAAACTTTGGCCACTTTGACACTTTGCAATGTTTAACTCCCATAATTCTCTGGAGCACCGAACTCTGAAGTGAGGGATCTGCCTCCATGTGTCCACATCTTTTGATGGCTCAGATTATTTCAGGAATTTGGGCTTCAGCTCTTTGGGAATTCCACACACTTCTCACTTCAAAAATCCTGAATCTTATTTCCCCGAACACTTGGATCAACTGCCATCTGTCCCTTTAAAGATCAACGACCCATGTTCTCTTCGAGCCTTTTTCTCCGACGCTATACTTCATGCAACTTTAAGATTCCAAACGCCCGCAAGCTGCTTATCTGAACTCCACATGGAATTCCTATCATTGAAAGATGAACCTACCTTTTTTCTTGATTTGGGTCCAGAACAGACCACTCTGAGTGTCGCGCTTTGAGCCCGCGACTGTGGCCTATGTAAACAAAGACATGGACAACTGGATAGGGGATTGGGAAAAAAGTACGATGAGTGATTGAAATAAAAGGAGATGGTTTTTCATCTTTAGAGGAAAATAGAAAGGCTTCAGGCTGAGAATTTTTCAGGTAAGACATCAAGGAAAACTAGGTCTTTTAAACAAAAAGGAGTGAACAAAACAGACTTTACCAGTCGAAGGGAAAACTTTAAGACATGTCCCGTGAAAGAGAGAAAGATAGGGAAAGGATATAGACTTAGGTATTCACAACAAACCCATATGAATCTTGAAAACACTATGTGATAACATTTGGCTCCACAGGGGATGGCATGCTCCCTGCGAGCTGCCAAGAAAGCATAGTTCTAGTGCCTTAGCTATTAGGCTATGGATTCTAGCTCAAAACTTTCGCTGAAGAAAACAAAGATATATGTACACTACTCTACTAAAATGAAAACAAACACATGGGCTCCAGAAGAAACTTATTTATGTACAATCATAGTCTAACTGACTTTTACAATGCGCTAGGTGAAAGCTAACTTCCACCATAGCCACCTAGATTGTATGGTAATATAAATATTCTTCATTTCACTGCATATGATCCATAAAAATATAGGGAGGTATGATAGAAGAATGAGAACATGGCTTGGAACATTGACCATACCCCCAAATGATGATAAGATTAATAATTCTGTAGGCTTCAATGCTTTTGGAAAAGACAAATCCATATATAACCCCACAGAGTCACAAAATTTGTAATCAGGAAATATTAACTGGTAAGAAATTAATTATTGTCCTTCATTGTGGCTCACCCGTCGTTCGATGTTCTCAAGTGGGTAGAGAGATGATACGGGTTGGTTGATCCCAGGTGATATTTTCTCATTCACAAGTCCTAGACAGGAGACAAACTAGCCACTTAGCTCCTCCTTTACATGTTGCTTTGTGTCTTCTGTGGGTCTAGGATGGTTGATTTCCACCCAATGCTTTTCCTTAATGAATAAAGGAAAAGGATCTATAGTTTGGTCTTTGAAATCTTTCATGAAACCATACTCACCTGTGAGTATCGATGAAATAATTCCATTTGAAAGTTTCAGAAAATCTAAAACATATGACTCCATGTATATGGCCATAGGATCATGAATAACGTGATATAAATATGGCTTCTTTAGAGGACCAAGCTTCTCCTTTGTAAATTCCTCTCTGGTTGCAAATAAATGACCTCCTTGTTCTTTTGAAATCAACTCTTAATCACCAACAATTGTAGTCTCTCCTTCATAAGAATGACCATAAGATAATGGTACAGCGGGATTTAAATCATCACAACTATGATCAACCAAGAACATATAGTTATCTATGAAATCAACCACTACTTCATGCTCAAAATGTTCTGAAAACTTATCATAAGATTGATATGCATTCCTGCCCATAGAAAAAACTACAACTATTGAAGGATCTGATTCCAAATGTGAATCACACCCACTTCCTTGTTGTTGTTCCAGATCTGAATTATACTCATTGTGTTCTTGCTCATAATATGAAACATACTGACAGTCTTCTTGCTTATGCACATGCAATTCTTCAAGACATTCTTGCATATGATCCCCCATGCTAGCCCTGATGTTCTCTTCGACTTCTTCAACATCTTCAAACAAGTGTCTTAAGGATGAATATTTCCTTTCTCTCAGGAGAAGGACAAGCTATGGATGTTGATCCATGACATAGTACACCATGGCAACAGTCTCTGTGGGTCTGATCTCCACAGGCATACTATGATAAATACTGTAAAACCTCATGTTGAAGACAACCAAGGCTTCCTCTTCCCCTCTCCTCAAGTAATTAAACTCAAACCAGTATTGATCAAGGGAGTTGTTCTCACCCCAACACTTTAAAAAATCTTTGCATAGCTCGATCTGAGAACCAATAGAACTGGATCCCAAACATTTAAACCAAACAACATCTCCAGAAAAATAATGTGAGAACAACCTCATGGTAACATCCTCATGAACAATCTCAAACTGATCAACAAATTTTTGAAAGGCCTCCAAGTGCCTCTTAGCTGTAACATGATCCTCCACAGAAAACCAAGGAATATGCTCAAAGGAATAAAGAGGATAAGGATGAAGGTCAATTTCCATCCTTAAAGGTTTAAACATATTGTCTCTAATCTTAGCTTGAAAACTGGTGGGATGACTATGAGGTTTAACAAGAATATGGACAAGCTCAACAGTAATAACGGAAGGCAATGATATCTGAGAAGGCTTTGAATCATTTTCAACCCCCTCAAGGCTACAAGGGTGATCAATTTCACGAGGAAATCCAATACAAATATCACTTTTATGAATAAGATGAGGAGAAGACACAAGATAAACATCTATAACACAAGAAGAGGGCATGTCTTCGTCTTCCAAGTATGGATAAATAAAGGAAGGCTTATTATTATTTGAATAGACAACGCAAAGGATAATCCTTTTTATATGTAAAGGGAAAGAGAGAAATGAGATGATAAAGAAAAATAGGATTTCATGAAGAAAGCTCATAAAATGATACCTGGTCTTCCCCTTTGGTATGGTCATCTTTCTGTCAATAGGGTCCTCCCCAGTGGAGTCTTTGATTGTGGAGTCGCCAGGTGAAAACTGCAATCTTCAATGGTTCTGATATCTGATGCACCTTCAGAATCATAATCTCTTTGTCATTCTATCCTAGGGAAATGTATTCAATTCGTTCCCCAACAACAACGCCAAAAATGTTAGCACTAGAAGTCACCCTCATATTGCATATAAGGTAATCCCAGTACCCATCAGTTTATATAGTAAATGCAAATGAGTTTAAGAGGCCAAATGGAGAAGACTCAATGAAAATAACTTTCTAACTTAGAAATCTGGACTAGTATGTGCAAGCAATTGAGGTCTTGGATCAACCCCAGTCAATAAGTTGGAGTAAAGGTGAGTAGGAGGATTACTTTGGTGAGAAAAGTGTAGAGGTCTACCGTGAACATTAGGCCTTCCAACAACCTAAGGAAGAAAAACTTAAACACAAGATCCTCTTGGATTCAAATTTCAAGGAAACTAAAAGAAATCATAACATCATTATAATCAAACATTCATCATAATACAGTCATAAAAATCCATGTGAATGAGTCAATCATGAACTCTCTCAGTATCAGAGGAAAATAAGATGGAGTAAGAAAGTTGTCTTAGATTAATCAAGAAGTCTCAAATCAAGTCATAACCAAAGAATCAATGTTCTTCATCAAAATATTACAATAGTAGGGAGCCTAGCTCAACCATTCGACCTTAACAAAATATCAAAACTGCCTATATATACTTAAAATGATGCAACCATCAGGAATTTGATCAGAACCCTGCATTCAAAGTTTCCAATCGATACCTACTCTATCATCCTATACATGCCTTCTTATGTTAGACACGAGCCCAACTTAGTTATGTCCTTTGTAGGAATATTCATCCCTCAGGAAACTTCAGATTGACAATCGGCCCCGACGACCCTTCTCTCCATGCATTCCATTTATGGGGTGAGACGAGGTCTCAACCACTACCCCCATTTTCAATAACTACCTTCATCAGGATCAAGACAAGGTATGACACCCATGAATGATTTAGGCGGTTCCCACGACTTCTTCGAGTCAATCCCAATAAACTCGAGGCCAAGCAGATCTTCTTCTGTGACCAAATACAGGTGCTTTCATCCTTTGGCACAGCTCCTCTCCATTGCTCCATCCTGCATGCGACCTCAGGCCATAACTTGGTGCTCACATCCAAAGGCGCTTCTGGATTTCATCCTTCACAAACTTATGTCATGCTCCATGCTAAAACCTCTGATTTGCAAAACCACGAATCTGGTGCCATGCGTCCCTCTGAATCGGACGTCTCCTGTTGATTTCGGGCTTCGGGACTTCGAACCTTCGGGTCTTCGGGAGTTCGAGGCCTTCGAGAATTCATCACTTTTCTAATTTTAAAACTCCTGAAGTAAAACGCCCGAAGTGACAGCTCTGATGATCAGTGGCATTATGGATTTGGACGACCGAGATCCACTTTGGGTCTCCGTGCTCCAAGAAAACCAAAGCTCAAATATTGCTTACTCTTCCATGCACTGTTACCCGAAGCTGTCGATCTATTGACATGTGGATATTCCTGATCAACGACTCAGATTCACTTCAGGCCTTCGGGACTTTGGGCACTTTGGGTCTTTGGCCATTTTGGAACTTTGCAATGTTTAACTCCCACAATTATCCATAGCGCCAAACTCTGAAGCGAGGGATATGCCTCCACGCATCCTCAGCTTTTGATGGCTCAAATTATTTTGGGAATTCATGCTTAGGCTCTTCATGAATTCCACACACTTCTCACTTCGAAAATCTCGAAGCTTATTTCCATGAACACTTGGATCAACTGCCACCTATCCATTTAAATATCAACGACTCATGCTCTCTTTGGGCCTTTTCCTCCGGTGCTATACTTCACGCAACTTTAAGATTTTGAACGCTCGTGAGCCGATAATATAAACTCCACATGGAATTCCCACCGTTGAAAGTTGAACATGCCGTTTTGCTTGATTTGGGTCCAGAACATACTTCTCTAAGTGTCGCGCTTTGAGCCCGCAGCTGTGGCCTATGTAAACAAAGACTTGGACAACTTTATAGGGGCTTGGGAAAAAAACAAAATGAGTGATTGAAACAAAAGGAGATGGGTGTTCATATTTAGAGGAAAACATAAAGGCTTTGGGCCAATACTTTTTCAGGTAAGACATCAAGGAAAACCAGGTCTTTTAAACAAAAAGGGCTAAACAAAACTGACTTTACCAGTCGAAGGGAAAATTTTAAGACATGGCCCATGAAAGAGAGAAATACAGGGAAAGGATACATACTTAGGTATTCACAATAGACCCATACGACTCTTGACAACCCTATGTGATAACACTATCCACAAATAATGTGGTCGAATATAGCATCGTTATAGAACTTTGGTGTGATTCCATTTCACATGGTATTCACTCTTTGGAGATTCGCCCTGATTCCTAGTTAGTAGTATGTCAATTGAACGGTAGTTACCATGTGTGTGATCCTACATCACTCCATCGATTCCTATGGGTACGTATTTTAGAGAAACAGTTTGATTTTATTACTTATCATCACATACCTAGGAGTTCTAATTATGTATATGATGTTTATGCTAATTTTGTTTTAGATTGGCATTTGTCACATAACTAAATCAAAGAGAACAATCTCATCAGTGTACACATTGTAATATAAGTAAATCCCAAGAACCACGTTTTATATATATTTCAAAAAATATGATGTTTATAGTACAAAATTGGGGCCAACACCCTCAATACACATATACAACTGATAAAATAAAATCCATGACATCTACGCCTGTGGCACCAAATGTGTGTCATGATAACAAACTACGGTGTTTGCGAGATGCCGAAAGAGTCGCACCCAAGATCTGGGCACACCAACCACTTTTCGTTGCATGGCCTCTGGAAGATCCTCTACCTGAACCATCAAAATCCTATGTGTCAAATGAGACAGGTTTCCTTGCACGTTTTGAAGGATTCTCTTTGCTTCTCCTCCCACTGCCTCATCTCCCCGGTGCCTTCGACGATGTCATGGAAACCTGTTCGGTCATCACAGACCTACGTCTGCATCACACAAGTGTCTAGTTAGTACTTAAACATCATCCAAAAATATTTTTGGTTTACTATACAAAAATACAAAAAAATGAAATATTTAAAAACGTTGACATACCTATGTCCCCATAGGATGTCCCTAGTAGAAATGGAATGTCAAGGTCCCCTATGAAGTTGATCCCTACATAGGGGTAGTCATCCATAGAAATGACCTGTCGTCTCCACCAGTAAAAGAAATCATCATTGTAGGTTGTGGGCACCCTACCTCCCCCCCGTCATCTCATCACCTTGGTCCACCATGCCATGGCTAGATCGCAAGGTCCTCAAGGAATGATCTCAACTCTATGTCCCAAACCTAGAACCCGCTCCAAGAAAAATCTACACAAGATAGATACAAACCCGAAGTTCCTCTTGTCACCCTATTTGCATTCTACCAACTATCTCTTCATATTATCCAGTAGCGAGGTGCACCAATCATACACCATGGGTCTCAAACACTCTATAGAATAGAACATGAGTGGCCTATATTCCTAGTGCAACGAAGTTGATCATGTGATCCTGGTCAAAACGAGGACAACAATATTGAGCCTTAGATTGTTTATCGCCCGGATGGGGAGTTAACTCCCAACCTTCTCGGTCCCTGCTATACAGTGAGAATCTATGTACTCTTCTATATTCATACCACCTCACCCCGACGCGACAACCCAGTCAAGAAATATATATCCTCGACTTCAATCCTTAATGGTTTCCCATCAAGGTTGAAGCTCTCAATGTCTGCATCCCAGTAATCCATGAGAAACTGTAGAAACCTCACTTGGGCCCTCATCCCTTTGAGTTCCCAAAACTTGTACAACCCGCATCTTTTCAAGGCCATTTGGGCCCACGGATCTCTTTCCACAATAACATCTACCTCCTCATGTTCCCTTTCCATCCATTATAGCACCATCCTTACAGAGAAATATCAATTTTTGAGTTAGCAACCATCAAAAACCTTGTTTATGGACATGTATGTGGGCTGCAGCATTCACATTCGCATATAGGGCTAAGTATACATAGTCTATAATTTACACGGTCATGTATAACTTCATGTATACGCGACCCAATGAATGGAAACCCGCGTACACCTAAATACCTAATTTGTGCCTTAAATAACTCAATTTTTGAAACCTAAATACAAAATGCAATCTAATAGAAAGAAAGAGGAGGGGAAGAAGAATGACCTAGTACAAATGGTCTCTGATTCAGTCACTCAATGTTCCTGCAATCACCAGTTGAAGATTGGAGGCAATTTGGTCCAAAATTCACTATTTGGGTAAAAAAGTCAAATGACATAGTAAAATTTGTTTTTTGTTACTATTTATAGCACTTTTTACCCAATTTACATTGTTTCGAATCTTATTTTCTCCTAATGGACTAATACAACAATGGATTGATTTGTTTTTTGTAATTTTCACCAGGGATTCTTGCGGTTTTTAGCGTTATGTTGACCATTTGTAACTACAAAGAGGTATTTTCGCTACCCAACATATAGGATAGGTATACTTTCCATCATGCACATTTGCATTGTCCTATAATTGTCACTCATATGCCTTAAGTACGAACCCATTTTTTAGCGACAAAAAACCCTCCATCTTCTACAAGACGTGTCGTTATCAAATGGTAGAGGCTTACCGAACATGGGTACCCTACTTAGATCCTCTGTTCCATTTGGTGCCCATGCTGAGATTTTTTTCCGTAGGACAGGGAGTCCCTTATAGCTAATACATGACTTTATGTTGAGCCTCATTTCTCAGTCATAAACATGATGACCTATACCTAGAGGACTCCCAACTAAGTTTGATTTAAGCTCTTTTCTGACTCATTTTCAAAAAGCAAAAAGATTGTCGAGTGAACTTGTCTCTTTCACACTCTTAAATTGGATTTGAAAGGATGTCTATTTGGTACAATTTTAGCCCTTTTTCAAACCAAGTAGACTAAGATTATGAAAAAGGAAATTTTTTGACGTTAAGTTGTGATTGCATCTCATGCCCTTGCTTGCATTATTGATCCTATAGGTGGTTCTCACTTTGCGTTATAAACTGTTTTCCTCAACATGTTTCCATCCTCAACCAAGCAGAGCCTCATTTATATCATTTGCAACTTGACACCCTATACCTAGGAGGGAACATTCCCCTGATTTTCCATATCCCGTATTCACCTCCTTGCAATGAGCATAGGTATGTTCCAATGCTGGAACTAGTTTTTCTTACTTGTGACACTTGCTTCCTCCTATGTATCATAACATTCATTTGACTATGAAAAAAAAAAAAGATGGGCGGGAAGGGAGTATTATCTTATATTGGTAGCAGTCGTGTTGCCTTTGAACAAAGCACAAAGTTATTGAGTCCACTTGTCATCATAATTTTGGGTTTAGCATGGCCTTATGAAGCTGAGCTCGCTATAGAGATTTTTCTCCCCCAACTGGTTACTCTTCCAGTCCCTATGGAGAGTTTGATTGATGCCTCATGAATCTCATGGTTTCATCATTGATTCTATGCTTCTAGAGTCTTCCATATGTCTCATGCTCTTTTTCAAAGGATGTCTGTCAACCTGTGTCGACCATTTCTAAGAACTCTTGACTTTGCATGTCGACCATACCCTTAGTTTGTCTCAAAATCACATGATGTTGTAGTCCTATTATGCACCCTGGTCCTACTTTCCTTATTGGTAGGTAACCTTGAACCCATCAGTCGACATTTCATCATTGGTCGTTGACTGGGTGGTTTCCCTTGTGTTCGATGGCAAGAAATATATTCACACATTGGGATTTTGCAGTGTCTTGGATGTCATTAGCCTTATTGGTGGTTTCCTCACCTTTGTTAGAAGTTTTCCTCATTGGCTACTATTCATAGGGTCTTTTTCATGTACCACTTGCACTTGGCACACGTGAAAGACACACAGGGTCATTGGTTCGTGAACATGTCCTTCATTTGATTTCCTCCAAATCATCAAGCACTTTCTTTGTACATCGTGTTGAATGATGAGAGATGCCTTAATGCTCTCCTTTCAGCGGGTCTCCTTCCATCGACTTCAGCTCATCTATTTTGGAAATGAGACCTAGAGTCTTATGAGTACCTAGAGGCTTGCATTCATTACTAGCAGGTTCTCTCGCCATCGACAGTTGCGAATACATAAATTTCTCTTGATTGATGGATTCTTCAAGTGTTCAACCCCAAATCCTATATTCACACTTGTAAGAATGTACTCGGTGACTTGTGTTGGATCATGTTGTCATTGATGCCAATGGTTTGATTGATTGATGTCATTGATTAATGTCTAGTGATTGATTGATGTCAAAGGATTGATTGATTGATGATTGATGTAATATAATATGTATTTTCCTTGATGAGAATTCATAGATGAAGATGGATCAATGAGTTGTCATTGATATGATGAAGATGGATCAATGAGTTGTCATTGATACATGATGAAGATCGATCGTTGTGGTTTCATTGGTATATGATGAATTGTTGGAAAAATGTATAGATGACTTATTATTGTCTTATCATGATTGATAAGGTGCACAAATGGATGAACTCCAAAGTGGCCCCCTTATGGTGAAATCCCTCACGAGAAGATGCTTTGTGGATTGAGTTATCCCAGAAGAATGGTTGGAGGACCCTTGCTCTCATTATTTTATTATCATGATTGATAAGGTGCACAAATGGATGAACTCCAAAGTGGTCCCCTTATGGTGAAAGCCCTCATGGGAAGATGTTTTGTGGATTGAGTTATCCTAGAAGAATGGTTGGAGGACCCATGCTTGTATGTGGAATAATGAGATGAAGATCAATAAAATTGTTGGTGAAACTATCCTAGATGGATAGTGATTTTCATTCAATTTCTGGTGGTATGTGGAATGTCACATAACTCCTCATGGTTTGAGAGTTATGGCCTTACGAAGATGAAGGACCCCCACATGAAGGCTTGAAGCCCCCAAGGTCAAAGAAGTCAAAGTGACCTAAAAGAAGAAATCATTAT
>ML791954.1:186540-213507 GCA_009831015.1 Picea engelmannii
TAGTGCTTGTCATTCCATTTCTGGTGGTATGTGGAATGTCACATAACTCCTCATGTTTTGAGAGTTATGGCCTTACGAAGATGAAGGACCCCCACATGAAGGCTTGAAGCCCCCAAGGTCAAAGAAGTCAAAGTGACCTAAAATAATAAATCATTATTTAAATGATAAAGTAATATGACAAATCCAAGGTGGATTATTTAAATAATCAAGAGAAGTGACAAAATCAAGAAGGAATATTTAAATGATAAAGTATTGGAGAACTTTCTATTTATGGAAAGTGGTTAACCCTAAAATAAGGAAAATAGGTTAAGTGACCTAGAAATGGGTTAAGTGACATAAAAATGGGTTAAGTGACCTAGAGGATGAAAGTATAAATAATATAGCAATGGTATCTTGTAGATCATCCTTTTTGTGGATCAATGGAGAGCTTCTTGTGAGAATATATTTTGGAGTATTGATGGAGAGCTTCTTGTGAGAGCTTCTTGAGAATTTTTGGTGTGGAACACTTGAGCATATTGAATATCTATAGGTGACTGAGGTAACCAAGGATACATAAGCTCAATTTCATAAGGAATGTGAAGAAAAGAGTGCCGGAATTGAAGGGAGGATAAATTTGTTTGATGATGTTTTCTAAGGTATGTTATTTACAAGTCATCTCACCATTTTCGCTATAACTTGTTTTATATAATGATTCAGACTGCAAAATTTCTATTCCATTGAGAAAACATACCCAAGTATCTGTGGTAAAAAATTCATCTTGTGGGTCGTTGTATTTTGGTAGTTACACTCCGTGGAAAATAGGGTTTGTGGCTAGTCCTGAAACTAGTCAAAAACAGGTGTTTCGGGTAAAAACATCATAACTTCTTCATAACAGATCCAAATTCAGTGAGACAAAATGTTTTGGTTAGGTTACATGATGTAGTATGTTTTGTAACATTTTCATATCAATTCAATTAATAATTTGTGTCGGTCACGCTCTACAAGGTCGCTCTCTAGAATAATCCAGAATTCAACAAGGTATGGCATTTTTGCTATAATGCCTTTTCTGAGAGGTTCCAAGTAGTGACACCTAGAGAAATTGCATAAGACACATTGAATAACATTGTGTATCAGTTTCAGATCTTTATTCATTACAGGTACAAAGTTATGATTATTTCAAGTTGGGGTTGTTGACTAATCCAAAACTAGTCATGGTTGAGACAAGCAGTTGATGAGTTGGAACATACATGATGTAAAACCCTGTTTCCCCTAGTCTGTAAAAGTAACTATACTAGCCAAGTATTGTGGAAAACTCAGAAATGTGAATGGACCTTGTGAAAAAGGTTGATGAATGTAAATAATATTATGAATATATATATTGTAGGACTGTTGAGAGAGGGATGTGCTGAAAAAGAGACCACGATGGCTAAATAAAGGTGGTGGAAGGAACCTAGAATGGTGGCATTAACTTCCATCGAAACCAATACCGTATTTGGACTTCACTGGCCCAAATAACCAAGAGTGGCTCGCTAGCCCCAAATTAAATCACTCGCCAGGTTGGTAGGTAAATGGCTCCTCATGAGTAATGAGGGATGTGGGTGAACCACCCATCCGTAGAGTCCTCAGACCTGACCACCACGAGGAATATCGTGCCACATGAAACCTATCTGAAAAGAGAAAAGGTAGGAAGAGTGTGCGATCAAGGGGGCAGACGCTAGGGAAAGTGGAGGAGAGATTGGAAGAACTCTAGAAAAAAAACTACAGAGTGAGTGATAGTGGAGAAGAAGGAGAGTAACCTTCGTTCTCAGTCACTGGCGAACAGAGACTCAGTCTCACAACATCATGGTCTCAACTCGGGGGTGGCTAGTGGTAAATCCATTCGGATTCGTTGAGCCTACGATTGGGTGGAATCGAGCACCCCTCTCAGCAGTTGCATCACCTGGTGTTTTTCTGATAAGTGTTATACCTTGTATCTTGAAATTTATATGCTGACATGTATGTTCATAGTCTGTGCAATTATGAATGGTTTCAGTATAAGACTGTCTACATGGTGTTTTGATCAGAAATGATGGTTGCATGTTTTTATTGGAAAGACCACGTATGGCTTATGTTTATATATGTATATATATGATGAACTAATACAGATTTTCAAATCTGCTCTCGGGATATTTGTTCCTGTGTTTGTCCTACCTAATGCCTTGGATATATTTCCTCACAAAGACACCCTTTCGAGACCACTCCCTTACCTTCAAGAAGACCTTTGAGTCTGGTCTTCAAAACTTGGTGTAAATTACCCGAGGACCCGAAGGAGGATGTTATGGTTTAAGTCTTAAAATCTTGCACAAGGGAGAATAGTCCTCGTGGACCTCAACATTTCGACATTTCAGTACCCGAAATACCCAAGGGCGATTTCCCTTGCACTCGCAAGTCTCGAAACCCTGACTTGCAAAATATCGAATTATTAGTGTGGGGGTAAATTAAGAGTTCTCGGAGTTTCATCACCTGGAGTATCTAGGTGCGAGTTTTCTTGCACTCGCGAGTCCCGAAACCCCGACCCGCGAAATCCCAAAATGGCAGTGTGTGGATAAGTATCGATTGACGGACAAGATCCTGTCGGAAGACCTGAGGTCAATTGCGACCGTTAGATTGGAGGAAGAAATGAGGGTGTTAATGCCTCAACCCCTCCCCTTTTATATTCCTAGGTAGCGAAGGAATTGGGACCATAGATCCCCAGGGTTCGTGGAGGTATCTGGACTGTCCATTTATAGGACATGTGGCTACCAGTAATCATTTCGGCATTTTGGTACCCGGAAAGACAAAGGGGAAGAACCCTGATCATCGCGAGTCACAAAATCCTGATAACCGAAACCCCGAAATAGTTTAAGGAATGGATGAGATAGGATAGTTCGGCATTTCGGTACCCGGGACACCTAGGGGTAAAATCCCTTGCACTCGCAAGTCCCGAAATCCCGACTTGCGATATCCTGAAAGATAGAGTGTGGAAAAGTTATCATATTTCAGTATTTCAGCACCTGGGGTACCTAAGTGCGGGCCCCACGTGTTCGCCAGTCTTGAAACCCCCGACTCACGAAATCCCAATGGATGAATTCCCAAAATAGTGAAGCATGTTAGAGCTTGGCGCTTTTGGAGTTTCTTCTCCCAAGAAACCTAGGTGCGAGACCTCTTGTCATCGCACATTGTGAAATCCCGAAGTATGAAATCCCGAAAAGGTCTAGCGTGGGTAAGCCTTGGTGTTTCGATGTTTCGGCAACCCGAAAACCCAAGGATCAGTCTTCTTGTACACGTTAGTCCCGAAATCCCGATGGGTGAAGTCCCGAAAGAACAATACACAGATAGGTTACGAGACTTCGGCATTTGGAAATTGGAATGCTCAATGGCGTATTCCCTTATACTCACATCTCCTGAATTCCTGACTTACGAAGTCCCAAAATGGCTTAACATGGACGGTATTTGGTGTGTCAGTGTTTCAGCACCCGGGATACCTGACGGTAAGTTTTCTTATGCTCACCAGTCCCGAAAACCTGGTCTGCGAATTCCCGGATTGGACTGAAAGACACATATATACAACTATACATATGTTAACGTTTTGGAGTTTCATCTCCCGAGAAACCTAAGTGTGAGACCTCCTGTCGTTGCATATCCCGACTTCCCGATGGCGGAAATCCTGAAATAGGGAAGTATGTTTAGAGTTAGTAATTCGAAGTTCAGCTCCTGGAAGACCCCGATGTGAGACCTTCTGTAATCACATCCCCGGAACTCTCGACTTACGAAATCCTGATAGGCGAAGTCCCGAAATGGATTCCCTCACATGGTTTTGGTGTTTCGGCTTTCCGGTGCTCGGGACTCCCAAGGGTAATTCGCTAGCCGTGAAATTCCGATGGATGAAATCCTGAAATGAACAAGGGAATACCTGTATCGCGAAAGTCGATGAGTACCCTCCAGTAAGGATTGTGTCCATAACCGCTGATCATATGAGTGCAGATAAGGGATGACAGGATCTATATCAGGTTCTATAGGGACTCGGAGAAATTCTATTCCTCGGAGAAAAGAAGAAAAGGCCAAAAAAATTTAAATTCCGTAGTGGGTGTGTTACACATGAGGTGTATAGTTGATGATGTTGGTACATATTTATGGGTCATTTTTTATGAGTATTTGACACATGATTGGTATATACTTGGTACATGGTTGGATGCACTTGTTTATGGTACAGGTTGATTACAGGTTGTTTGGCACAGGTTGGTGCATGGTTGTTGCACTTGTTTATGTTGATAGATTGATATCTGTTGAGGATTGTTGCCTCATCTCAGTTGGTGCTGAGAATGTAAGATGAGTCTTGCATATATATTTGGTGCTCTTGTAGAGTTGTACTCTATTCAGTTGTTGCTGAAAAACCCCTAGATTGAAGTCCATAATAAAAGGAAAAATTATACATACATCTTGTGTTCTTTGTGTTCCTTGTGGAGATGATTTGTTGATGATATGTTGTTGATATATGTTTTTGATATGTATTCACATCTAACTGATTATAAATGGCAGCAATGAGTAATAAGAAAATGTTGAATGTTAACTAAGGAATTTTTGTGTAAGAGGGAAGTTTTGGGAAAAAGATCCCCACACTCATTCACCCCCCCCTCTAAGTGTGGTAGGTGTGTCCAACACCTTGATACCTACTTTCATCATAAGTAGGATGTCTCGCATTTGTTAACAATATACCTCAATGACTGGTAATCAAACAAAGTCTCATTGTGTTCTACCTCAACTCCTTTATTCACACAATGTAGACTTGCACCTTTGGAAAATTGTGTAGAATACTTGAAGACATCAGTATGTAGCTGCATCTTTCCTGAGTTGTTTCTTCCTTTTAATTGGACCAATACCCTTGTAACTTCAGTTATCATGGGAGATCATATTGTACTCCATTGTATACAGATATCTTTAGATTGATTTTGAGACTGGTTCTACTGGGCCTTTTTTATGACTATGACAACCTTTGGCATGTAACCTCATTTGTATTTGCCTATTCATGGCCATGGAAAGTTGTTTGGTATATTTTCACATGGATCTATAGTGTAATTCAAATTGGCATCCATGTATGAAAAGTCAGTACAGATTGTAATAAGAAACTAGTTCTTCCAGCTGGGTCCCCATTACTCCACTTCTGGGTTTTTTATAATGTATTTAGACCATCGCAGATACTCCTCTAATCTCACACATTAGGTGTCATCTGTTATAGAAATATTTTCCTCACCCCATGAAATCTTGCACAGAAGGCATTTTTCCATTTCCCTATGCAAACTTTAAATCCCTTTTTCCAAATCCCAGAGCTAAAAATACAATTTTTCCACATATATGCACCTTTTGTACTATACATCATGCGTATACGCAGATTCAACCACTAAAGCCTGCATACATCGGAGAATGTGCCCAAAATTGAAAAATAGTTTTGGGTTTCCATGTCACGACAGGAGATCAATGATCCTTGGCCTTCCATATATTGGAAATGTTCTGACTCGGCCCTGCGGTTCCAATTGAAGGCTATAAATGGGCCAATTCTGAGCTATGGAAAAGAGGAGAAAGAATTCAACTTTGAGAGAAAAGTTACTCTGGAGGAATTATTCACTTCACATTGAGTCTGCATCCCTTTATCCTTTAAGTCTGAACACATTGTCCAGCCCCCAAGCTCTTCCCTTATTGATTGAGAACTTTATTGTATCTCTTATATGAGCTTGCCTTTGGTGGAGGATTGAAGTGGTGGAGGCCCAGCTGGAAGGAACTTATTTTATCGGTTCCCAACCATGCCGACATGGAAGTATGTAACTTATTCACTTATGTTGATTACATCTTAATAGAAATACTCTTTTCTCGTCCAATTGATATCTTGCAAATATTTGAATTATTATTCCATGGGCGTATTTTTTATGAATGTTGATGGATTATGCTATTGAATGTGCTAACATAATATATTATCACCATATGCTTGTGTTTCTTGGTTTTTGAGGACTAGTTGCAGGTATATTGCTTTGGTTCAAGTGCTCAACGGTGGACTTCCTCGAACGTATGGACAAGGTAGGCATTTTATCTTGTCTTTCTAGCATATTTGTTTATATAGAATACTTGGGAATAGAGTTGATTTCTGCAATCATTTCCATGTTTTGTGGTTTACCCCTAGCCATAGAGATATTTTCCTCGTAATACTCATTAACTAGAAGTTGCTTTACATGGAATTTTCTAATTAAATAGATTTTAAAAGTCATCTCTTTAGAAAGTATAATTGTAAACTAAACAAAGTGCTAATCCCTAGGGTAAACCATCTCCTTAGCTAGAAAAAATTTCCATTATCTCTTCTTTCTAACTTGGCTCATACTGTGCCACAACTCTAATTTTACTTACCCTGGGTTGACAATTTAATTGAGGGAATTAGTACATATAGAATACCCATCATTTTTGGTGTCATTGTCAGGGAGTTGTCTTAAGGTAGAAAATAGTTAGGAAGTAGATCATTTCTAAACATTAGCATTACTTTGGTAGTGGGGGAACTTTAATATGAGAGGTAAGAACCTACGCATCTATTATAGCAGGTTCCCCCAAACCCAATGGTAGTTTTTCTTTTTTACTGCTTTCATGAACAAGCCTAGGGACCCAAAGGGTAGATACATAAAAACCAAACCAAAAATTTTGATCAAGGTTCCTTCTAACCTTTTTGGAGGAAGGAACACTCCACCCATAAACTTTGTAGAACGATACCGAAAAATCGGGGTTAGCTCAACTCAAAGAGATAAATAATTCTATGAAGAGACCAAAACTAGGGACACTATAGAGAAGAAAATCAAAACATCGACAGTAGTGGGATAGGAGGCAAGACCACTCGGGCCTTCATCAGAACTAGCCAACAGAACCTTTTCCTTTTCACCACCATCAGGGGACTCTAACTTTGTGGATATCATTGACCCTGAACTTGTGAATGCTCTCTTTGGCAGTTCATCCAATATAATTGTATCCCAAGTTGAAACAAAAACTTTGGCACCAACAGTTTCAATGGGCCGAAGTAAAGTCTTGGACATCCAAACAGTAGATAAATGTTCCCATTGAAGGGATACCCTTCCTGGAAAAGAACCTTGGGATACTTTGTTATCTTCAAGGATAAAACCATTCAAGTATTCTCTCTTTGGAAACCAAATCAGTATGGATGATTAGGAGGATCACAACCATGTAAGACATGATGAGGGAGAATAAGTTGGAAACCAAACAGAAACCACCTTAGTGTTTCCAATTTTGGATATCACACAGAATGTCAACATGAAGAATATTCCGCTCTCTGCACTACCTACCTTTTATGGTAAAACCAATGAAGACCTGAATACCTTCCTATTTGAGTTTGACATCTTGTGTAGATGCTACAACTACTTGCAAGATGCCCAAAAATTAAAACTTTTTCCTGCCACTCTCAAGGATTCTACACTAAGATGGTTCATGGGGTTAGGAGAGTCCAGTATTAGGTCTTGGGAAGAAATGAAAACTATATTTCTTAAAAAATACCAAGACTACTGCAAGTCCAAGGATTCTTGTAATGATATTTTTAAAATTCAACAGTTAGAGGATGAGGGTCTCAAGGATTACATGGGGCAGTATGCTTATACCTCACAAAAATCGAAACACCCTGACCTTCCAGATGATGCAGTCGGGACTCTTTTCCTTAAAGGAATTTTAGAAGAATATCTAGAGACACTTAACCTGATGGAATTAGGTGACATCTCCCATAAACCATTTACTGAAATCTATTAAATGTGTAGAAATTACTCGAGAAGTAGAGACAAAAATGGGATGAGTGTGCGGGATCCTTATAGTAGAAACCGAAAAATAGTTAGTTCAGGTGGTATTACAAGGGTATAGATAGGAAACCTATTGGATAACTTCAAAACTGATATATTAATTACAATAGGTTCCCAGTTGGACACCCTAAATATTAAGAAGAAACGGGAGGAGGAGAATGCAACAATGTGCATATTTTTTCCAAGATGCAGGAGGAACCATTCATCAAGGGAATTCCCATTAGACAATATTTCAGTTTATGACTTATGCATTTAAGACCACCCAACTAAAAAATTCCCATCACTGATCGGTTTATTATCCATTTACAGAAGTGGGGATCCTAGGGAATCTTCTTATGCACCTAGGAGGCCATGGCATCCTAGAAGTTTGCCTACATACCAGGATCTACCACCTCAAGTTCCACCCTATTATCAACAAAAACAATAGTGGAACTCACCGAATTGATAAAAATGGTCTCCAAGGTATCACCACCCTTGGCTAAAAGGATGGAGAGGAGGGCATACCCAAGGAAACACTCAAGCTCCACCTTTTCCTATGCCCACTCATCCTTACCCACAGTTCCACTGAACATCCAACAATTTTTTCTAGGTTTTGTTCCCCCACCTTTACCTCTTATTCCAAAACAACCCCGGAAATACCAGAATACAAGATCCCCAAGACCGACATTATTACTAACACAAGTGGTGCCCAACCCAAATAACAAACCAACTCAACCTCTTCACAATGTTGAGCTGCAAACCTTCCTAACATATGTTATTTCTCATGTTCCACTACATGAGATTCAACTAAGGTCGGGAAAAGTTTGTATAGACAAAGGCCTTCAGTAGTCATCTAGGAAGAAGAAGAAGATGAAACTCCCAAACAACCCACAGATGACACTAAGTGGGAAGATTTTATCATTCCTAAAGACCAGGAACCAAAGCTTCCCCAAAATGAATCTTCATAGATTACAAAAGCCCCTCCTTATCCAGAAAGATCAGCAATTGAGAAACCAACAATTCAACCGAAATTTGACATTTTAAATGAATTAAATAATATATGTGTCAATATTCCCCAGTTACAAGCCATAAAGGACATTCCAATTTATAGTAAGGTGGTCAAAGAATTGTGTATCAATAAACCAGGCAGGAAAAAAAATATCCTCCAACATTACATTTGATAGGAGAATTCTCTGAATACATATCATAGCATCCTAGGGGTCACAAAGTATGCAAACCCAGGGAATCACGTAGTAACAATAACCATTAATAAGGTTCCCATTGGAAATACTCTTATATACCTAGGAGAAGCCAGTAATGTTATGATTGTTACCACCCTAGAGGAATTACAATTGAAACCTCTTCTTAGACCTACCCCAACTATTTTAGAATTGTCAGATAAGACAAAAGTTATACCTGAAGGAATATTGGATGATATCATAGTTACATTAGAATCATGGGAATACCCAGTAGAATTTCTTGGCATTAATTCAAAGGATCCTACTAAATGGCATCTCGTTATCTTGGGAATACCTTGGTTGGACACAACCAATGCATTTATTGGTTGTAGAGAAGGTGAAATGACCATCTCTAATGGACTTTCTATACAAAATCTTACCATATACCCACCATCTCAACCTATTATGGAGAATATTTGGTGTCTTGAATGTCCATATGAGAATGAGAACTGGGAAGAACCTGTGTTGTCGAGTGATCATTCTTGGGCACTTCAAGAACAAACAACGAAAAATGTGCTAAATAAATTTATTTCTTCTATCACGTGTGTTGATTTTCCACAATCTTTTCCCCAATTTGAGTACATGTTTGGTGAATAATTTCAGGAACAGTTGGATCCATCAAATTTGTCTTCCACATGTTTTATTTTTGAGATAGATGAATCTGCCACATCTTATACCATGCCCTATGAGATCAGTCCTAGGAAATTCCTACATGTAAATTCTGGACTAGATGCAGATCAACAAAAAGAGTTAGTAGATGTCCTTAAAGAACAATCAGGGGCATTCTCTTGGGAATACACTGATATTAAGGGTATACACCCTAACACATGCATTCATCACATATATACCCAGGCAGAAGTAACACCTGTTAGGAAACCCCAGAGAAGGATGAATCTGACACTCAAGGATATAGTAAAAGAAGAAATACAGAATCTATTGAATGTCACATTTATTTATCCTATATCTGACAGTAAATGGGTATCCCTGCTTGTAGTGGTTCCAAAGAAAGGAACCAAAAAATGGATAATTTGTGTTGACTTCCAGGAACTTAATAAGGCCACTCTAAAGGATTATTTCCCCCTTCCCTTCATTGACCAAGTCTTGGATACCTTATCAGGGAAGAAATACTTTTCCTTCCTAGACGAATATAGTGGATACAACCAAATTCTCATACCACCCAAGGATTAGGACAAGACTACTTTCACTTTTCCTTAGGGAACCTATGCCTATAGGGTCTTACCATTTGGTTTGTGTAATGCTCCTGCCACATTTCAACAAGCAGTATTTGGGATATCTGTTGACCTTATTCATGATTGTGTGGAAGTCCATATGGATGACTTTACAGTATATGGAAATACTTACTAGGAATCCCTATATAATCTAAAGAAAGTCCTTATCAGATGTCAATACATGAATCTATCCTTAAGTCATGAAAAATGTAAAATGTTGTTAACTGAAGGAGTAGTTTTAGGGCATCATGTTTCATCTGAAGGGATTAAAGTGGATCTTGCTAAGATTGAGGTAATCGTCAAACTTCCACCCCCCAAGGATTAAAAAGAGGTAAGAAGCTTTCTTGGACATGTTGAATACTACTGGTGATTTATTGAGAATTTTACAAAGATTGTTGCACCCATGTTTGGATTGCTTACAAAAGACGTTGATTTTCTTCGGACTGACTAGTGTCAAATCGCCTTTGAAACTCTAAAAGCTAAATTATCCGTGGCACCAGTTCTTAGGGTACCCAATTGGGCCCTTCCATTTCACATATCCACTTATTCCACCGATACTGCAATAGGAGTATTAGGACAAAAATAAGATGATCATTCCTATGCCATTTATTTTGTGAGTAAGAACGTGTCCCCTGATGAGTTAAACTATATAGTTCCTGAAAAGGAATTCTTGGCAGTTGTCCATGCCATCAGTAAATTTCACCATTATATCACAGGATATGAGGTATTTGTACATACATATCACTCTACCATTAGATTTCTCATGAATAATACCATTACCAATGGTCGAGTGACTAAGTGGCTCCTATTATTTTAAGAGTTCAATATCAACGTCCTTGACCGACCTGGAAAAAGAGAACTTAGTAGTTGATTTTATTTCATGTATTAATCATGAGGGTGATGATATTCCTATTTTTGATAGTTTTGTAGATGAGCATCTCTTTTCCCTCTCTATAAATACCCCATGGTTTGCAGACATGGAAAATTATTTGGCTACTAGGAAGTTACCAGCTTATTTGTCACCTCATGAAAAACGTTGAATTATCACACAAAGTGATAACTACTCATGGGTTGGCCATGAACTTTTTCGTACTGGACCAAACTTGATTATTTGTAGATGTGTCTGAGAAGATGAGATACCAAAAATACTACAAAGTTGTCATGATGGACCATGTGGTGCCCATTTTTTCGACAAACGTACATCATATAAGGTTTTACATTCAGGTTACTATTGGCCTAGAATTTTTAAGGATGTTGCCAAATATGTGAGAAGTTGTGATAGTTGTCAAAGGATAGGAAGACCCACATTAGCTGATAAAATTCCCTTACATGCCCAAGTTATGATAGAACCTTTTGAGAAATGGACCCTTGATTTCATAGGACCAATTTCACCCATGTCTCGTAAGAAGAATTATATTTTGGTTTGTAAATATTATGTCACCAAATGGGTAGAGGAAAAATCCTTATTTAGGGATACTGAAAAATCTGTTTTTGAATTCATTTATGAATACATCTTCACCCATTTTGGTGTTCGTCGTGAAATTGTTACAGACCATGGCACACAATTCACTTCTAATTTTATGAAGGAATTAACAGAGAAATATGGGATCAAGCATTGTAAGTCTTCTCCATATCACCCGCAAGCTAATGGTCAAGTAGAGCCCACAAACAAATTTTTGGAAACTATCTTAACCAAAATTGTTCAATTACACCATAGGGATTGGGCTGATAGACTTCTAGAGGTTTTGTGGGAATATCGTACCACTTGGAGAAACACCACTGGGCATACCACATACGAACTAGTTTATGGAAAACAAGCACTTCTACCAATTGAATTCCAAGTAAGGACTTTCTGCATTGTTGCACAATTGGGATTAGACCTAGATGAGGCAAAAAAACAACGAGCCCTGCAATTGAATGAATTGGATGAGATTAGACAAGATGCTATCCAACGGACAATGTTAGTTCAAAACCAAAGGAGCAAGTGGCATGAAAAATTTATTAAGAAGAAACAATTTCAACCTGGTGATTGGGCTTTGTCGTTTGATTCCCGATTCAAAACTTTTAAAGGAAAACTTACCACTCGGTGGTTGGGTCCTTATGAGGTAGTTGGCGTGTATGATAATGGGGCTGTTAATATTAAAACAATTGATGATGGACAAGTCTCTTTTGTAGTGAATGGACACTGACTTAAACTTTACCACAGACCCATTTCCAAAGAATATTTTCTATGGGTCATGTCAACCGACAAGGCATTGGCCTTAGTGGATAGGGAATTTTCTTCTCCCTCCCCCTGTTCTTGAAACTTTTTCTGAATTTTGATTGTACATATGTAAATAATTTAACGTGTGTTTTTGCTAATAAACAATTTTAGATATCTCTGCAAGTATTTAGTTCATCACAAGTGGACAATTTCAAGGAGACAAAAAGGGAATTATTTTCCTTCGAAAAAAAGATGTTGATATATTTGAACTATGTTATCTAATTAAGCATCAACTGGATAATGACTTTTTATTATTCTTAGAAATTTCTTGATGTGAATTAGCCATATTTTTGCAAGATTTATATATTCCTTTCTCTCAAGGAATATTTAATGGCAGTTTCTCTTAACCTCCACCACTAGAGGATATAAGGAAGTGACACCTTGTCTTATCAAACCTAGAGGTTACTCATACAATTTCCAAAAGAACCCTGAGTAGGTGAGTAAAGTATATTTATGAAAGAGTATAAAGAAGGTTCAATTAGTGGTTAGCAATGGAAACATCAATATAAATTTAAAAAATAAGAAAGTGAGTAGGGCCTGAAGATACTTTTCTGTTATTTTCCAATGGTACTATCCACAACATACTAAAAATTTTGATTATACCATATATTTAGATAGGATACATCAACTTAAGTATCCCTTTCATCATAAAAATCTATAAGGAATACATAAAGAAGAGTCATCCTCTAACATAAATACCATCCCAGTCTTAAAAAAATTCAGAGCTGCCTCCCCATCTTCTTGCAAAAAGCAATCTTTATATAAAAATATTAAAATATGGTGGACTAGTCTCTACTATAAAAGGGTGTAAGAGGCTAACCCATAAGGATACTGAATAGGTCTATTGGCAGCGGGTACCGGCCTATGGTATGACTAGGTAAACCCGTCGGAGTATTGAACAGGCTTGTTGGCAACGGGGCATTCTACCTAGCGAGGGTGATGATCTGAAAACCAATAAATAAAATTCCTAAATCTTAAAACTTGTCCTGATGTATGGCATTACTTGTAGAAACAACTGAAAAGAAGTATGCATGGTTAAGAAAAGGTCAATGACCTCCATAAATATTCCATTGGGAACTAACTTTAAGACCATCATAAGACTTTCTCACCTACCTATTCTTAACTATACGTGGTATGTTTTATCCTATAGGTGGGGCCATATTTTAACCATCTCGTCAGACTAATGTGTGAAAATTATCTCTACACTTAGCAAACTGTAAATCTTAGGCTATTGGGAGAATTCATCGATTCCATGTATCTTTGATTGTGAGGTGTCATAATACTTAGGAGTGTGGGAGGGGTTTCCCGAGCTGACAAATGATAAACATTTCCCATCTATATTACAATCCATGAGAAGATGAAGTAAAATCTCTGTTAAAAATGCTATCATATTGTTTTTATGATATTTTGGGTTATTATATCAGCAGTTGTTTTTAATAATATGCTAAATTCTATATTGTTGACATCATTGTGTGTTATAAGCCTACTGTACATTTATTTTTTAATGGAATACGGCTTAATTGGTTCTTTGTGTCAATTACAAATCAATAAAAAACTTTTAAACTCACTACATATTTGTGTTACACTCCTATCAGCAGAGGAACAAGTTGTTTTATATTGTTACAAGAGAGATGACAAGGAAATCAACAATGGATCATCCTGTTCACACTCATCCTATCCATGCTCCATACTCTTGTTCACCATGACTGTCAGAAATTTCCCAAGATGAGTGTTATGGGTGAACGTCCATTATAATGGGTATAATTTCCACTTGCACAAGAGGACCAGATGGAGTGCCATTTGGAGTATTGGATGGAGTGCCATCTAGAAGACCGGATGGAGTGCCATCTGGAAGACCGGATGAATTTCCATATGGAGGATTGGGTGAGGTATGTATATAATGTAAATTACCACAATTGCATGCATAAATGATCATTCGAATTGATACACATGTTGCAATGGTAAGTTAAGATGGATTGAATGGTATGTTGCTCAAAATTCATGTTAATAATTGAATTAAAACTTTCTAATGCATTTTTATGATCAAATTTCCAAGTCGAAGACTTGGACATTGATCTAATTCTCATATAATTGCATTTTCCTCCAAAGTACACCACCATTCGAAATTCAAATGTTGCACAATCATAGTTGCACATGGAAATCGTGTGTGATGAATTCGCTCACGAATTCAACTGTTTCCCCCTCAATTGCAT
Organism: Picea engelmannii; assembly: GCA_009831015.1. NCBI lineage: Eukaryota > Viridiplantae > Streptophyta > Pinopsida > Pinales > Pinaceae > Picea > Picea engelmannii. The sequence goes on from ML791954.1 coordinate 201,292, forward strand.
TAAAAACTGGGTAGTATGCCCCAATTACCATTCTGATCATCACCTTCTTGTTGTGTCATGCTCACCCTCTACCCGATTCCTTTATCCTTATCATTCTCCGCACTATAACCATGCCCAAACATTATGAACCATCCTCCTACGTTGAGCTTCTGGTCATTCCCGAATTCGCAGAGTGTATAGAGATCTTCCTTCGCGTAGGGTGGGGACCATTATTAACCAGTATGCGGGGCAACGACGATGGAATCTCACTACAATTATCTCTTGGGTTCGATGGGAGGTTGGCTCGCATAGTGTCTCTAACCTTTTTGGTCTCTGAAGAGTCTATTTCCTTAGCCACGCAATTTCCACCAGTTGGGGATCGATGGTTCAAACACCATCAATTTCCATGTCTAAGTTATAACAAAGTATTCAAGACTGAATTTCAAAATGTTTCTAGAGCCAAAGGGTAGTCAAAATAATGGATCAAGGATGAATTGATTAACCCCACGATTTTAATTACCAGGCTTATCACTTGTGAAGGTAGGTACTCTGTTTTCAAAGATTGTCATTTTTGTTTGTTAGCCCATTTTCAATTCAATAAACCCTTGAATTTTCCTTTCTAATTCCTGAAAAGTATTGAGAAAACGTATTCCCAAGTTTGTAAAAACTTGTCCAACCCTCACAACAGTCTATTCGAGCATGGCCTCATAATATTTCTTGTTATATCTGAATTGACAAAACAGGGCAAGACATGCGATGAATTCCTCTACCAATTCTCAAACCCTCATCTCACAGTCAAGACCAGCAAGAGATCAGCTGATTCAAGGGTTGTCACTCCATCTAAGCCTCATTCTCCAAAATCTCCAAACCATCCAACTCAAACTATCTCTCTTTCTGATCAAAAGGCCAAGAAAATTATTGATTCCACTGCATCCTCATCTGGTAAGAAAATAAAAAATCCTGCTATAATTCCCCATTGCCTTCAACACATGTTGATCCTCAACCTAAGAAGCTACAAGATGCATTTCATCAAGACTTTCATTTAGTCCCTACAAAGAGGAGAGGAGTCAATCGATTCAAGGGGGAATATTTTCAAAGAAGAACCCGAAGTATGAGTGGGAAACTCAATGTAAAACCTCCAAGCACTTCAGATCCTATCCAATCATATTTCAATCATGAGATCCCACATAAAAGACTTAGATAATATTTTGTAGAAGAGTTTGAGCCCGATAAAGAAGTCAAATCTGAACCTATTACACCTAGTCCCTCTCACAAAAATGTTGTTACTCCTTCCTCCCATATGCCTACATCGTCTTCCAAAGTTGATATACATTCTACATCCATCAAGGGATCCAAGCCCTCTTCTTTTGAACCATCTGATCATACCCCAGTTATTCAGAAATTGCAACAATAAAATGCTCAGTTTCTTCAACAATTGGAAGAGCGAAAAAATATGGATAGGCATCTACATCATGACAATGTGGTATTGCAAGAAAAAGTGAATTCTCTTCAGCGATTGGTTGATCAAATGACCACCACCAATCACAGCCTTCGGATGCAATTGAAACACCGTAAAAGGCCTAAGACAAAGTCCATGGGGAAAGAGGGAGAATCTTCTAAATCCAATCCACCCCCTCCTTCATGAGTATAGTTATGTCTGGTGATTCATTTTTTTTTTCTAGAGGGACCTGCAAATCCTTAGGCATGGGGGTAATGTTGGGTTCGTGTTTTGACTATTTTTTTTCAATGGCCAAATAATTTTTACATGCGACATTATATATGCTATGCTTTCATTTATCCATTTTGAAGGTATTATCAAAGCTTTATATATCAATTAACCATGAATTCGCAAAAGGTATGTATAATTATCGTTTTTGCAATGATTTTACGATCAATTCATCTCAGTTTAATGTTGATGAAGATCTAACATTCTATTTTTCTTGCAAAAAAGTGGAATTGCGATCTGATCCTCCATCCGGTACCTTGTCTGACACTCCATTCATCACTTGATCCAACACTCCATCTGGCACGTGATCTGACACTCACAACACATTGGATCTGGCGGTTGGTATATTGGCGGCCTTTAATGGACGAATCAGGGATGTGGGTTTTATGCCCCCTCATGCCCTCTAGCTATGGATCTCGACACATCTCATATTGAGTAGTTGCAATGACCGTTGAGTGGCACACAAATAATATTAAGAAGATGTTGTTGTTAGAATACATTTAATGAATTTAATGTTTTTAGAGAGGGTCGACCCTTCCAATGGTCGACCTATCGAGCTCTGTAAACATATATAAATACCATTGTCCATGACATGAACCAGAGGAGACAAAATTTATTATTTCATACATACATTATCACCATTTTGTTCTATACTCTATTTTTATGATTAATGACGGTGTTGCGTTAGTTTAGCGACTGTGTTTTCCTGTTGGAGTGTTTCCATGACCTTCTGGGGGTACCACTAGTGGTATGGGTGATTGTGTACACCGGTACATATTTCTATTTATATAGTTTCCTTACTTAGATTTCTAAATCGTTTCTTTACTTTGTAAATTTCTCAATTTCAATTGCTTGTTGTGTGTATATTTTAATTGTAGATTGCTTATCTAATTCATCTTCCTGTACACTTTCTCTTAACTACAGATTGCTTTCTGAACTGTGTATATCATAGAGGGACATCCATGGTTTTGTGTTGATGATTATATTTTGTTGCAGGTTGTAGAAGTTGTTTAATTACATCATTATGTCTTTTCCTCTCTAGTTATAAATTACTCTGCATAGTACTAATTTAGATAGGTTTATTTGCAGCTTTGATAGATTAATTACTTTAGTTTTGATATTTTTGATAGAGTACTAATTTAGATATGTTTATTTATAATTGCAAATAGTCATTGTACTAATTTTTCTTCAGCATGATAGGATAGAAATGGATTTTATGTTAGGATTTGATGTAGACCCCCCCCCCCTTCTCTCCTCGGGGCTTCTATACCTCCCAGTCAAGAATCATTAATTATTCTCGAGTTGGATCATCTCCTTAGGAACTTGCTGGTCTCAAACCAAAAACACAGGCCATATTATCACCCTCGGGGTTTTCATGGTCACGATCTGATCGTTATCGACCTGTTTGTCAATCAACAATTCACGGGAATTATGGGTTTCCACCGTGCTCACTCTTTATCGAAGAGCCCTATACCCGCAATTGACAAAGTGCTCACCCAACCTCCTTTAGATATTGTTCATTCATCCCATGTCTCAACAAGATCATTGTTCCTAACAAATTGTGGGCTGCGAACTAGTGCGCTCGCTAAATTTTCCTCCACTCCCCACAATGATTCCTCACCATCAATTTTTCATTCTCAGATCGATGGTCAAGATCCACTTTGGGACTCCATGATTCAGAAGCCTCAAATTTTCCCACACTCGCTTCCTCTCAGAGTTCTTTCACTCGAAGTTCACGATCCATTGAAACACGTCTCTCGCAGATCAACGGCTATGATTAACTTCGGCTCTTTGGGCTTCGGGAGTTTCAAACTCTCTGTACTTTCTTCCTTCCAAGGTACTTCCACTCGAAGTACAATATTTGTTGACGCGTGTCCCTATGGATCCGACAACCACTATCCACTTTGGCTCTTCAGGCTTTGGGAATTTCAACCTTCTGCACACTTGCTCCTCCCAGGGTGATTTCACCCAAAGACAATGGATTCCTGCCATGTGTCCTCCCCAATGGATGGTTATGATCTGCTTCAGCCTTCAAGACTTCAGGGGTTTGTCACCCTCCGCACTTGGAATCCTCCAAATTGAATTTTCTTGGAGTCTCAGATCTTTCGACACGTAACTCCTAGCAACCAACAACCTGGATCTACTTTGGCCTTCGACTCTTCGGTGATTTCACTTTCTCCTTATCCACAAGTATTCCGAAGTAATTTCACTCTAGAGTTATGGATCTTCCACCACCTGTCCCTATGGATGATGGATGATCCTTGGCCTCTTCAGGACTTCGGCGGATACTCGCTCCTATGTGCACACAGAGACTTAAAACTCGTGCGCCTTTCCTAGATCCAATGATCTAGAATGATCCCACTCCCTCCTGGATCGGTCTTAGTTGATGATTTGTGAAACCTTTGGAGCTTCACTCCCTTTGAATATTTCTCTCTTCCATATCTCCTGAGCTTTATCTCTCGAACCCTTTGACTCCTTAGAGGGTTACTTCGACACTTAGTTGAACTTATATTCCATGCACTCCTTGATGCAGACTCTTACGCAAGACTTAGCTTCTTGCAAGTAACTGTGCACACCTTGCAGCAGTCCCTTTGCACTCCTTGCAAATGAAAGTTTCTCTATCTCTTCTGTTTTTATGAGTTAAATAAGACTCTGTCAATGCACTCCTTGCAGACTATATGCACCCCTTGCATGAACTCAACGAAGAGAAATAATCGAAACTTACTCAAACACTTCACAATTTCATATACTGAACAACATGACTCATTCATTCATGAAAACAAAATAACAGGGAATTGTAAACAGTAGTGAAACCATGCATTTGGATCAATTTCCTATGTTATATTCATTCAAATGTAAAGGGATACATTTATGATAAAACAAGAACTAAAAATTCAGCAACAACTAAATTTCAGCAATCTCCTACTAATTTGCAGTAGCCTCATTCGGGCATACAAAACCTTTATTTATCTTGATGGCTCCTAGGGTTCCCCCCTGACTACTCATCTAATCGAGAAAAAAAAACTAACTGTTACTTAATTTCCGTTACATTAAATTCTAGGAGTGAAACTCCCATATCATTCATGACCATTTTTCTCCCAAGCATTTGATCTTCTTCATTTTTTCAACCAGTTCCATAAAAATTGACAGGAAACGCTAGCGTTTAAGATTCCAAAATAATTCAAAAGACGTGTTATGGTGTTGAGTTGTCCCTCCATGTGTTCTTGTTGACGATGCTCCTGCATCATAGTCCCATGGACAAAAATTCATGGAATCCTATCCATGAGTTCCTGCACTGACTTTCCATGCTTCTTGATATCAGCTTCATTTTCCCAACTGGCATCTTATATCGGGTGTCCCTTCCACTTGACCAAATATTAAAAATAAGTCTTCCTCCTGGTATTCTTTTCAATCCTTTGATCAACAATCTTCTCCATTTGTGGCTTTTCTACTACAGACATTTTCTATTCCCACTGAATCTCTTTGTGACCATTTGTTTCTCCTGCTTCATCATCCTTGTAGGGATATAGGTCTAATATGTTGAATATGGGTGATATTCCCACATCATCTGGAAACTCAATCTCATATAAATTTTCATCAAACTTCCTTAAGATATTACATGGCCCTGTTGGCACGGGGGAAGACCCAGGGTTCAATGCTTAACAGTGCACCAACAAAACCCCGACTACCATCCCTTTCAACAACACCTGTGAAGCAGGTGAAGTCTCACCCGAGGTAGAAGCAGGGGGGCTTACAGGATGCAGGTGTCTGTAACAAGGATGGGACACAGAGATGTGATAAAAGCGCTTCACAATAATATTCTATTAACGCTCAGCAAGTGATATGCATTAGTTCTTAACATCGTAGATCATAATCAAAGATAGATCGGCGCAATAGAAATGAATGATTAGATACCCTGATCTCTTGGCACTTAAAATTATAAGTTAAATCTAGCATTCAATTACCCTTAACACAAGTAAATCACTTAAGAAACAAACTATCTATCCATTATACATAGTAATCAAATAACTAAGCAGATTCATAGCAGAAATAACAAAACACAAAGCAAACCATGAGACACCAGATATACATGGTTCACCCCAATGTGGGTCTACGTCCACCAACCACTTCGCCTCTTTATTATTCGCCAAAATCTTACATCCAGTCAGATCTATGCACTAAGCCACATAGTGGAACTCCGCACAAGATAGGAGATCTACGCACTAAGCACCAGATCCTCCTACTAAGTACTAGATCTGTGCACTAATCTTTACAATCACTAAGCACCCTCTACAAAATCACAATCGAGCACTAAGACTCGACCACATACATCCCTTTCCACAAAGCATTAGTGATATATTTCTGCAATACATTCCTATTTATTTATACGTTACCAACCCTTACATTAAGGCCTAAGAATGGGGAAAACCCATGGGCTGATATCCCATAAATCCATTACAAAAACCCTATAGAACCCCTTATTGGGTCCACATAGCCCACAAAATAAGTTAGATATGTGATCTCATCTTCGCCTAGGTTCTCCTTCTTTGACCATCATGTCGAAGTCCAAAACTGACCAAGGTTTCCCCAAAACTTGGTCGAGGGCCAACAGGCCCCCAATAGTCACCTATGACTCATCTCGAGTCACTCAGTTACAGACAACACTGCTTCAAAAGCCTCAAGCTTAAATCGAGCTACCTCGACTTGCTGCCTCTCCTAAGCCTCCTACTCAGTGAGCTCCTAGACTATTTTCTCTGTAACAGGACCTTCCAGGAATTGTTCTACTACTGCAACTACTTGATCTAGTTGTGATCCATGTCCATCAATCTCTTCAAACACCTTGCAGGCTTCATCCTGCATAGGTTGTAACTTTTGTGTTACTTCTATCATCTTACCCTAGAGGCCAATGATTTTTTGTTGTACTGTGCGCTACTCCTGGGACCTCTTCATCCTTTCCACTGCTGTGAAAAGCTTCATCTATGCCTGCAATGAAAATGCATGTTTATGCACCTCCTATAACTATGCTTCTAGCTTCTTTAGCTCTGGATCCTCGACGAGGCATTCATATGTTTGGGTGCTTCTATCGCTCAATTGTTTGCATGTTGAAGTGAGAGATTTTATATTTTCTATTGTGTTCTTGGCGGACTCCTCCCTCTAGTCACACACCTCTTGTGGGGTGCTCAGTACTATTTGGGCCTCTATTTCTGTTATCCTAGCCTGAAGCTATTGGAGGGCCTCTGGGAGCTTCACTACTTGAGCTTCAACTGGCTCTTTCTCTTCATGTGCCAAGACTGACACAGAGCGACATGCTTTATTTATCACTTCTTTGACCACGACCTTCTCTGTGAGAAGATACTCTTTGTCCTTTTGTAGCTGGGATTTTTCCTCCTGAAACTTCACCTGAAGCTTTGCTTTGTCACTTTCATGGGAAACTACATTGTCCTTTGTTGCTCGTAATTGTACTAGGACTTCGTCCTTCTCCTTTTTCAAGGCTTTTGTAGATTTCTCCTTCTCTTCCTAATCTTTCTGGAACTGAGCTACTGTTGCATCCATAATCCTTCTCAATTGGGTTGGTTCATCCCCCAATTCTGCAATCTGTGACGAGGAAGGCGCATATGGAACAGTAGGTACTGTGCAGGCCAAATGAACAGCCTGTTTCACTTCCTTCAATTATATCTCAATTCTTTCATATAACTCCTCCTGTTTCTCTCCATATCTCTACAACATGTCCTCATAGGCATCCTCCATATCTCCACGGACCATATTGATGTCACCATTCGTGAGGGTGGCTCCAACTGTGGCTTATTGGCACACATCTTCTTCCTTGCTGAGGGTTTCTTCAGATAAACCTTCCTCTTCTACGGTGTTACTATCCCAACAGGGGGATCTTTAGGTGGAGGGGTGGTAGCTTCACCTCCTCCTTCCTCTTCTTCTCCTTCATCTCCTCATCCCTGTCCTTCTGCTTCGTCTTCTCCTCCTCCTAGCGATCCAGACCCATTATCTTTAGAAGTGTTTTCCTCTTCATCACTCTCTATGTCCTAGACTTCATCCTATTTTTTCTTCTTCTTCATCCCACTGGATTGTCCAACATGTTAAACTCGTGTAACTATGGGGATTCCTATGGTATCAATGTCGGATAATTCTGTATCAGTGACAGGTACAAGAAATTCCTCTGGGCATTTCTTTGTGATCTGCTCCATATCTTCATCCTTCAACTTGTAGTATGACTGCAATTCTTCCTGGTGCTCATCTCTTTGCGCGGTGATGTAAATGAAATGGGGATCAGTGTGGAACTTCGCTATGGGTAAGTACTGATGCAAGGTACGCAGTGTCATGCATGGAAATGATTCGATGGAAACCTTTAACCATTGATACTATCCATGGAACATGGCATTGGATTTCCACTGCTTCATCATGTCGTTGGTATACCACAGGGTGGAAAACCGAGCAGCCAATGGATCTGAAGGTTCGATCTTTGGGAAATTGGCTCCTTCAGTCATTTTCCAAGCGACAAATGCGATCAAAATGATCAACCAGTTGTAATGGAAATCATATCTTAAGTTCTAGTGTTATGGTACTTATCGGTAAATGTGGACATGAACATATCTCCCTAGATCCACCTAGATCTAGAACAAAACATAACAGAATATTACGCTTTCCCTAAGTTCTAATCATTGAGTTTACTATTTAACACGAGATGGGCAACATACCGTTTAAATATCGCTTCCTCTTTTCGTCGTCATCCTATCTCCACTCCAATGCTCCTGTGATATTGAATCTGCAAGGGAACACAAGCCAACCAAAGTGAAAGAAATAATATACTCAATGAGAGCCTATGTATGTGATCAAGGAATCATACAATAAAACAAAGCTAGTTTTATGGGAAAGAAACATATCACTGCATTATATTGAAATTAAAGTGGAGATTACAACCAAAGCCTTGATGTCACAAGGTCCCCTTCTGATGACCCTTTTCTCCAACACACACACTTGCTCCAATCTTGAATGAAGAAGATCCACAATGACTTGATGAACTAAAATGAGGCTCTCAAGAATGATCCAATGCAGAACTCTTCATACAAACTTAGCCAATTCAACCTTCATTAAATTTATACTTTTCCATGAGAAATCCCTCTTTATATAAGGGAGACAGAGATGTTTGAGGATATTAGGATGATCCCACCAAATCAGAGGAGCAAGTAAGATCCCAACTATATGGACACCACCTCGTCTTCTAGAAGATCCCCTTCTAGAACTTTTGTGAAACTTGACCTTTTCTTAGCGTTTTGACATCATCGTACCCTAGTTGTAGATCAGCTTGTAGAGGCGTCGCTTTCCAGCTTTAGATCATAGGGTGATGATCAAACAATGTCGCACCCTACATATGGTGTAGCCTGCGACAACCTCCCTTAATAGGGTTTTTGAAAAGAGAAAGTCAGTCAGTTTCCCCATGAAGAAAGGATATTTTTGGGAACATAAACACATGTTGTCAATGGATCACTAGGATGACCAAAATAATGTGTAACATAATTCCCCCCCAAAGTATGAGGTTGGAACTCGTGACAACCAAAATACTTTGTAGAATGTTTTTTTCAGAAACAAGGAGCGCACCCATCGGGAACCTGCAAACAGTTAAGCATCAACATAGTAATATACCATTGTCCGAGGTAGGCATTCTCATACTCAGATTACAAAATTTCAAATGATTCATGGCCACCAAATATACACTATGGATGTCAATGTGAAATCAGAATAGCCACCCAAAATACACTGTGGATATATGCGCTAAAATGAATCAAATTCGGACATAGCCAGGAGCCATACAAAGTGGATCTATGTGTCAATACAAATCATGAATAATCCATTGCAACCTGGAACAGAATGGTATGATGCATGGTCTTCATTTCCATCGTCTCTAAGTATGAATCTGACCATGTGATTATAGGTGCTGAAGTCAAAAATGGTAGAAACCACTTGATTACCGGTCAATGATGAAAACCGTTAACAAGTGCGAGAGAAATCACCATCAATGTCAATGACTCCCAAGGTACCCTAGTATAATCCAATGAATGTGAATAAATGAGTTGAATTTGAACACTTGATGGAATCTCTCAATCAGGAGTCAATGATGTGAACCCACTGTTGAAAGCGAAGAAACCTGCCATTGAGGCATGCAGGCTCTAAGGTATTGAATTATTTCTAAGTCTTATTCCTAGATAATGAGTTGAATTCGATAGGAAAAGACTCGTCACAAGAGGGCCTTGATGTATCCCCCATCAATGACACAAAATGAGTAACATATTTGAGGTAGATCAGAGTGTGAAGTGATTTGGAACTGACACAGGGAAGGTCGACATGGTTGAATATTTATAACTACAGATGGAGGACTCAATAGGAGGCTTATTAAGGATGGACTTCTCTTGAACATATGAACAACATGACAATGGTCTTGGTAGCATTGACTCAAGGAGGAACCAACATACAAAATGTAGATGGTCAAATGAGAGACAAATGGATTTCCCAACCCAGATTCAATGATGAAGGGGGGTTTCATGTTCAAGCGCTACTCTAACTGCCACTAACACAGATACAAAGACACATTTATTTTCCAATTTTCCCGCACCATTTCTAGTGAGTACCTCTTTATTTTTACGCAAGCTTGAGGAGGATAACATATTCTTGCTGATGTAAGCTCATCCTTCGGATGAGTCCCTCAAAGTATGTTTAACCAACCCTAAGAAGGACTGGTTCTATCCCATGTGGGTCTTTCGATGTTTGTTTAGCGAGTCCAAAGAGAGAAAACTCAAGGGTTTTTCATGTTTAGAGAGTCTGAAAAGCACTTAAAGAGAACTCCAATAGTTCCTTTTTCGTAAATTAATCTGATGAGACCGAAAAAGTGATAACCTACCACTCATCAAATGTTTTCTTCAAATACTTTTACGAGCGTGAAAAGAACAAGGTCACTCGAAAATCTTTTCGTTTTTACGGAGCATGAAAAGAGCTTAAAGGATACTCCATAAGTTTTGTTTTTTGTGTTACCATTACGAGTACGAAAAAGCGACAAAAGTATACTCAGTTACATTCTCATTGATTTACGAGCACGAGAAAGAACAAAAACTAAGCTCGAAGTTTTTCTCGAAAAACCCTAAAAGAACTTGTACATATATATAAAAACAGGCCAAAAAACATATCATGATTCCAATTTTTTCACTCCTATACCTTTTATCTGCAAAAAATCAACACTTGCAATGTCATTAGAACTTTAGGGTTTAGGTAGTATATATAAAATCATATAAAATATAAATAAAAAAGTGAAAAAGTCAATAAAAATGGGTAAAAAATTCATTTCACTATTTCATTGTTATTCCACCCAAACTTTGTTCCAAAACTCCCTATTTACCTTAATTTTCCACTGTGGATTGCGGAAGGCATGGTTGATCATTCGACGAATGGTCTCCACAGAACCGGTAATTTTCATCTGTAGTGTACCTTTTTGCTTACCAAGGCTTTTAACGCACTATGTAACAATCTGTACACACTTTTCACATAACACATACAGTCCAGTATATACTCCACATGCATTTAAACAAGTAAACACATTCTACACAAAGTATTCATATGAATTATTTCCATAATTAACAATCAATAGCACTTCATACTAATTCATATACACAGTGGAAAACATGATAATATATACAACACATTTATGCCAAAATGTGATAAGAACATAGTTAGATACTTATCTTGTAACAGTGGTGAAATCCACCAACCAAGTGCAGGCCTTCCACAAACCTCCCAGCCTTAGACCACATTTCTCATCATCTCAATAGTGGGTCACCCCCGAGCTAGGACTGAGCTCCACCCCAAGGAAAGGAATCCTAGGCTAGGCTGAGGTTACATGGAAAACAACACAAAAATATCTAGAAGGATTCTTCCCAAAGATGCCATCTTACGCCCACTACTACTAGACTCTCATTCCCCACATGCATGTTTCGCCCGGGAGTATACACCTTCACACGCACAGTCCATCGGTGCTAACCTCCCTCTTTGGGTCTCGGTAACAGGCCAGATCAGGAAGTCTCAGAGCTCGTAGCTAGTGCTGGACACTCTCTGGAAGAAACCACTTCCCAGCAAACTCTTTCACCTGGAAAGAGTTGCTCGCAGGCCTGACAACCTGCCTCTTCCAGCATCAACCACCTCCCTCACCTGGAGAGGGGTCATACACAATCTCAAAATGGCTTACTCTGGCTAGTATGCCACGCACAAACCAGCACTGCGTGACCACCATAGTCAACCGGGAATACAGACTCGGGCTTCTCACACAAGCTCAGAAATGGCGGCAAGGTCTCACGGTGTTGATTCTGGGAACGCATGACAACAATCCACTTAGGGAATTACACAGACTCCCTGGTTCCGAATGGGTAAGGAGTGAACTGGATTTTCAGATGAACACAATCTTCTCGGCTCTCAGAACAGAAGGTGTACACGGATTTCGCAGAATAAACACAGGC
>ML791954.1:222277-248153 GCA_009831015.1 Picea engelmannii
CTTAGGATAAAAACATATGATGCACATATCTTTTGAAATAATATTAAAATATTATTTCTAGGTTTAAGCCCCCTAGGCTTAGCCCCTAGGCTCAACACTTAGCCCCTTTCCCACCTTCCAGCCCCTAATTCCTTGCCCACTCTGTGGACGCTTAGTCCCCCTTCACTCATTCATCGTGGTCGGTCTGCACCTAGCGGTGTTTATATTTTATTAAATATTCTGCATACTTACAAGTACAACAGTAGGCTCCTGGCCTTCAACACTTAGGCTCCCTGACCTAACAAACACATAAGCCTATATCTTATAGGAACTCGGCTCACCAGCCTATAACACATATGTACAATTCGTTTCATACATCAGGTTTATAAAGGGCTCAGCCTTGGGGACATTACATCATCTCTTTCAAATTTTCATGGATCAAAATTTTATTTTTTGTTGGTTAAAAAATGGCTTTTTGAGTTAAGTTTTCAAGGGAACCCATGCGTAGAGGTCATCGCAACCGCCCTATATCGAGCCCTGAGATGACCCAGGGTTGTCGCAGGTGGCCTTAAATCTAGCCTGTGACAACTCCGCACTGTACGAATGCCTAGGCCTGCGACATATGCAATTCAAAAAGTCTTTTGAGGTGTATTTTCCAATAAAAAGTTTCCAGGGAAGAAAATAAATATGTTAATCTCTCTTTATTGTTCCATTGTAGGTTTTCCATGCCAAAGATGTTGGAATGGAGAGAGAGAGAGAGAATGAGGAGGAATACTACTTTGTCGGGAATGACCCGGGAATGGTAAACTCCCTCTGGAAGTGTGGATTGTTAAAATTATTCAAGATCCAGGGCATGAGGGCCCAGTTGCGGTTACTCGAATACCTAGTTCACATGTAGGATGTGAACCAACAGGCGTTATGTGTGGGTGATCACATTTCTTACATAAATATCAAGGATATCTACTTCTTTACCATCTTATCTCTCCATGGGTCCCGAGTTACACTTACAGGTAGCAGGGAAGGTGGCGAGCCTATAAGCCACTATATCAGTGCACATTACGTGCCAGGTACTTAGAAGCATAGAAGCAAAGTCACTATTAGATATGTCTGTGACTTTACTCTACGGACCATCCTCTACACCATAACATGCATGGAAGGGAGTACATCTCCCCATATGGCTCTTCAGAGCTATTTCCAGTATGTGCTAGAATGTATGGAGCCCCAAGTTTTCAACTAGTGTGACGGGGTTCTCAGAAGCATGAAAAAACAATTGACCAAGTGCAAGAGTGGTGAGCTAAAACAGTTTGGATACAGTTCAATTTTGGTGTCTATCTTCCTGGAGAGGGTCCCATCTTTCCACTTTCAGGTAGAGTGGGGTATACCTTCCCCACAGGATCCAAGAATGAAGAGGTTGGTCAACCTCATGGCACGGCATGTAACTGGTCCTATCATTAAGTATAATGATGTTTTCTTTGACTGGTTGAGGACCCAGATGCTTATGGTCGACAACTATGCCTATGTTGGTTTAGACTTTCGAGGTGATCCAGACTTGGTTCTTCCTAAGGGTTCCCAATGGTGGGACATAGGTAAGAAGGACATTTTTCTTTTATGATGTTTTTGTGATTTTTAATATAATTTTTATTTTATGTTCCTTATCTAATGACTAATCAAATACTCTTTGATGATGTAGATGTGGGACCTTATCGACCTTCAGGTTCATCCCCCATCCATAGGCGAGGAGAGAGATTCGACGTAGCAGGAGTAGTTGCTGCCGACTACGAGACTATAGAACAGAACTTGGAGGGTCTTATGATGATTATCCCATATGCCTCTATTGATGATATCCTGAGACATTATCAGTGCCACACAGTGGGTGTATCTTCTTCCATCGGTCGAATTATCCGTAGAGTAGCACAGGCAGTCGCATGTTATAGCAAGAGCATCCTTGATGCTCTATTGTATACGAAGCCATGTGCTTCACATTTTTTATATTTTGGTCTTCGAACAAAAACACTTTTTGTAACACTTTTATCATTACATATATATGAGGCTTGTACCGGCTTACTTGTTGTATATACAAAGTGTGATTGGATTTTATAAATGTCTCAAATGTTTGTCTAACACATAATTAGTGAATGCATCTATTAATGTATTTAGACATCTAGGAATGTGTTGATATTCAATATAATCAAAGTGACACTCCAAGAGGAGAATTCTTAAATATACCCTTAACAACGTAGGACTTCGAATGGAGTAGACATTACTCAACTGTAGGACTACTAACTGTGAATCTAGTTGTACAATAAGATGACGGATTCCAAGTGTTACAACGTTGGTCAATAATTCGATGACTGCACTATATTCCACAATATTGTTAGTTGCACAACCAAGGAAAACACGATGTAGACTAATCAATTCATCCGTAGATGCATAGATTGCCTAAGCAGCAGATGCTAGGTTTTGAGTGTTGTGAATAGCACCATCAACGAAGCCAATGTAGGGTAGCAAAGACACCGACATCTGGAAACCAAGCACAACGCAAGGTAAGTAGCGAAAGGTTGAAACCAAACAACGAAAAAAAACACAAGAGTATGATACACTAAAATACAATCACTCATGCAAAAAATGACTTAAGCATAGTACTTATTAAAGTAAAGCCCATTTATAGGTTCACTCAAAGGGATTCCATCATAATCAACTAGCTCATAATCTCCCTTCTCCAACACACGTTTGACAATGTAAGGACCTCGCCACATGGCCTCGAATTTACCGGCCCTTAGAAAATCATGATCATGTTCATAAAGAAGAACTAGATCACCTTCAAAAAAAACATGTGGCTTGACATGTTTTTCATATTGGGATTTAACACGTTTCTTCTGGGTTTCAATAACTAAGGCGTCATCACGACAGGTTTCTTCTAGTTGCATCAAATACAAAAGACGCTCTTCTTCGGTAGAGGTATTGGGGAGAAGTTCAACGGCCAGTTTCAAAGACGATATTTCACATTCAATCGGAAAGATAGCTTCAATACCATAAACTAGTTGGAAAGGTGTAAATCATGTGGCAGACTTAACGGATGTTTGATAGGCCCATAATGTTGAGAATAGCATCATGTGCCAGTTTGTCTTATGAATTCCTCTCATCCGTCGAAGCATAGTAATGAGAACTTTTTTTATTGCTTCAACCTAGCCATTGGCCTATGGGTAACAGGGGGTTGATTTTTCATGACAAAGACCCAACTTTTTAGTAAGTTCAAACATCATAATTTTTTGAAAATGACTACCATTATCATTAACGATAGCTTGAGGGACACCAAACTGAGTAATGATATGATTGAATATGAACAATGTTGTAGTTTTCTCGGTGTTATCAAATGTAGGCATCGCCTCAGCCCATTTAGTGAAATAATCCACAACTACAATGATGTATTCATGCCCCCCATCCGAGTGAGGGTTACAGGTCATGAAGTCAATGCCCCATTTGGCGAATGGACCAACGGAAACTACATGATGTGAAGGATCAGGATGAGATCTTATCTTGTTATTATAAGTTTGGCAAGCATGTCATTTCTGGACAGCAGTAACACAGTCCTTAAATAAAGAAGGCCGGAAATAACTTGCTCGTAAGATATTTTGGGCAGTGGCATACCCAGACATATGACCACCACATTCTCCAGAGTGATATTCATTCAAATCTTTATCAGCTTCATCGTAAGTGATACATCGTCAAAAAATGGAATCAACACCGCGACGATAAAGGGTATCACCAAGAATGATGTATTAGCAGGCTTGATATCGTATACGACGACGAGCCGTACTAGATAGATCGGGCCAGAAAATTTGAGTCTGGAGATAGATAATAATATCTTTGTACCATACGTCATGAGAAATGATAAAAAAAATCGATTTTTCAGAAAAGGAATCCTCTGCCACATTTTTTGTCTCGGCAGAGGAAAGGTCGTATATCAGTTCAGAAAAAACTATATATTTCTTGGACTTAGTGCGTTCAAACTCCAAGTCAAATTCCTGGAGAATCATTATCCATTTGGAGTACTTTCCCCCTATAAATTTTTGAGTGAGGATATGTTGCATGGGGTTGCAATCAGAAATAACAGTGGTTCTGCGTAATAATATATAATGATGAAAACGTTGAACAAATTGAAAAACTACCAAGGTTAGTTTCTCCACATGGAGGTATTTGGTTTCGATAGTCGTGAGACTCTGACTCAAATAGTATATCACATGTGAATCGTGTGAATCATCCTCTTGGACTAATACCATAGAAATGGTAGAGTCTGAAGAAGCTAAGTAGAGGAAGTAATCTCGGCTATAGTCAGGGGGAAACAGTAATGGTGTAAGAGTTAAGGCAAGTTTCAAAGATTCAAAGGCTTTGTTTGCAGTATCGTCCCATACAAACTCGTAACCTTTCTTGAGTACGCGAGTGAATCCTTTTGTCAGTTCAGCATAATTGGGGATGAAACGATGCAAACAAATTTCCTTCCCTTGCAAACTTTGGAGCTGGCATAGTGTGGAAGGAGGAGGTAGATTAAGGATAGAATCAACCTTCAAGGGGTCTACTCGAATCCCGTGTATCAACATGATAAAACCAAGAAGTCGATTGAACTCCACACAAAAAACACATTTGTGTGTTTTAAGTGGGTACGATAATAACAACAACGTACAACAATGGCCCTTAAATGTGTCGGGTGATATTGGCAACACATGGAATGCATAGGTAGATCGTCAAGATAGGTTTTCAGAATGTGCTTAATATCATGGAAAGCATAATACATAGCACACTGAAAAGTCACATCATCGTTCTTGAGACCAAAGGGTAATTTCCGGTAGGCAAAGGTGCCCCAAGGGTAGATAAAAGAGGTTTTGTGTTGGTCTACGGGTAAAATATTAATTTGATTATAGACGGAGAAACCATCTATTAATGAGAAGATTTCACTACTGGCACAATTGTCAATGATCTGGTCAACGAAAGGGGTTGGGTAATTGTCCTTAGGAAAAGTCATGTTTATGTCCTTACAATCTACACAAATGTGGATGGTACCTTGTTTCTTATTCACCAGAACTAGATTGCATACCCAATCAGTCAAATCCACGGGATAGAAAAATCCATGTTTAAGAAGTTTTTCAACTTCAAGCTTGATAGCAACAAATTTGCATGGATTTATTGGGAAAAGTTTCTTCCAAACAGGTTTAGCATCCCGATATGTCTTAATCTCATGCACAACGATATCAGGATCAATGCTTGGCATCTCTTCGTAACTCTAGGAGAAAAAATCGCAGAATTCTTGGAAAAGGGATTTATACCTGTGGACCTCATCAGTAGAACATGAGGCCCCGATATGAAAATTCTCCACGATGTCAGGTTTAATGGATATGTTGAGAGGGAAAATAGGTGAAATGTTACTCAAGTTCCCTTCATACAAAACATCATGTTTTGACTTGGGAACTGAAGAAATAACAACAATGGTCGACGGAGTCGAAATCCATTGGTAACTCTCTATGGTATCACGTTCTAGGAAGAGAATGGAAAATTGCTTCCCATCGTCCCAGGGAGTGTCTTTCATACACATGACTGACATGATCATCTCATCCGTGAGAAAAATCACATGAAATAGATCAGGAAATGAATCACAGAGAGAGGAAGAGGAGGGGGTTATTGATTGAATAGCTTGGTAAGCTGATTTGACTGGACATAAAGGCATCTTGTTATCGTAACGAAGGTAATAACCAAGTCTAGGTACTACCCATGGATCATATGAATCAGGGATTTCATGAATAATGGTGGATATCATGTTAATAGAGGAAACAAAAGGAGTGGGAATATTGGGTGGTGGGATTGGAAATGTACCCATCAAAGTTGAATCTTTCAAAATACCCACTTTGGCATTCTCGTAACCAGGAGGTGTCTTCGAGATAAAAGGAATGTTGCTAGTACATGAATCGTAATTAAATAAGGCCAGTTGGTCAACAGTAATGACCTTTCCTTGGTGCGCGAAAAGTGACACACAGAAAAGGGTAGACACAACTGCACGCATGGAATCAATCCATCTACGTCCAAGTAAAAGGTTACAATCAAGAGGTGCATTGAATACCTCAACCTCAACATTGACCGATTTACCTTCCAACATAATAGACAATGAGTGGAGAACACCATAAGGTTTAAAACCTATACCATTGAAGTCCTTAAGTGTATTGTGTGATTCAGTGAGGGTAGGAGAGCCAATAGCTTTCCAACAAGTAATAGAAATAACATAAGTCGAGGATCCTTCATCAATAATAGTTCTACAAATATTCTTGTTTTCAACAACAACTTGGATCTGGAATGCTAACTGAGGAGGAATCCTTGAAATTTGATATTCCAAGTTAAGTATTATTAAATTGGTATCTTTGGGTTCAATTCCTCCAATGGATTTTAACAGTGCCTTCTGTTGAGTAGGAAAAATTTGAAGGAGTTAGAGAGATGACATCGCAGAGGGTGCTTGTGCAAGATCTTCTACAATATTGTAGTTTTGGGCAGCACATGCTTGATGGTTGAATGCATACTTTCAGACAATGCCCTTGGGAGGGAGGCAAAGAACTGTATCGAGACCCGATATTTTGAGATGAAGAGGACCGTTTGGAGGTGAAGTTGGAGGAGAAGGTTGAACCAACGAAGGTGGTATATCATCAACTTTCTCTTTTGATGGAGAGTATTCTTTGGCTCGAATTGTGATTGCAACTTCGTTCTTTTTAGGGTCACTAGTACACATGATAAGGACATAAGATGATGTGGAAGGAAAATCTTGGTCATGATTGACCAATTGGGCTTGTTGCTGAGAAGGGAAAGGTTGTGACCAAATGGTGAGTGCAAAAAGTTTTTCAGTCCCTTGGAGGAACTTAGTAACCTCGGTGCGTCTTGGACAATCTTTAGTGTAATGATCGTCACCACAAATCAGGCAGGGATAACGAGGTTTACGTTTATATTTCTCATCATAATTTTGCATTTTGGTTTTATCAGATTGTTGATTATTATTCTTTTCCTCCTTGTTCTTACCCTTCCCTTTTTTTTTTTTTTTATTCTTCTCGGTAGGTGTGGATTGAACAAATATAACCTAAGCGGTCTTACCGACGGAAGGAGTAGGAGTATTGTGTGCATTAGAATTACTATATTTGGGATTGGCATGTGCAGATTGAGTATCATCATGAAAGGTTCCAATCACACTATCAGCAGCATGAGAATCTATTGGAGGTGTCGGGGTAGGATTTTTGGAAGGACGAGGAGCATAAGGGATCAAATCGTAAAGAGTTCCCATTTGTGAATAAACAAGATCTAGATATTGAGCATGACTAATTGCCTTATCTTCAGTGACAACACCACCCATGGAGACATCACGAGCAATGGGTCCAATGAGTGATTTTGTAAACCACTCAGCCAATAGTTGATCAGGAAGGGGAACTTTGATTAAACGTCCTCTCCTCCTCCACTCATGGATGTGATCAGAAATATGAGTGGATGAGGATTGCTTAAAAGAACTCAAAATTTTGGTTCTTGTCTCGTATCGAATCGGTAACTAGTAATGTGTCAAAAAGGCCATGGTTAGGGTGTTAAATTCATTGAAGAAACCTCACGATAACTAGATGTACCATGTTGTTGTCGAACCTGTAGTTCGTTGGAAAATTCATAATCTGATGGAGTCATCCATCAAGTAGTTGGATGAACACCACAAGTGAAAATTCATAACATGATTATTCAGATCCTCTACTGCTCGACTGTCAAATTTAAGAATGTCGGATGGTAACTTGGCTAGTGTGACAGGCCAATAAAGAGAATGTAAAATAGGATCATTCAAAATCCTAGATAGATTAGGTAAATCCAAAGTGGCTAGAAAAGGCCACTGTCGGTTCACTTGAGGAAACTGGTAGTTTTGAGGGAGAAGGCCCATAGGTATACTAGTAGGACCATAAGAGTCTAAAAATAATTAGACAGTCTTGGCAGATTCAGTTGTGGAGGATTTTAAGGCATATAGCCCACAGGGTTGGGTTGATTAGGAATGCTCCCTTGGAAAGGAACATTAGATTGAAATTTTTTACCCCAAGTGGGATTCAACGAACCTGGATATGGTTGACCAAGGTTAGGGGGTACAAAAGAATTGACTTGAGGATGTTTCCCCCCAGACGGTTGTAGATTTCCTTGGAAAGGAAGATTCCAAGGTTGAGTTTGTAACATAGGTGTGTTTTTTCCATAAATTGGATTATGGACTCCAACTTGAGGTTTCCCCCCAAGTTGAGGTTGTTCCCCAATCTGAGATTGTCCCCCAAATTGAGGTTTCCCCCCAGCTTGAGGTTGACCTCCAACAGGAATCTGGAAACCAGAAGTGATGGGAAGACTGGTGCCTCCATCTAGATTGGACCCACTAGGGCCAGGATGGTGAGATTCTCCTAGCAAAGGTGGAGGAGGAACATAAGTCCCTCTGGAGAGTATCTAGGTAGGTGTAGGAACAAACTGACTTGCAACATTATATCCAGGAGTAAAAACAATATTCCATAACCACTCGATGGAACCTGGGTAGGGATAACAATGGAAGCATTCAAATCTCTATACCTAGGGGGAAGTGATGGATTAGGTCTAGACAGAAGTGGTGTCCCAATAGGAGATTGGGTGATGACCACATTCCCAGTAGAAATCGTGGTAGCTTGTGGGACCATAATAGAATGGGCCATATGGAGAGGAAGAATCAAGTGAGAACCAACCAATAATTGGTTTGAAACGACGATGACACTACTGGTAGTACCAGTGAAATGGTCTAAAGGTACCATATAGGTAACAGACGTCTCAGGAATTTGTGATGCCATAGGTTGATCATGACTCGCTCCTAGGTTGTCATAAAGATCATGTACTATCAAAGGGACGAAACTAGGATTAGAAGTTCTGATAGTGTGAGTTGGGGTCCTAAAATATTCACTGTGAAAATGTGGATCTTCTACTCCAGATACTGCGTTAGGTCCAGTAGGTACTTCAAAATTTTCATCAACAACAATTTCTTATGATGAGTTCATTCAGAGCATATGTGGATTTCATACAACACTCAATAACGGATTGATAGGGAGTCAGAAATCCTCCAAGGAGACCGAAACAATTCAAAATCCTTCCAAAGAGTGTGTGCTTCCAACTTCAGAATCTACTTCATTATGGACTACTCCCTCGAGAGAGCCCTCTGGGGAGTTAGGGAGAAAATCTTGGTAACCTTCTGGATCTTCTGGGGGTAGCCCTTGCATCCTACGTGAACGACGAAGGTCGATGTTGGATGAACCACGTAAAGAGCAGAAAAAATCTATAGCCAACTAGAGAAAACAAACAACACTCACTAATAAAATCTAGGAATCAAACCAACCAAACAAACCTTCTTATTTCGAAGTCACTATTTGGTGATGAAATCCAACATCAAGAAATCAAGACAATAAGGGGTTGGGATAAGTGGGTGGAAAATTTACGTTGACGACCTCCTTAATGGACTTACACCCTGGTGCAAGCTCCCACACATAATCACGGGTATACCCTCCAAGGAGCCTGAGTGAGTTTGTCCAACGTCAATT
Organism: Picea engelmannii; assembly: GCA_009831015.1. Classification (NCBI taxonomy): domain Eukaryota; kingdom Viridiplantae; phylum Streptophyta; class Pinopsida; order Pinales; family Pinaceae; genus Picea; species Picea engelmannii. The sequence goes on from ML791954.1 coordinate 231,847, forward strand.
CCAGGTACCATGAAGACTTTCCCCTCCACAGTCACCTCGTGTAAATACCATATAGAGATAGGCCACTAAGGTTTCCAAATACAACAGTGATGCCTAGGGAAACAGTCGACAATCTGATCCATGCGCAAAGGCAAGGTATCTAGCCTAAAATCAACTCGAAAGGCTTACACTCATAATTTTGGGTATACCTTCAAGTGACCCCCAATACTACGTGCAATCTCTACACCAATACCAACAAAGCAGGGTGAGTAACTCTACCAGTCTTAATGTGACCTCGTGATTGACCCTTGTGTTAGAAGGGCTTCCCAAGACAAAATGTAGCAATTGGATTTGAACTCTCCCTATCACAAGATACTATTGTGTGTTTTGATGCTTTGGAGAGTGTGCCTTACAACCTATTCCAAAGCGCTATCCTAGCCAATTTTGGTGAAAAAGATCCCTAGAAAATAAAAGTTACTAATAAATTTTAAATTTACGCTATGTTTTAGAGGTTGTTGCTTACTCAAAAGGGAGATGGAAGCGAAACTGATGAAGTTGTGACCTTGAACCAATAAAATGCAAAGAGAGATGAATGTGAAATTCTCCAATTCAATGAACTCTAGTTACAGTAGGGAGAAGGTATTTCTTTTGAAGTACAACAAGCTACAAATTGCAATTTCATAATTTCGAATGAGCACAATTCTAAATAATCACGAACTACAAAATTTTCCAATTTCTTCTCTTTAACCAATATTTCGAATGTAAAAATTTTCTTATGAGAGATTACTAAAAGAATAAATTAATTAAGTTCTTCCTTGTCAAAAAAAAAACATAAATGTGATTATGAAAGTAAAATGTAATCCAAGAAAATCAAGACATTCTCAACACAATTCCCAAATCAAATTCGTAATATAGACAAAAATGAAAAAGACAAGAAAACCTTTTGACATATGCATGAAAAAAGTGTTTCTTAATCAGAAAACAATTTGAAAAATAAAATGAATCCAAAACTTCATACAAACCAAAAATCCTTTGTCAACAAGCACCCAGATCAATATTTGAGATTATATCCTTGTGACAATGATCACAGGAAAAAACTTGCAAAATGAAAAGAAAGACTTCCAATCACTGAAAAAAAATCAAGAGCAAGCTTTAAACTCAGAGATCAACCAAACATGGACATTAGAAGTTCACCCCAGACAACCAAAGAAAATCTGGGAGGAAAAAGATAGATTTACTCACTCCAACAAAATCTACAGGAGTCGTCATAGGATGGGTATGGGACATAGTGCGACGAGCAATGGTCATCACAGGCTGCTAAGCAAAGCACAATGTGACGTCGTCGCATTGGATTGGTCAAGCGACACAAGTGGAACGATGTTCGGTCGAAGGGGAAGCCTACAGTCCCCTAGTCAACGACACCTAGATACCTTCAGATATCGGTGTGTCAGCCATTAGCTTATTAATAACTTCCTCGAAAGACTTCTCCAACTCACTAGGTTCGCCTGACATTCTAGCTTTTAACAGACAGGCAGGGTAGACAAACGGATAGGCAGGGTAGACAAATGGACAGGGGGGGTATACTTCCAATAATGATAGATAGCTCAGTTCGACATGTATTCTTTGCTTATCTCATTCAATCACAGGTAGAAAAAAGTGGTCCCAGTGAAACGACCGATGAGTTAAATAAGCAGGGTTTCATGATGGATCTTCAAACGGCCAGGAAATGCTTCCATCAATGTAAATCTATCGGTTATGGCATGGTCTCAACGTCCAAAAGTGTTCCATAAGACCATCAGTTTATTTTCTAACCATTCCAGAGCATCATTCTAACGATTGGGGTACCTCCAATGGTCATATAACTTTTCTAGGGCGAAGTCCAATTCTACGCGTACATGTTGTTCCGGCAAGGTTCAAACCCTGCAAACCTGCCTCCTGCGAGGTTCCAGTCTGTGAAGTCTTCCATCTGGTTTTTGTAACTTCTTGTAGATTTTCCAACTTAGCCTTATTTTTATTGAGCTTCCTTGCCTTCTTTCCTATTATCTAAGTCTCTCTAACTGTTTTTGGAATCATGTTTCCATTCTTATTCTTATCTTCCCCTAGCACAATGGCTTCACAATGTTGAGGTACCCTTAAGGATTCTGAAGTTACTATCCCTTTCCTTAACATTTCCTAAGTGGGCATACATAGGTACTTCAATCCTTCTTGCATTCTTTCAACCTTGATATCTAATTATCTTTCTTTCTTTCCCTCATGTGTTGTTACTTTGCTATGTTGCTTCGACTTATCCTCTCATTCTTCTATTACTCAGTCTATTTTGCTAGCTATGAAACCCCTTAACTTTTGCTTTTTATTTTCTGTAGCTTCTTCTTCTGCTTTCCTTATGATTTGATCCTTATCAATCCATGTCTTACCTAGCAATAGTGGGAAAGGGGCAATGTCCCCAACAAACGTAATGACTTCAAATTCTTCCTCAATCGATGTTCCATGAACAATAATAGGTACAGTAGTAACTATTCCACATAAGGTATCATCTTTCCCTTAAACAAGTCTATCATTTCCAATGAAGGTACCACAATAGGCTTTCCCAAAATTTCCCAAGTTTCTTCTGTCATAATATTCACTTGTGTTTCTTCATCCAAGACACGGTCTATGTCAAAGTCTTTTATTCTTGCACTAATGCATTGTTTTTCTTTCAAGATTTCTGGTAAAATGACATCATTATGAACATCCATCATTTCTTTAAACTATAATAACGTAGACTTAACTTCTTCTGACCCTTCCTCTTTATGAATTTCTATCATTCCCTTGGTCTCTTGACTTTCTTCGTAGTTTTCTTGTCTCATGTCCATCCCTTCAACTTTAGCAATAATCCTTGGACAATCCTCAACCTCATGACCAACAATCTTACAGCAAAGACAAATAGGGCCTACCTCAGGACATTCCTTAGCAAGATATATCGGCCTTCTGCAATTATAACACAAAGTCAATCCTCTTTTTCTTTTAAATGTTCCCCAACCTTTCATGTACTTCACATCTCCCCCAAGATCATAGTGTTGGACCTGCAATCTACAAAAAATCTTTCTAGGTTCCTGCATCCACTTATTAGTCCAAAAACTCTTTCTATACATAGGAATAACGTATCTTTCTTCATTTCTATTAATTTACTCAAATCAACTCTTTATTTCAACTACGCCCTAGCCTTCAGACTAGGACAAAATCTATTAAACATATGTAAGTTCATTCTTTCAAAGAAAAAAAAATCACTTATCTTTCTCTTGCCAAAGAACAAATATTGCTTCTTTAGGATATTACCTCTTTTATTCGGATCATCTTACTTTCTTAGCACAAATATTCTCAAGTCAAGTAGAGTATTGTGCACTTCAACAGCAGATCTATGCACATATCTTATCTTTTTCTTTACTTTAGTTCCCAACAATCACAGTTTCAGGTCGTGACAATAGAACCATTTGTTGGCACAAGGGAATACCAAGGGTTCAATGCTTAACAGTGCACCAACAAAACCCCGACTACCGACCCTTTCGGAACACTTGCAAAGAAGGTGAAGTATCACCTGAGGTATAAGTAGGGGGGATTACAAGAAGTAGGTGTTTGTAACCAGGATGGGACATAGATCTGTGATAAAAGCACTTCACAGAATATTATATTAAATCTTAGCAGGCGATATGCATTAGTTCTTAACATCGTAGAGCATAATCAAAGATATGTCGACGCAGTAGCAACGAATGATTAGATACCCTGAGCTCTTGTCACATAGAATTATAAGTTAAATATAGCATTCAATTACCCTTAACACAAGTAAATCACTTAAGAAACAAAAGATCTATCCATTATACATAATAATCAAAGCACTAAGCAGATTCATAGCAAAAATAACACAGCACAAAGAAAACCATGAGACACTAGATATATGTGGTTCACCCCAGTGTGGGGATATATCCACCAACCTCTTTGCCTCTTTATTATACACCAAAATCTTACATCTAGTCAGGTCCATGCACTAAGCCACAAAGTCAAACTCCGCACAAGATAGGAGATCTACACACTAAGCACCAGATCCTCCTACTAACTACTAGATCTGTGCAATGAGCATTACAAGAACTAAGCACCTTCTACAAAATCACAATTGATCACTAAGCCTCGACCACATACATCCCTTTGCACAAATAATTAGCGATATATTTCTATAATACATTCCTCTTTATTTATACTTTACTAACCCTTACAATAAGGCCTAAGCACGGGGAAAACCCATGGGTCAACATCCCATAAACCCACTACAAAAACCCTAGAGAACCCCTTGATGGGTCCACATAGCCCACAAAATAAGTGAGATATGCGATCTCATCTTCTCCTGGGCGCTCCTTCTTCGACCATCGTGTCGAAGTCCAAAAGTGGGCCAAAACTGACCAAGGTTTCCCCAAAACTTGGTCGAGGGCCAACACGCCCTATCTTCTTCATCTTCAACTTGTTATATGTACCCCTATGGAACCTTTCTTTCTTTAGGTGTCCCAGAACCTAATCTCCTAATTCAAATTGAATATCTCTGTGATGTTGATCAACTCTGTGCTTGTACTCTTAGCTAGAGTTCTGTAACTTCTCTATGATCTGGCTATGGAGCTTCTGCATTTCTATAGAAAAATCTCTTGGTCCAGCACTTCTGAACTCACTCTGTTCCAAGTCTCTTAACTTGGATACTCCTCTTGGTTTCATTCTATATGGTATTTTGAATGGGATCTATCCATTTCTCCTGTTTGGTGAGTCATTGTATGCAAATTTGTCTTGTGGTAGAATATGGTCCCACTGACTATGATGCTCAATGATCAGAATCCTCAATAAGTTTCCTAAACTTTTGTTTACCACCTCAGTTTGTCCATCTGTCTGAGGGTGATAAGTTGAGATGGAGGACATATCTATCCCCAACTTCTTCCACATTGTTCTCCATAAATGACCAACAAATTTGGTGTCTCTATCTGAAACAATACTTTTGTGTAATCCATGAAGTCAAACAACTTCCTTGAAAAATAAATTTACATGTATTGCATCACTTGTTTTCTGGCATGGGATAAAGTGTGCAATTTTTTAGAATCTATCCACCACCACAAATATGGAATCGCATACTCTTTGTGTTCTTGGAAGTCCCAATACAAAATCCATGTTTATTTCATCACAAGGCCTCTCTGGTATTGGCAATGGATGATAAAATCTAATGTTTTGTCTTTTTCCTTTTGCATGTTGGCAGATTCTACATTTGTTTACAAACTTTATCACTTTTTTCCTCATACCTGGCCAATAATATGAACTACTCAACTGTGCAAATATTTTATCATGGCCGAAATGTCCATCCAATCCTCCACTATGATTTTCCTTCAGAAGGTTATCCCCCATTGAGCATTTTGGTATGCATAGTTGATTTCCCTTGAACAACAATCCCTCTTGAACCATATACTCTATCCACTGGCTTCTGTCTCTTAGCACGGGATTTGCACATGCTTTGTATGCTTTGAATTCTAGATCATCACTAAACATTTCTTTAAGGTGTTCAAACCCTAAGGTATTCACCTGAAACTCCTGCAGAATTAAACATCTCCTGCTTAAGGCATTAGCAACTTTTTTAGCATTTCCAAAAATATGTTTCATGACAAAAGTAAAATTCTGCATAAAATCAATCCACTTTGCATGTCTCTGATTCAATTTTTCTTGTTTGGTTATGAATTGTAAAGCCTGGTTATTGCTATACAAGACAAATTCCTTTGGAACAAGGTAGTGCCTCCATTTCTTCAAGGCTTGAATTATGGCATAAAACTATTTGTCATATGTGGAGTACTTTCTCCTAGTATCGTTCAACTTCTCACTGAAATATGCAATGGGCCTATTATCTTGGCTCAAAAATACTTCAATTGCAACTCCACTTGCATCACATCTCACTTGAAATGTCTTCCCAAAATTTGGCAAGAACAGAATTGGTCATTCTGTTATCTTTTCCTCCAATATATTGAAGCTCCTCTCGGCTTCTTTTGTCCATTTAAAAGACTTGTGCCTCTTCTTCACAGTATCCATCATTGGTGCACAAATTCCACTGAAATCTCTAATGAAATTCCTGTAGAAACTCGCTAATCCATGGAAGCTTATTACTTCAAACATAATCCTTGGTGATGACCATTCTTTGATTGCTTTCACCTTCTCTGGATCCATCTTCAATTCATTTTAAGAGATCACAAAACCCAAGTAAATGAGTTTTTTCTTCATAAAAGAGGACTTCTTTAGATTTATCAACAACTTATCCTATTGTAGTCTCCTCATCACTAATGTTAGATGTCTCAAATTCTCTTCTTTATTTTTTCTAAAGACCATTATATCATATAGATATACAACCACAAACTTACCAGTGAAATCCTTCAATACTTCATTCATCGGTATCATAAAGGTACTTGGGGCATTTGTTAAGACAAATGGCATAACAAGCCACTCATACAACCCTTCATTTGTCTTAAATCTTGTCTTCCACTCATCACATTCTCTCATTCTTATCTGGTGATATCCACTTTTCAAATCTATCTTTGAAAAAAAATGTGCTCCACTTAAACAGTCCATTAATTCATCCATTATTGGAAAAGAAAATCTATACTTGATGGTGATCTTGTTTATGGCTCTCAAGTCTGTACACATTCTCCATCCTCCATCCCTCTTTGGACTCAACACAGTTGGTACTGCGCATGGACTCAAGCTTTCTCTAACCAAACCCTTGTCTAATAATTCTTGGACTTGTCTCTTTACCTCCTCATTGTCTTGAGGTGTCAATCTGTACATTGCTTTGTTTGGTAGACTTTCTCCTGGTATCAAGTCAATATGAAGGATAATACTTCTTATGGGTGTTAATGAGTTAGGAAATTCATCCACTACTATGTCAACAAAATTATCCAGTAGCTCATGACTTCTTCAGGCAAATCATCCATAGAAGTACTTGTAAGGACAACTCTGGTTTTCATCACCACAACAAATTGCATCTCATGTTCCTTCTTGACCTCACTCAGGAGTTTCTTCCCACTCATGAGAAGTATGCGTGTGCTAGCTTCTTATTTTACTTTCTTCTCCTCTATTGGCAACAACATGTGTGTTCTACCATTATTTTCTAAAGTATAAGTATTTTTTCTCCCATCATGAGTGAAATTTATGTCAAACTTCCATGGTCTTCCCAACAAAACATGACATACATCCATGGGAATTACATCACACATAATCTCATCTCTATATCCACCTATTTTAAATTCAACAAGGCATTGTTTAGTTACCATTACCTGGTGTCCTTTTTCCAACCATGAGACTTTATATGGCTTCGTATGTGCAGTTGTCTCCACCTCCAATTTCTCCACCATATCTGTGGATACTAAGTTATCAGTGCTCCCACTGTCAATTATCACCTTGCATACTTTGTCTTTAGTCTTTCAAATTGTCATGAATAAATTGTTCCTCTGAAATTGTCATGAATAAAGAGCCTTCTTCAGCATCAGAGACCTTCCATCTTCTTCTCCCTCTTCTTCAACATTCATCTTCTGAGCTTCTGAAGTTTGAGCTTCACCTCCTTCTTTCTTTCTCTCGGGACATTCCCAAGACATGTGTCCCATATTTCCACAAGCATAACATCTTACCTCTCCTCCTCTGTGTATTCCTATTCCTCTAGAAGAACTTCTTCCACAATTTTTTTTTCCGTCGGGAACTTCCTCCTCTTTTTGAGTGACTGTGTGGTTTCTTTGTCTCATCTTTGGTTTTTTTTGACTTGTCATGGGAAACTCCCTTTCCTTTGTTTAGGCTTCTACCTCTGCCTCGCTGACTCTATTTTCTAGCCAACTTCTCCTCTGCTTTCAGTGCAATCTGATAAGAATCATTTATTTTCCTTACTGACATCATGTTGATCTCATCTTGGATTTCATATCTCAATCCATTTCTATATCTGGAAACATTTTCTTCATCTTTATCTCTTTGTCCAATCCTAATATTCAACTTGTAGAACTCCTCTTTATACTCTTTCACTATCATACCCTTCTGTCTCAGGTTCTGCAACTTCGTGAACAGATTTATCTAATAATATTTGGGTATGAATTTAGCCTTCAACTTGGCTACCATTCTATCCCAATTATTTATCTTTTGTTTGCCTTTGTTTCTCCTCTCAGCCTACAATTCATCCCACCACAGTGTTGCATGTCCTTTTAGCCTGGTGACAACATGTCTCACCTTCTTCTCCTCATCGACATTTTCATAGTAGAAATATTTGTCCATGGATAGTATCCAATCTAGCAACTCTTCATCATCTAAATTGCCTTCATACATTGGGATGTCTATATTGTCTCTAGTTCCCAATTTAAAAAATACTCTCAGTAAGCGTTCTTTGGAAATATTTTCCCCTGCAGCTTATTCAACTTCTATTTCTTCACGTTATGCCTCACTGATGTCCCCAGCATTAGGTTCTCTCCCTTGTGTTGCCTCCATCACCTCTAATCTTGCACAAAGCTCTCTCATTTTCCTTTCTACAACACGATTGGCTATAGGTGGCTCCACACGTCTCATTGGTGGCTCCACACGTCTCCTTGGTGGCATTGTGTTGACTATTTCTCACACATAGAGTACAATTTCGAGCTCTCTTTTGCTACCCGAAAACAAATTCAGGCTCTGATACCACTTGATGCAGACCCCCCCCTGCCCTTCTCTCCTTGGGGATGCTTGAACTCCCGTTCAAGGATCGTAAATTATTCCTGAGTTGGATCAGGTCCTTGGGACCTTGCTGGTCTCAAACCCAAAACACAAGACCTATTATCACCCTCAAGGTTTTCATAGCCACAATCTGATCGTTATTGACCTGTCCATCGATCAATGGTTCATAGGAATTGTGGGTTGCCAATGTGCTCACTCTTTATCGGAGAGCCATGTCCCCACAATTGGAAAAGTGCTCTCCCAAACTCCTTTAGATCGTGGTCATTGGTCCCTTGTCTCGACAATATCAACGGTCCTAACGAATTGTGGGTTGCAAACTAGCGCGCTCGCTAAATTTTCCTCCACTCCCCACAATGATTCCTTACCGTCAATTTTTCATTCTCATATCGATGGTCAAGATCCACTTCAGGACTCCGCACTTCAAAAGCCTCAACTTTCCCCTGGATTTCACCATCCGTTGACATGCATCTCCTATAGATCAACGACTATGGTTAACTCCAACTCTTCAGGCTTCGGGAGTTTCAAAATCTCTGCACTTACTTCCTTCCAAGGTACTTCCACACAAAGTACAAGATCTGTTGACATGTGTCCCTCTATATCTGACGCCCACTATCTTCTTCGGCTCTTTTGGCTTCGGGAGTTTCAACCTCCTACCCACTCGCTCCTCCCGGAATGATTTTTCCTAAAGACAACGGATTCCCGCCACGTGTCCTCCGCAACGAACGATTACGATATACTTCGGCCTTCAAGACTTTAGGAATTTGTCACCCACCACACTTGGAATCCTTTGAAGTGAATTTTCCCAAAGTCTCAGATATGTCGACACGTAACTCCTGGAAACCAACAGCCTCGATCTACTTCATCCTTTAGTTCTTCAGTGATTTCTCTTTCTCCTTATCCACAAATCTTCCAAAGTACTTTCTCTTTGGAGTTATGGATATTTCGCCACCTTTCCCTCTGGATGATGGACGGTCCATGTCCTCTTCAAGACTTCGACAGATACTCGCTCCTATGTGCACACAAAGACTTAAAAATTGTGTGCCTTTCCCAGATCCAACGATCTAGAATGATCCCACTCCCTCTTGGATGGATCTTAGTTGATGGTTTGTGAAACCTTTATAGATTCACTCCATTTTAATATTTCTCGCCGCCATCTCTCCTGAGATTTATCTCTCAGACCCTTTGACTCCTTAGAGAGTTACTTCGACACTTAGTCTAACTTCGATTCTGTGCACTCCTTGTAGCAGACTCTTACGTATGGGAGACTATGCACGCCTTGTAGAAGTCCCTTTTCACTCCTTGAAAATGAAAGTTTCTCTATCTCTTATGGGTTTATGAGTCAAATCAGACTATGTCAATCCACTCCTTGTAGACTGTATGCACACCTTGCATGAAATGAACGAAGAGAAGCAATCGAAACTTACTCAAACACTTCACAGTTTCATATACTCAACAACATGATTGATCTAAAAACTTGGGGAGAATCTTCCTACATCCAAATCTTCAAAATAAGATCTTTTACTGAAAAAAATTTCATGTGAATAAGGGAAATTTAATTAATTAACCATGCTTCATTAAGGAAATAATCACATAAAATTGTCAAACTATTGCGTATGTTTAAAAATAAAAACTCTACTTATCAAGGAAGAATGCAGCCATACACACACATACAACATAGACAACAATGTGATAACGGAGTTCACCGGAACCCCTGGCTACGCCTTTGGATTCATGAATCCCATGAATCTTCTTTATTGATTCTGCTTCAAAAGGGATACATAAACAAGCCTATAACATATTTATCCTTTACAAATACATCCTCTGAATCAATAATCTCTCAATAAGATTTCCACAAGCTCTTTCCTTTCTTCCCCCTTTTTTACCCCTAAGAAGGGTTTATATAACATCTCCATCTCAACCACATCAAGATTTCCATGGAGATAATATCTCTCAAGATCCCCTAAATTAGGATCTTAGCATATCTCAAGGGATTGGTTTGAGAATATCTCTCAACCATCCATGAAGATCTCAACTCTCCATAGGACTCTCCTTGAGACTAGGGATTGAAAGCCAACATGGCTTTGCACCAAATAATCCCTTTTAAAATAATGAAAAATACATAATTATGAGAACCCTATATCATGTATTAAACATTTTGCAAATGTCATGTTGCCCCTAAATATCAACAAGACATATCTCTAGCATGTGAAGTCCAATTGACTTCATTCGAAATGCATTGGAAAGCTCAATGTGAGCTCTTTGTTGATTGGACAATGTTGGAAATATTTGAAGCCGACTGAAAATGTGTCGACTATGAAGATCCTCCTGGATCACACCTCCCCATAGAGAAAAACTTTTGGACCTCCAAAAGTATCAATTTTGACCTGCAATCCATCATCAAATGCATGTAAATGTCTTCATTCCCTATACTTCATAATCGGAATGTAACTCAAACACTTGCAAATTGTTGCCAAGAAAATGTTCTAAAAGGCACATTCCCTGTCTCCTTCACCTCTTGTTCTTTGGAGATGAAACGTCGAAGCCCACATCTGCATAAATTTGCAACTTGTAACTGATGATACATGCACTTTAATATTTGGAGTATCCTTACTTGCCAAAATTTTATAACTACACTCTTGGTCAAGTTTACAATGAATCACCAAAATGGCGTAGGAAAATCGCCTCAATCAATTGTTTACATCATGATTACAAAGAAGCCAATAAAGTCTTAAGGCACAACAATAATGCCTCTCACTCTCCTCACTCAAGAGTGGCTAAGAAGCCATTACAATGCTTCATAATCATTGGTTTTACAAGGTACTTTGATATACCAGAAGGTGCACAAATTAGGCAAAACCCTATGGTCCTATCTACCCATTACAAAATGTGTAGTAATATATGCACCAGTAATGCAAACACCTACTAAAAAATATGTGCACCTCAAATTCCCAACTCCAATGAAATGGCCATAAGAATGCCTTGAGACATCGAAGTCTTAGACACCCCATCTATACTTATTACAAATCATGCCAAAATGTGACTTATACTCACTTTTCATGTGTGAGTGTCAAAAAAAAATATGAAGATAGTGATCTCCCAATAAAGAATTAGTGCACTTGTATATTTATTTCATGGATGGTTGAAATAAAAAAGGGACCTGATCATGCATAGAATGAGCAACAAAAGTGCCAGAGAACGCATTTTACTCATCTGTAAATGTCCTCTCCACACCCTCTATAGTCATTGGGTGAAAAACATGCAACCACCCTCTTTGAATCAAGTGAAACCCATCTCAAATATCAAAATTATAAGATGATTTCTGAGTGAAAATGTGTGTTCTCAAATAGAGTTCAGAGGGAACACTTGCACCGGAATTGGCCTGAATTGGAATGTTGTGTTCTGCAGATAACATCGAAGATGATTTCGAATCAGACACAAGATTCCTTCCACCATGAAGCTTGGTATTCTTGTAGGACCCACAATCAATCAAATAATCATCCACAAGATCAAAACATGAATAATATGACACCTCGACCCTCAGTATCAATAACACTCACAAAAATCCGATCTCGCCACGATATAGTGCACGTAATAATGGGAGTACGTGTTGGAATAAAATCCAAAGATGTCCAAACGTTTTTCTGAGCATCATACTGGAACATTTCTAGCATTTCATCGATCGCATACAAGTTTTCGAACACATGTGATTCCATAGAGGAATATACTACTGAAATTTGTGTTCAAAGCTCAATGTCATAACCGCGGCTTAGAACGATTCCGAAGAACTCCATCGATACTAGTACCTTGAACTCTACAAATGATCTCTCTTTGGAGATTGGCTGCATGTCTTTTGGGATATACAAGAACTCAAACTCTTATACGTGAGATCTTCCAATGCTCAAAGAAGAGGACGTCCACAATATTTGGCTTCATTTTGAGTGCCATGAATTTCAAAAATCGCGACCTCCATGACCGGGGAAACATAATTGCCAAATTTTCGACCCCATAGCCTTCATGCATATACTTTATCCTTTCCACGGATTTTCTGGGCAGGAAAATATTCAACACAACCTTTGAGCTCGAAAATTGATCACGCCATTACTCAATATGAAGCAATGATTTGTGTTTATCCTCCACATCATCTTAATTACGTTTCCATATCAAAATATCATTTTAGAATTTGATATCGACATTTATCTTAGATGACATGGAAACTTGGTGTATGATCTCGTGGACCTTGGAATCCCTCCAAATCTGAGCCCCTCGAAGCTTTATGCGGCTTTCGAAGCTTTATGCGGCTTTCTTGGAGATCCCATATTGACCTCGTGATGATGGGAATCTTCTTATCCTTTGACGTGTGGTGTAGCGGGAGGAACAATAGGGATTAATTAGACAAAGATGGTTGAATGGATTACTATCCCAACATGCATTTGTGGAATCATCGACTACTTGACCAACTCCATATTAAAATGCCAAATATTTGGTTGTACTGGTATGGTTAACGAAACTGGGTACCCTACAATGATCCCCAAGTTTCATTATTATTTCTTGAATCCTGCAGGATCGACTTCCCAAGGACAACTCCTACCATTAGAAGGGCCGACTGATCATCGCCTGCCAAGACACCAACGACAATTTGGATCACAAACCTGTAGACCGGGGTTGTCAGAATCAATGATAATTAACAATCCTTTCTCCATCTCGTAAGGCATACTTGATTTGGGGCCTCCCAGAAGACTTTTAACATTTTGTATAGTAGGAGGAGAATATGTTGCAACCAATACTGATGATGACACCTCATTTTCAGGTAGAGGCAAATCATCAAGCAATGAATTGAACACAGACAAAGGATCTGATAAAACAGTCTGTAATGATAGCTCCTGACTTTGAAGAATCCTATTTTCCAAGGTGTTGTGTGAACCATTGCTCATTCCGGTCTCTTCAACTGTCAAATCATCCATAAAATGGCTCATAGTGACTGGCACATAGCTCTGAGGTATAACATGGCCAATTTCTTCTATTGGAGAACAATTTAATATTGCATTGTTTTGTGGCATAAGACTAAAATCCAACGACATCCTTCCACCCATTCCAACACCTGAAGACAAATTAGGGATTACTCGGGATTAACTCGGGCTCAGCAGGAAGGTTGTAGCCACACATAGAGGGTCATTCATTTCATACCGATGAGACAATCATGATCTATCAATGCTTCCTCCAAGCTCCCTCTGAACTGGTTGACTACCTGCCACAACACGAATCTGAGGCCCAATTTTTACTTCCTTCTGTTCCAAACATGCAAACTTTTTCCATCCGTACTCACGTGATTCCAGCTTCTTTGGAATCATCTCAATGAGCTCTTCGATCTGGCATAGTTAGTTCCAGAATTCAAGACAGAAAATTTTTGACCATTTTCTTCATTAAGGAGGATATATGTCCTTGTGTAAATTGGAAACTTCGAAAACAACAAAATTATAGTTTGCAGAAATATCATCAAACTGGCACCAAGCACTTTCTTCCTGTATTTGTTCTTTTACAATCATTTAAGGATCTTCCTTCTTCATGGGATCTTTCACAATCTGCATGTTGCTTGGTTTGTGGTGAATTTCAGGATGTAATTTCCATCACTTCTTCTACCAATGGCCATTGATTTTGCAGTAACTGCAAAAATTCCTTCGCTTTCCATTCAACTGTGCATTCCTGATGGAAGGACTTGGAAGGTGTGTCTTTTTCTTTGTCTCACTTCCCATGGACACATCTGTCTTCTTAACCCAAATTTTCTTCATTTGATGCTTGGCTACATCACGATTAGAAGATCTAATGCAGAAATCATTTTTCTTACATTCAAGAAAAGGATTTGAATGGATTTTATACCTTCATGGTTTATCTTTGTTTCAGATCTGATGAGGACTAGCTTCTTTGGCTCCTCTATTGGAATCCAATGATGTAGAAGCGACTCTTGCTTTAGCAGTTTTTGAGCACTCTCCAATATCTACCTTTTCATAACCCAAACCTGCAAATGGTGGTCTTTGTACCACCTCTAATGGTTGAGTGACTCCTTGGCCATTAATTCCAAGTCAACCTACTTTATATCCCATTTTAGTGAGAAGATTCATGCCAACATTATTATCATACTGAGATGAAAGGGAGCATGAAGAAATACTCTCAATGCATACCTCAGTTTGATTTTTTGCATCCACGGTAGAAGGCTCTTTGTCTTCCATTTGTTCACCAAGTTGCAACTTAGCCAAGAGCTCATCCTTGGTTTGCAATTTAAGTTGCAATTCTTCAATAATTCCATTAAGGACTTCTCCATGAAGCTGATACCTCTCTTGAAGCTCTTGCTTCTCTTCTTCTGCAACCTGCAAAAGTCTCCTCAACTCTGGATTTTTGTCTTGAATGATGTGATTTATCTCTTCTAATTCTTGGAGTCTTTCTGCTTTCTTCGCTCATTTTCCCATGGTGATATTCACAATCTGCAAAACTGGTCAGACCAGCTCTGATACCACTTGATCTGAAAACTTGGTGAGAATCTTCCTACATCCAAATCTTCGAAATAAGATCTTTTACTCACTAAATTTTCATGTAAATAAGGGAAATTTGATTAATTAACCATGCTTCATTAAGGAAACAATCACATAAAATTGACAAATTGTTTTCTATGTTTATAAATAAAAATTCTACTTATTCAAGGAAGAATGCAACCATACACACACATACAACATAGACAACAATGTGATAACGGAGTTCACCAGACCCTGGCTACATCTCTGGATTCATGAATCCCATGAATCTGCTTTATTGATTCTTCTTCAAAAGGGATACATAAAAAATATTACAACATGTTTCTCCTTTACAAAGACATCCTATGAATCAATAATCTCTCAATAAAATTTCTACAAGCTCTTTCCTTTCTCCCCCTTTTTTGACCCCCAAGAAGGGTTTATATAACATCTCCATCTCAACCACATCAAGTTTTCATAGAGATAATATCTCTCAAGATCCCCTAAATTAGGATCTTGGCATATCTCAAGGGATTGGTTTGAGAATATCTCTCAACCATCCATAAATATCTCAACTCTCCTTAGGACTCTTCTTGAGACTAGGGATTGAAATCCAACATGGCTTTGCACCAAATAATCCCTTTTAAAATAATGAAAAATACATAATTATGAGAACCCTATCTCATGTATTGAACATTTTACAAATGTCATTTTGCCCCCAAATATCAACAAGACATATCTCTAGCATGTGAAGTCCAATTGACTTCATTCGAAATGCATCGGAAAGCTCAATGTGAGTTCTTTGTTGACTGGACAATGTTGGCAGTATTTGAAGATGACTAAAAATGTGTCAACTATGAAGATCCTCATGGATCAATAACTCATTCATTCATGAAAACAAAATAATAGGGAATTGTAAACAGTAGTGACACCATGCATTTGGATCAATTTTCCTCTGTTATATTCATTCAAATGTACATGGATACAGTTATGATAAAACAATAAATAAAAGTTCAGCAACAACTAAATCTCATCAATCTCATACTAATTTGCAGCAACCTCATTCAGACATAGAAAACCTCTATTTATCCTAGA